>JAMPIV010016508.1:0-188677 GCA_024509875.1 Oreohelix idahoensis | reverse complement strand
CCCCCCGCCCCCCCCCTACAGATGATGGTGTAGGTGCTGGTGTTTATGTTAATATCGGCCATTAGAAAAACGAATGGCAGCATTCAAAAACTCATGTTAACTGGACAGTCATTGTAGGAGTCAATACTCAATAGTTGTATGGAAAACAAATATCATAGCGAAGCTTGATAAATAATACATATAACTTCTGCAAAAACCGTGGTCAGCTGCAGATCCTTAATGTTCATAGACAATAATAATTATTCCTTCCTGATGCTAGCAGAATCAGATTTATTACAATACGTCCGTTATACTGTCATCTGCACGTGAGTAGCATACATGGATTACAGGTCAGCTCGACCTTTATAACCTTCCTAAGTCTAACCATCTGACTTGGACGTGATCTCTGATATAACGAATCCTGGAACACAGACAATAGTCTTGTTGGTCTAGAGCGACCCATAGATATATAACTAGTTCAGGTATAAAGATACCGATGACTTAATCCTAGTCAAAGTACCTCTCCATTTTGAATCACACAGGCGAGCAAAAAAGGCGACAAAATGACGAACCTCTAGATGATAGCCTAAAGTTCGATACAAGAGGAATTACCTTATTTCGGAAAATCAACCATGAACATATGCCTCCAGGCAGGCTTGAATAATACGGGGAAATAGTCTAGTTAGCTAACTAACTCACAAAGACAATGTATTTCCCTCAGAGAATCACAAGACGCAGTCGCGTCCGCTCGCTAATCAGTCCATTTCTCAACTGCCCGACCTGGGCGGAACAACAAAACGACAACCCAGTCGAGACATGCGCAGAGTGACAATCTCTGAGTCGCTGTTCACAATAAGACGATTCTAAGAACATTCGAGATAAAAGTCTTACACAGTCGCGCCTTTATGGACATGAACAGAAGCGTTAAGAAAGGTTTCAAACATCTACAACAGTTGACTGATACTACCAAATAAGGAGATATGGTCACGCTTCGTTCAAGACATTATAGACCGAACGTGTCTCTATACAAGAGGAGGTAAACTCATAAAAAATAGCAGTATCGATATATCGGATTCTGTCCCTTTGACCATAAAATATATATAACATGCATTTCAGTCAAATAATAATCATACATACGAAAAACGATCATACAAAGACTTTGGAAAAAAGTAATTATTTGTGCGTAACACTACCCTTACACTGAAGACTACCAACCACACTGATGAATGTTGTATACAGGGTAGGAATGCTAATTTGGTGTGTGTGTGTGTACAAGTCATCTTGATAAAGGCTAATGGTCAACTCGAACCGACATAGTGTTGGATATACCGGTCACCTAGTCCATAAAGTATTGAGGCCCTGGCAAGGGACAGTGTTTATATTGAGTGAGAGTACAGACGTGAGTTACGCGAATGGGTGTACTGTTCTGTAGAGTTGATAGGTAACAAGGCACTCATTCACTCATATCTAGAAGTCAATGACGGCTGGAACTACTGTTAACAGTTGCATACATTTAATGGAACGCACACTCTGACAACACAGCTACAGTCACTGGAACAGGTTGGCAAAAAAACATCACATGCTTGAAAATGGTCTACGACATCAAATATGCATTCGTATAGAATGTGGATACAACAGAACATAAGTAGCTAGTCACTCAGGGTTATGGTTGTATTTACTTTCAAGCCTAACTGACTGATCGCGTCAGTTAATGTTAGCAAATATTTATCATCAATGGCTCCCTGACAGAACCTCTTCTGACGAAGAATCACAATAGTAAATTAGCAGGCTTTTATGACGACAATCTGAGACCACCAGTAGTGGATTACCATAGTAGACATATCTCTGTATCATCATCAGATAATAAGGCATCCCTGTTCTCCGAACGATGATCCGCTTAGGCAAAGGCGAGATCCAAAATGGCCCCTAACTTCGATGAGCTTCGCTGACTCCGAAGATGCATAATGAAGCATAAGTAAAGGGGCGCTGTTCATGATATAAATAATGCTGTGTAGATCATATGCATAATAATGCAAAGTACATCAAATGAATAATGGTGCTGCTAGCAAAAATATCGTCTCGAAAATAGTCAATCATATACATATGCAGACCATACCATGGCTGCAGATCTAGGCATTTAAAAAGGTACAATAACTGTCTCTCTTTACCTTATCATCCTAGAAAAACACTAGCAAATAGCACCCGCCATCCTTTGGCGCAAAGAATAGACTGTGGGGAAGGAACATAGACATAATAGTCACACAGAAGACGTCGCTTTTCCCACCAGAATTACAGCAAAGAACAAATCTTCGGACTCCTGTCCGTACAGTGACCAGGATCCCCCATCTCGACGGAAATCTCTCTCGACAATCTCAATTCGACACATGCGCAGAAGCGCGTGACCCCCAGAGTTCAACTCAAGATGGGCCGACATAAATCTTAGTATTCATAAGCCAGGTTAAGACCGAAGATAACGTAACAAACGTAATAAAATGTACCATCAACTAAACTAAGGGTTATGTACCTTTGACTATCCAAAAAATGTTAACAGACAGATAAATATCTTTCTATATATATATATATTGCCTACAAAAGAATCTGTGCGTAACAACAGCCCACTATTTTTTAACGCCAATTTTCACATGATGCTTTATTTTTCACACGGTACAAAACATCTACATTTGCACACGCTTCCTCAGCTTTTCGACTCTTTTCACGCGACTCTCACTCTAACAACGGAAAAAACCCAGATTAGCAGCTTCTCTTAAAACTTTCCATTCAAAAACATGCATTTACTATTTGGTTGTTCTGGGACAGCTTCTCTCAAAGCCGTGAACTTTTCATGATACTGTGTTTTGTGCACAATGTCTTTAACTGCTTTTAAACGTTGTTATTGTATGTGGGTTTTTAACACTTATTAATGGTAGTGTATGTCAAGCTGTCACACAAGTCCGGGGGCCCACAAAAATGTATACCCATGTAAAGACGTTTTCGTCGTATCATCTAAAAAATATCAAGTATCTAACATACATACTGGAGTAAAATATTAACTGGGGGCATATATTTATGAGTCAATTAGCAATGGATGATGGTTGATAAAATGTTATTTTACTGGTATAAGTCATTGACTGGGGGCATAAATTTATGAGCCAAAATGAGAAAAAAAATTACAAGGTCTCAGTATACACGTGAGCCAAAAAAAATGTTTTTGAAGAAAATAAAAAATTTTCAAGATATCAATGTACATGTGAGTCGAAAAAAAATGTTTACAAGATCTCAGTATACCTGTAAGCTAACTAAACGAATTGTATTACAAGATCTCAGTTATACATGTGAGGAAACAAAAAAATATTTTTCCGTAAAACGAGGGACCCAGTAGATTTATATTGCGTAAAATGGGGGATACATACAAGGTCTTTATACACTATGTCATTAAACAGTATGGGATATGGATAGCAATGTGCAATACCCAATGTAAATTATTCATGTATTAATACACTTATGTAATTTTTAGTTAACAAAACGCTCGTATTAATTATAACAATATGGAGTTATGATATGAAATATACATAATTAATGTTAAACTCAAATTCAATTTTGATACCAACATCATAGATATCATTGAAGCACTATACAAGGACGCAAGCAGTGCTGTTTTTGCAAGCAACGACATTGGAGAATTTTTCAAAACAACTGTAGGAGTTCGGCAGGGATGTATCCTGTCCCCAGTGCTCTTTAATATTTATCTAGAACATATTATGCAGGAGGCTCTCTACGATTATAAATCAACCATATCGATTGGAGGCCGACCTCTGTGCAACCTACGTTTTGCTGATGATATTGATCTGATAGCTGGATCAGAATCAGAACTTCAAGACCTTACCTCTAGACTGGAGAAAGTAACAAGAACGTATGGGATGGAAATTAATATAGAAAAAAGCAAGATATTGGTGAATAGCCATAAGAAACATGTTCCGACCAACATTACGTTAAATGGGCAAACGTTAGAAGAAGTTTAACACCTTTAAATATCTCGGGTCCACTATATGTAGTGATGGAAGATCAAGTAAAGAAATCAAGACAAGACTTGAGATGGCCTCAGCTGCCATGACAAAGTTGAATGTGATCTGGAAAAGTAACATCAGTTTTCCTGTGAAGATCAAATTATACAAATCACTTGTATTATCTATTCTCTTGTATGGGTGTGAGAGCTGGACACTCACTGCAGATACGGAGCGAAGGATTCAGGCTTTCGAGCATAAATGTTATAGAAGAATTTTGCGCATTTGCTATAAAGAGCACAAAACAAATGTCTATGTTAGAGAGAAGATAAACACCTATGCAGGCCACCAAGAACCACTTTTGTCAATAGTGAAACATCGAAAGCTTGCCTGGTTTGAACATGTAACTCGTCATGACTCCCTTTCGAAAACGATCCTTCAGGGGACAGTCGAAGGTAAACGGAGAAGAGGAAGGCAAAGAAAATCCTGGGCTGATAACATCAAAGAATGGGCAGGACACGGTTTTTCCACACTTGTACTGAGGAGAGAGATGTGGGATAACATTTTATATACGCATTAGAGCTTAAATAATGTGTACTGGACGGGTACAACATCTGTGTGTCTCAACACAGTAATTTGTCAAAAAAGGACATGATACATGGTACATAGTTTTTTATGCGATATTCATGAAATTCAACCACTTTATAACAAGTAATCATAAAATCGATCCATAGCATATGTCTAGTTTCAGCAACTCCTGAACAGACCAGTAGAAAAACGTGTTTAAAAAATGCTCTGAGTATCGTTCACCATTTGTGATGCTCCGGCTAATCACATGGGTAATAATGTTTTGGTTTTACCACCAAAGTCTTAATATTATGACATAACTGTCATAGTTGTGGTCGGGTGCAGTGCCAACAAAACTGTAGCGCATTGCTTACAAACGGCAAAATCGCCCGTTTTGGTGTATGTGCTTGTCTTAAGATCACACAATGTCTTCTTTAACCTTTGAGATTCTGCCTTCGTGGCAAATAGTACATGCGTGTGTTTGGTTAAGTTTATAATGTACAACAATACATATATGTCTAATGTGGTGAAATCCAGTGATGCAACGATAAAATTCCTCCATTTATAAAGATAAACGTTAAAAATAAAATGTAGGGATAAAATTTAGATAAGATACGCTGCTACTTCCTCGCCCACGCCATCGTTTTCTAGTGTCATTGAAAATCAACTAGTTATAACATGGAGACAAAATGCCTATTCGTTTAGACGGGGTAAAAACGGAGAGAAAAGGAAAAAATGATGCGGTCTGCACACGTGTTTGAATCTAAAGCCTAGCAGACGCAATTTGTAGTTTTAAAAAACAATTACGCCACTAGTTGACACAATGTAAGAAATTGAACACGAAAAACGACCTTAGCTCTTGTCAGAAACAGACGTATCTTCGATGTTCTACGGTCAATAGTTGTTTTAATTTGAATATAGCGGCAAACGCCGTGAACGAGTAGTAAAAACAAATTTTAAGACTAACATGGAAAAAAATTATGTATTTTCTTAATAATAAGTTTAGAAGAATAAAAGTTAGCTAGTTTGATAGTCCATCTTTCCCTGAGAAATAATATACTTTTGATTACGAAGACGGACAGATAACACGGAATATATTGACGAAAGACTGTATTGTTCAATACAGACGAGCAGACAGTTATTTGTGCATACTTCTCACTAAAGTTACTTTTTGACACGTCCTTGAGACTAAAGCAGAAAAACAAATTACATGTGGACAAGGGGCAGACAAGGAGGGTAGAAACTAAAAATAACTTAGCATATAAATCTTATACGTAAGTGAGACAAGATTTGTGTAGTATTTTTTGTTTGTACTTGGTCCAAAACCAAGTGTAATTTTGGGAAAACCCAAGTTCAGACGGACAGACCGACCGAAATACATTACACACTAGACCGAAACTGGACTTAAATTGGACATTTAGGTTTAAATATTTAAACTGTAGAGGGGAAGTACTCCGATTGGACGAAAGAGTAATAGTATTGACAAAATTTAGCCGGCAAGTGCCATTTGTTGAAGACTGTCCACAGACATAGATCGTTGATGCTTAGAAGTGTGACGACCATTAACGATATCTACTATTACCAGTGTGACGCCATAGTCTAGCCAGCAGCTCAGCTGAGTTTATGCTAGTACAACGTATCTGTGTGTTTTCATTTTGAATTGTGAGTTTCTTTGTCTGGCACTGTGCTAGTGCCAGATGTTCTGAAGAAGTCCAACGGTGGATGAATAAGAAGCCTATCATTTTACCTCAGCACCTGTGAGGAGTGGGCCAAGTGAACAACTTTACTACATCGTCACAGGCCAGTTAAGTACTGAAGCGACATTCAGTACCTCCCCCAACCTCTCTGCACCTTGTTCCATGAGAAATTTTCTCAGGTCTGGAGCCATGGACTCTCTTAATTGCTCTATCATGATCATTTCTTTGAGATCTTGGGTCTTCCCCAGAGCAGTCCATTTCTCCAAATAGGTTTCCAGTCTGGCAGAGAATTGGTGGTATGTCTCCCCAGACAAAAGCTTGGCATTTCTAAACTTCTTACGATAAAATTCACCATTCTTTTCATATCTTAATAACAGAGCCTGCTTTAGCATGTCATATTTGTCTTGGTCGTCTCTATTCATTTTGGCAAAAACTTCTTAAGATGTACCCCTAAGCCCCTGGGATAACTTGATGCTCCACGTCTCTCTCTTTATCCATACCTAGTAGCCAAAAGTTCAAATCTACTTAGATACCCTTCTATGTCATCGTTTTTCTCAACAAAATGGTCTAAATGAAAACCCATAGCTGAGGTTGAGGCTCCCTGACTAGCAGTGGCATCGAAGGAAAAGGGGCTGGCACCATTTTCAGGAGCATGGCCTTGAAATTCCAACTCCCTTAGTCGTAACTCGTGCTCCCTTTGCAATCTCCTCTCCTCTCTTTCAGCAGCCTGTCTCTTTTCCTCTCTTTCAGCAGCCTGTCTCTTTTCCTCTCTTTCAGCTTCTAATTTCTTCTCTTCCAATTGGAGCTGCTTTATTTCAGCCACCCTATCTGTCTCCAATGCCTTAGCCTCCCTGTCAGCCTCAATCTGCAGCCTCTTAAGTTCTTTGTCAGCCTCAATTTGTAACTTCTTCTTTTCAGCTAACCTCCTATCTTCCCTTTCAATATACTTGTCGCATTCTGAAGTTACTTCTTCTTCTTCTTCGATCCTTAACCACCGACCGTCAAAGCAGTCAGCGGCCATCACGCCTAGTGGCGTCTTGTAGGGCAACAACAAATTGATTCCACTTTGCACGGTCGGTGGCCATCCTTCGTACAGTGCCCCAACTCTGGTTCATTCTTTGCATCTCAGCATCCACAGTCCTCCGCCAAGTTGTTTTTGGTCGGCCTCTCTTTCGCTTTCCTTCAGGGATCCAAAGCGTAGCTGTTCTTGTGATGGCATCGGGGTCTCTTCTGAGGACATGACCAACCCAGCTCCAGCGTCTGCCAGCTATGATGGTGTGCATGTCCTCTTGCTTGCTACGAGTAAGCAGATCTTGGTTGGTGATGGTATTCGGCCAAAAGATTCGGTGAATTTTTCTTAGGCATGTTGTGTGAAAAGAGGACAATTTTGACATTTCCTTCTCTGTGACTCTCCAGCATTCCGCACCATAGAGAAGCACAGAAAGCACGCAACTCTGGTATAATCTTAATTTTGTGCTTGTGCTGTATTGGGAGGACTTCTGAAGTTACATATTGGATCAAAACCTGACCATCCATGTTCATTTCCTTAGCAGTCAGCACAGCAGCCGATCTGAATTTGGCTAGATCTGCCATTCTGTATCACACTCTTTAATACTGTTCTAAGATAGATTACAAAATCTAATTACCAAAGTAACACTAATTAATTAATTACCACTGGCTGTGAAGATTCATCAACTTTTACTTTCCACCTTAAATTTTACTTATGAATAACTTTTAATTTTAGGGACACTGTTGAATTTATACAAGCTTAATCCTAATAGTTTAATTCCCGGACCAGGAGACCCTTATATAAATGATAGTTTAAATCCCCGGACACGAGCTACCCAATATATGTGGTGGTTTTGATGTTATTAAGTGTGGTTGCTATGTTACCTAGTGTACTGAATGAGGTCAGCTGTGAAGGTCCCTGAAGATAACAGTTTATGTGAGTTTACAGGATACCTTTCTGCTACCACCTATGACCTCAAACAGACCTATTCTGCTATTATGTATGTTAGCTACGTTTAATGTCTAGGGTACTGAAATGTGGTGTACAGGTAATTAAGTACACAGACACACACATATAAACACTAGGTCTAATACTAAGCTCTATGATCAAGTCAATTAACACTGGGTTTAAAATTTAAAATTTACAATTTTTTCAAATTTATTTAGTCCTGAACCAAGTTTTCTTCTGGTCAGGACGTATGAAACAATATGAATTTATATCAATAAAAGAGCATATAATTGAATAATTACATGAAAAGTTTTGTACATAGATATATAAGTGAAATTTGCTAATATTGATAATACTACATAGTATTTGTGGAAACTAGTACTGGATGTCGGGTCGTTGTGGTGTCATCATATCCAGTCTTTGTTATTACTGTTCATTGACTTTCTAACAGGGTAAATGGTGGCAAAATTCGTTATGCACAGTGGTTTTAACTTTATTTATTGAGGTTGATGAATCAGCAGCAGGCCAGGTCTTCAGTACTTAACTGGCCTGTGACGATGTAGTAAAGTTGTTCACTTGGCCCACTCCTCACAGGTGCTGAGGTAAAATGATAGGCTTCTTATTCATCCACCGTTGGACTTCTTCAGAACATCTGGCACTAGCACAGTGCCAGACAAAGAAACTCACAATTCAAAATGAAAACACACAGATACGTTGTACTAGCATAAACTCAGCTGAGCTGCTGGCTAGACTATGGCGTCACACTGGTAATAGTAGATATCGTTAATGGTCGTCACACTTCTAAGCATCAACGATCTATGTCTGTGGACAGTCTTCAACAAATGGCACTTGCCGGCTAAATTTTGTCAATACTATTACTCTTTCGTCCAATCGGAGTACTTCCCCTCTACAGTTTAAATATTTAAACCTAAATGTCCAATTTAAGTCCAGTTTCGGTCTAGTGTGTAATGTATTTCGGTCGGTCTGTCCGTCTGAACTTGGGTTTTCCCAAAATTACACTTGGTTTTGGACCAAGTACAAACAAAAAATACTACACAAATCTTGTCTCACTTACGTATAAGATTTATATGCTAAGTTATTTTTAGTTTCTACCCTCCTTGTCTGCCCCTTGTCCACATGTAATTTGTTTTTCTGCTTTAGTCTCAAGGACGTGTCAAAAAGTAACTTTAGTGAGAAGTATGCACAAATAACTGTCTGCTCGTCTGTATTGAACAATACAGTCTTTCGTCAATATATTCCGTGTTATCTGTCCGTCTTCGTAATCAAAAGTATATTATTTCTCAGGGAAAGATGGACTATCAAACTAGCTAACTTTTATTCTTCTAAACTTATTATTAAGAAAATACATAATTTTTTCCATGTTAGTCTTAAAATTTGTTTTTACTACTCGTTCACGGCGTTTGCCGCTATATTCAAATTAAAACAACGATTGACCGTAGAACACCGAAGATACGTCTGTTTCTGACAAGAGCTAAGGTCGTTTTTCGTGTTCAATTTCTTACATTGTGTCAACTAGTGGCGTAATTATTTTTTAAAACTACAAATTGCGTCTGCTAGGCTTTAGATTCAAACACGTGTGCAGACCGCATCATTTTTTCCTTTTCTCTCCGTTTTTACCCCGTCTAAACGAATAGGCATTTTGTCTCCATGTTATAACTAGTTGATTTTCAATGACACTAGAAAACGATGGCGTGGGCGAGGAAGTAGCAGCGTCTCTTATCTAAATTTTATCCCTACATTTTATTTTTAACGTTTATCTTTATAAATGGAGGAATTTTATCGTTGCATCACTGGATTTCACCACATTAGACATATATGTATTGTTGTACATTATAAACTTAACCAAACACACGCATGTACTATTTGCCACGAAGGCAGAATCTCAAAGGTTAAAGAAGACATTGTGTGATCTTAAGACAAGCACATACACCAAAACGGGCGATTTTGCCGTTTGTAAGCAATGCGCTACAGTTTTGTTGGCACTGCACCCGACCACAACTATGACAGTTATGTCATAATATTAAGACTTTGGTGGTAAAACCAAAACATTATTACCCATGTGATTAGCCGGAGCATCACAAATGGTGAACGATACTCAGAGCATTTTTTAAACACGTTTTTCTACTGGTCTGTTCAGGAGTTGCTGAAACTAGACATATGCTATGGATCGATTTTATGATTACTTGTTATAAATTGGTTGAATTTCATGAATATCGCATAAGTAACTATGTACCATGTATCATGTCCTTTTTTTGACAAATTACTGTGTTGAGACACACAGATGTTGTACTCGTTAGGTACAAATTATTTAAGCTCTAATGCGTATATAAAATGTTATCCCACATCTCTCTCCTCAGTTTTCCCTATGCGCAAACTGTCCACACGCGACCTTAACACCACCTCGCTGTATTTCGCTATGTCAAATCTAATCTTCGATTTCACCACCTTTATCTTCCCACCGTGTAAATTTCCCCATATTAGTTCTTCTTTTTTTCTTCCCTTTCTCCCACCCCTCGCGTTCTTCATCCATCCAAACCGGAACTACTTTCTCTACTCTCCCAGCTATTTCATTGCACTATAAACCCAACCTCCTCCCACCCCTCCCTCTCTTTCAGTTGACGCCACACTGTTATGTCAATGAGAGTTCACAATATCCAATGTGACCTTTCACTGCTCCCGTTGACACTCACAGAGGTCATGGTCACTGGCAAATAGCTATGGTCAGTTACCATTCAGATGTAAATATTAAGATAGGATTCACTTATTGTCCCGAATGTTGATTAACACTTGAATTTTGTTTGGCATGACCAAACCTTATTTGTGTTGACTTTAAATAAAATGTTCAATAAGTTTAACATTAATTATGTATATTTCATATCATAACTCCATATTGTTATAATTAATACGAGCGTTTTGTTAACTAAAAATTACATAAGTGTATTAATACATGAATAATTTACATTGGGTATTGCACATTGCTATCCATATCCCATACTGTTTAATGACATAGTGTATAAAGACCTTGTATGTATCCCCCATTTTACGCAATATAAATCTACTGGGTCCCTCGTTTTACGGAAAAATATTTTTTTTTGTTTCCTCACATGTATAACTGAGATCTTGTAATACAATTCGTTTAGTTAGCTTACAGGTATACTGAGATCTTGTAAACATTTTTTTTCGACTCACATGTATATTGATATCTTGAAAATTTTTTATTTTCTTCAAAAACATTTTTTTTTGGCTCACGTGTATACTGAGACCTTGTAATTTTTTTCTCATTTTGGCTCATAAATTTATGCCCCCAGTCAATGACTTATACCAGTAAAATAACATTTTATCAACCATCATCCATTGCTAATTGACTCATAAATATATGCCCCCAGTTCATATTTTACTCCAGTATGTATGTTAGATACTTGATATTTTTTAGTTGATACGACGAAAATGTCTTTACATGGGATACATTTTTGTGGCCCCCGGACTTGTGTGACAGCTTGACATACACTACCATTAATAAGTGTTAAAAACCACATACAATAACAACGTTAAAAGCAGTTAAGACATTTGTGCACAAAACACAGTATCATGAAAAGTTCACGGCTTTGAGAGAAGCTGTCCCAGAACAACCAAATAGTAAATGCATGTTTTTGAATGGAAAGTTTTAAGAGAAGCTGCTAATCTGGGTTTTTTCCGTTGTTAGAGTGAGAGTCGTGTGAAAAAAGTCGAAAAGCTGAGGAAGCGTGTGCAAATGTAGATGTTTTGTACCGTGTGAAAAATAAAGCATCATGTGAAAATTGGCGTTAAAAAATAGTGGGCTGTTGTTACGCACAGATTCTTTCGTAGGCAATATATATATATAGAAAGATATTTATCTGTCTGTTAACATTTTTTGGATAGTCAAAGGTACATAACCCTTAGTTTAGTTGATGGTACATTTTATTACGTTTGTTACGTTATCTTCGGTCTTAACCTGGCTTATGAATACTAAGATTTATGTCGGCCCATCTTGAGTTGAACTCTGGGGGTCACGCGCTTCTGCGCATGTGTCGAATTGAGATTGTCGAGAGAGACTTCCGTCGAGATGGGGGATCCTGGTCGCTGTACGGACAGGAGTCAGAAGATTTGTTCTTTGCTGTAATTCTGGGGGGAAAAGCGACGTCTTCTGTGTGACTATTATGTCTATGTTCCTTTCCCACAGTCTATTCTTTGCGCCAAAGGATGGCGGGTGCTATTTGCTAGTGTTTTTCTAGGATGATAAGGTAAAGAGAGACAGTTACTGTACCTTTTCAAATGCCTAGATCTGCAGCCATGGTATGGTCTGCATATGTATTTGATTGACTATTTTCGAGACGACATTTTTGCTAGCAGCACCATTATTCATTTGATGTACATTGCATTATTATGCATATGATCTACACAGCATTATTTATATCATGAACAGCGCCCCTTTACTTATGCTTCATTATGCATCTTCGGAGTGAGCGAAGCTCATCGAAGTTAGGAGCCATTTTGGATCTCGCCTTTGCCTAAGCGGATCATCGTTCGGAGAACAGGGATGCCTTATTATCTGATGATGATACAGAGATATGTCTACTATGGTAATCCACTACTGGTGGTCTCAGATTGTCGTCATAAAATGCCTGCTAATTTACTATTGTGATTCTTCGTCAGAAGAGGTTCTGTCAGGGAGCCATTGATGATAAATATTTGCTAACATTAACTGACGCGATCAGTCAGTTAGGCTTGAAAGTAAATACAACCATAACCCTGAGTGACTAGCTACTTATGTTCTGTTGTATCCACATTCTATACGAATGCATATTTGATGTCGTAGACCATTTTCAAGCATGTGATGTTTTTTTGCCAACCTGTTCCAGTGACTGTAGCTGTGTTGTCAGAGTGTGCGTTCCATTAAATGTATGCAACTGTTAACAGTAGTTCCAGCCGTCATTGACTTCTAGATATGAGTGAATGAGTGCCTTGTTACCTATCAACTCTACAGAACAGTACACCCATTCGCGTAACTCACATCTGTACTCTCACTCAATATAAACACTGTCCCTTGCCAGGGCCTCAATACTTTATGGACTAGGTGACCGGTATATCCAACACTGTGTCGGTTCGAGTTGACCATTAGCCTTTATCAAGATGACTTGTACACACACACCAAATTAGCATTCCTACCCTGTATACAACATTCATCAGTGTGGTTGGTAGTCTTCAGTGTAAGGGTAGTCATCAGTGGGAAAATTCAGCGCTTATCAAATAAATGACACTCAACAGTGTGGTGGCCAGATTTCTGGGTCTAACCTTCGCAGTGTATCCATTTAGAAGTCAACTAATGATTGTTTCCTGACGCCTGATACGACACACGAACACCAGCAGTACAAGTCTACAGTCGATGTCAGCATTTTTGTCACGTGACCTATCCTGTCAAGCGAATGCGGTAATTAGGTCAGACGTTGTTTACATCGAACAGACAGTCTACACATCAGTGTTGAATAATATATTTAACAGTGTTAGCAAGAAGTACATTGCAACTGAAGTGAGAAGTCCTACTTGTTATAGTTATAGGAACTGTCAACGGTGGATCTTCCTGCACTGCTCTATGTTGTGTTGAACTTTACAATATTTAAGGCCAGAATTAATTATTTATTTAAGTTACAGTTCATGTTAGTTGAAACTGTACCATTATATGGTAACAACTGAGCTTTTTTTGCAACACACTCTATTATATGCTATATATATTTATGTTTACATGTTTACATGTGATATTAGCGTCTATATTTCTGCGGGTCGGTTGGGTAGGTGACTAATATAGGGTATACCACGTCATAGAGGTCCTATATTAGTGTTCTGTAGGTGCAATTTTCTTGTTTGAAAATTTGCTGGCAACATTTGTTGCTATTTTTGTTAGCTGTGACGAAAAGCTGTACCTATCGTTATTTTGGTAATATTTTTCTGTTTTTCAGTTTTGTTTTGATTTGTTTGTATTTGTAGGTCTCATCTTTCCTTTCATTTAGTTGTATACAACATTTATATTTATACACTGTGACGTCATTTGTTTTGTTTATTTCCTCGCAGTTGTCATCACAGGTTCTGTGATAATTTTCTTTAGTTTTCCTATTTGATTTATTTGATTCCTGCGAATGTTTTCATATTGTCTTTTATGATTGTCCTTTTTTATGTTGTTGGTTGACATATGCTATTATGTTGTTGGTTGACATATGCTATTTATGGATATATTTGATGCACTTGTGGTATAGAATCAACTGGAGGTGTATTATTATTATTATTATACAGTTGATTATACAAGACCTTAATAAAGGCTTGTCTCCCACAGAGATTGGGATAAAGTGAGCTGATTAATCAAGTTTATTAAGAACTTGTTTCCATTTACTTCGAAATAGATTGCATTATTATTTCAGGTAACTAGTCACATCTTATTAAACATTATGGCGACTTTAGACTACTTTATCAAATAAGGGATAGCCTTGGGCAAAACTGAAGAGAAACTGGAAGAGTTTGCGCTCACTCAGTTTGCCAAGGCACAAAAGGCAGAAGAGAAAAGGATTCAACAACAGCTAGACAGAGATGCAGAAGCTGAACAAAAGAGATTAGACAGAGAAGCTGAACAAAAGAGATTGGATAAAGAAACTGAAGAGAAAAGAATTCAACAACAGCTAGACAGAGATGCAGAAGCTGACCAAAAGAGATTAGACAGAGAAGCTGAACAAAAGAGATTAGACAGAGAAGCTGATGAAAGAAAAGAAAAAGCAAAGATGGAACATGAGTTAAAACTCTTGGCATTTTAGGTAGAGAAATTGAAATTGACAAATGTGAGTAATGTTAATCAGTCATCTGGTAGTAGTGGTAAACATTTTACTTATAAGGTCAAGCTGCCAGCGTTCAATCCTTCCAGTGACGATATAACATTTTGGCTGGATAGGTTTGAACGTTCTTGTCGAACTCATAATGTGGATAGATCACAATATGCTAATCAGTTATCGGAGATATTGAAAGGTGATTCTCTGACTAGTTTAAGCTTGGTAGAAGAGGCTGACAGGGATAATTATGATGTTATTAGAGCAGCCTTGATAAAAAAAAATATCAATTGACAGAGGAAGGTTACCGTCTTTTGTTTAAGACAATGGTACCTGAAACAGGGGTAGAATTCTCAGAATTCATTGCAAAAGCACGTCTTACATTTACACGATGGATTGAGCTATCCAAAACAGAAAAAACATATGAAGCACTTATGGACGTGTTGCTTAGAGACAAGATCATGTCTTGTGTAAATAAACCATTCCTTGAATTCCTACATGAGCGTAAACCCAAAACACTAAAACAAATGGAAGAATATTGTTGCCATTACGTCACTGCACACCCTGACGTAACTATTGGTAACACTAAGATTAAGGAGAGTATGCCAGTTGCTTCAGCAACACCATACAATCCTAATTACTCACACAAATTTCAAGGAACGCAAAATAGGTTTGATAAAAAGGGTAACTGGAATAATTATCAAAACCAAGGTAACCAATCATATCAGGGTTCTTCTTCGAAGAACTGGAGACGAGCTGTCAACCCTCGATACAGTGGTTGTCACAACTATAGACATTTCCGCAGGGGAAGTCATATTAGGAACTATCCAAGTTATCCAACATGGAGACAACAAAACCAAACTTACAGAGATTCTCATTATAATAAGCATGATAATTGTAACCATGAAAAATATGATTCAAACCCAAGTAGGGGTTACAATAGAGCAAACAATAATAATTGCAGAGGCAATAATAATCGAGGTAGATCACAATACAAAAGACATAAATCACATTACCAGGCAAACTCTGCAAAGCAAGAGTCCCATGAAGCCTGTAATCAGACTAATGATAATAAAGACCCTAATAATATGGCATGTTCTGCTTTTGATTTTGGGAGAGCATCTCAGTGCTCCCAATGCAAAACATTATTTGAACCAACTACGGTGTCTACTTTAAGTTGTGGTCACCCTCTTCCCGCTCTTCCTGCGTCAGTGGCCCATGATGGAAGAGGATCTCTTGTCTTGCATAAAGGTCTAGTAAATGATACTCCAGTCTCAGTTCTTTTTGATTCTGGATGCACCACCATTGGTGTTAGGCAGTCACTCGTAGATCTTTCCCGTGCCACAGGCAAAGTAGTCAAATGTGTAACATTCGGCGGCACTTTGGAGAAGTACTCTACTGCTATCATTAAGATTGCTACTCCTTTCTTTACGGGAGATGTATACGCATGTCTTCTGCCGAATCCGATCGCTGATCTTATCATCGGTCGTATTCACAGAGTCAAAGAATGCACTCCACAACAAATTGCTGTTTGGGAAAATCAAAATATGCAAACTGCTAATGCAGTAGTCACAAGAGCACAAGCTCTTAATATGCCTCAAACTTCATCTACTGAAGATAATGAAGCGCATAACCAAGATGATCCCTTGGTAATTTCTCGTGACTCGTTTATAAAACAGCAAGAAGATGATTCCTCCTTAAAGAAATTCTTCACTCTTGCAACAAAAGGTGATCCAAATAAAGATACAAATCGTAAATCTTGGATTACAATGAAGAATGGCGTACTTGGACGTATGGTTCAAGACTCCATTAAGTCCATGCATTCTCAGATTCTTGTACCCAAGAATATGAGAGTTAAAATTTTGCAGCACGCTCATGACTCTCAGTGTGCTGGACATATGGGTTTTTCCTGTACTAAGTCAAGAGTTCTTGCGGCTTTCTTTTGGCCTTTCGTAAACAAAGACATACAGATTTACTGTCGATCTTGCAAAGTATGTCAAGAAGTCAAATCTAAAGGTCCACGCCATGCTGCACCTATTCAGGCTGCAGATATTCCTAATCGGCCGTTTCAGAAAATGGCAATAGACATTATTGGTCCGTTTAAGATCAAGTCTGCCAGAGGACATCAGGCCGTTTCATCTTAATAGACGTGTGTTGACATGTGCACACGTTGGCCAGAGGCTATTCCTCTGAAGAGCATTTCTACTGCTGATATTGCAGACGCTCTTTGGCTCATATTTTCTCGTCTGGGATTCCTCGGAGAAATATTATCAGACCATGGCACCCAACTAGTATCGGATACCATGTCTCAAGTAATGTCTACTCTGCAGATAGAAAAATCTTTGAGTAGTATCTATCACCCAATGTCTAATGGGATGGTCGAACGCCTAAATAGAACACTCAAAAACTTACTTGGAAAGATAACTAAGGATCATCCTCAAGATTGGGACAGGGTTTTACCCGCGGCCCTCTTTGCTTACAGTGAGGTCCCCAATGAACATACAGGATTTTCTCCCTTTGAACTTGTCTTTGGCGCGTGACCGCGCGGCCCTATGTCTTTGCTTCATGATCTTATAACCGCTGATAATATTAACGATTACACAAAATCTTCTTACGAATATGTCATCGCGTTTAGACACAAGATTATCGAAGCATGCAAATTAGCAACTTCTACTTTTGAATTCGCTAAACAGAAGGCAAGGCAATTTGCCAATAAGAAGAGTCGCTTACGACAACTTTGTCCTGGTGACAAAGCATTTGTTTTGCTACCTTGTAGGGAAAACAGACTTCTTATCTCATGGTAAGGTTCGTACGATATAATATTGAAAATTTCCGATGTTGACAATATTGTCGATATTGACGGGAAGCATAAAACCTTCCACATAAACATGCTTACAGAATTCCATGAACGTCCAGATTATTTGCAGCCTATTTTCCAGGCGACGGACGATTCTCCAGTCCCACATGGTCATTACTCATCCCAGTCCGTAATACAGGATGAGGAAACAAGTTTCTCGGATGTAAATCTTCCTCTTCCGATGATTCCACTTCATTCTAGTGAATCATGGAAAAATGTCAATGTTTCTTCTAATTTATCTTTGGCGGAACAGCGACAAGTCTCTTCAATGTTACAAACATTTCAGGATGTCCTTACTGACATTCCTGGACACACCCATGTCATTGAACATGACATTATTCTAACTGACCATAATCCTATTAGGGTCACACCTTATCCTATCCCTATCCATTTTCAAGCACAGGTCGAGAAAGAGTTGGATGAGATGATAGAATTAAAAATAGTCGAACCATCCACTTTAGCATATTCTTCGCCGATGGTTATTGTTCGGAAAAAAGACAATAACATACGTTTTTGCGTTGATTATCTCAAATTGAATCAGGTTACGAAGTTCGATGCTGAACCTATGCCTTTATTAGAAGAGCTACTTACTAGGCTTTCTAAATCTCATTTCTTCACTAAACTTGAATTGTCTAAAGGATATTTGCAAGTTCTTTTATCTGAACACGCTAAACCTCTAACTGCTTTTTCTACATCTAGGGGTTTGTTTCAATGGAATTTCATGCCTTTCGGCCTTATGAACGCCCCAGCTACATTCGTACGCATGATGCGTCGAATCCTATCTTATCGTTCAGATGTCATTGCATACCTAGACGACATCTGTCTTTTCAGTGATACTTGGGAAGATCACTATTTGGGGTTATATGAATTACTGTCTACTTTACGCGAGCATAAGTTGACAGCGAAACCCTCTAAAACCTGTATTGGTTTTAGCGAAATTTCTTTCCTAGGCCACCGTGTTGGTCATGGTTTCCTAAAGACAGAGGACCATAATACCACTAAGATACTTAACATCTCTATTCCTAAGACTAAAAAGCAAGTGAGAAGTCTCTTAGTTCTTATACAATTTTATGGACGATTCATTCCGAATCTATCCTCTATCATGGCACCTCTTTCTTCGTTACTAAAGAAAGGGTCTCCTAATATGGTCCACTGGTCTCAGGAATGCCAATCCTCTTTGGATAAGATTAAAACTTTGTTTTCAACTCCACCTATCCTGATGTTACCTACTACAGATAAGACATTTGTTCTTCGTAGCGACGCTTCATCCACTGGGATCGGAGCGGCACTAATGCAAGAGTACTCAGAAACTCTGCATCCTGTAATGTATATTTCTCGAAAACTTAATGCGGCAGAAAGGAATTACTCGATTTTAGACCGTGAACTATTGGCTATGGTTTGGTCAATTCTCAAACTTCAAAGATTCCTCCTTGGCGCGCATTTTATAGTGGAAACTGACCAGAAAGCTCTTACAGCTATTCAAAGTAAAAATTTGAAGAGCTCGAGATCAACTCGATACGCGATTGCTCTTCAACCTTTTCATTTTTCGGTCCGAGCTATCCGTGGCTCAGAAAATGTGATGGCAGATGCCCACATGATTCCACCTAACTGTTATGTCTAGGACTTCCTAATACGTCTAACTCTACAACAGTTCTTTTCTATATCAAAATATGTACACATTTGTAATATATGATATATTGATTGTATCACCACTTAATGTATATTTACCGCTGGTCTTTTGATGATTTTTTCTTCCTTGTTAATCATGAACTCATAGTACCTAATATGGAATTATTGTATGAATTTTTTGTATGCATTTTGATATTGCCAGTATTGTAGTATATGTTGGTGGCACCTCCCTGGAAATATTTATACTTAGAGAAATACTTTCGCTAAGATGATGAGATATATTCTCACCTGTCGATCTATGCGACTTAGCCTATTTGGCGTTATATAAATTGTTGATATTTCTCATCTGCGCATTATTCGTGCGTTGTGAGCCTATTGTATGTTGCTCTCAGATGGAAAAAAAAAGGATTTTCATTTTTTTCCCGGGGGGTGTGGTAGTCTGTTACGCACATATTCTTTCGTAGGCAATATATATATATATATATAAAATATTTATCTGTCTGTTAACATTTTTTGGATAATCAAAGGTACATAACCCTTAGTTTAGTTGATGGTACATTTTATTACGTTTGTTACCTTATCTTGGGTCTTAACCTGGCGTATGAATACTAAGATTTAAGTCGGCCCATCTTGAGTTGAACTCTGGGGGTCACGCGCTTCTGCGCATGTGTCGAATTGAGATTGTCGAGAGAGACTTCCGTCGAGATGGGGGATCCTGATCGCTGTACGGACAGGAGTCCAAAGATTTGTTCTTTGCTGTAATTCTGGGGGGAAAAGCGACGTCTTCTGTGTGACTATTATGTCTATGTTCCTTCCCCACAGTCTATTCTTTGCGCCAAAGGATGGCGGGTGCTATTTTCTAGTGTTTTTCTACGATGATAAGGTAAAGAGAGACAGTTACTGTACATTTTCAAATGCCTAGATCTGCAGCCATGGTATGGTCTGCATATGTATATGATTGACTATTTTCGAGACGACATGTTAGCTAGCAGCACCATTATTCATATGATGTACATTGCATTATTATGCATATGATCTACACAGCATTATTTATATCATGAACAGCGCCACTTTACTTATGCTTCATTATGCATCTTCGGAGTGAGCGAAGCTCATCGAAGTTAGGAGCCATTTTGGATCTCGCCTTTGCCTAAGCGGATCATCGTTCGGAGAACAGGGATGCCTTATTATCTGATGATGATACAGAGATATGTCTACTATGGTAATCCACTACTGGTGGTCTCAGATTGTCGTCATAAAAGCCTGCTAATTTACTATTGTGAATCTTCGTCAGAAGAGGTTCTGTCAGGGAGCCATTGATGATAAATATTTGCTAACATTAACTGACACGATCAGTCAGTTAGGCTTGAAAGTAAATACAACCAGAACCCTGAGTGACTAGCTACTTATGTTCTGTTGAATCCACATTCTATACGAATGCATATTTGATGTCGTAGACCATTTTCAAGCATGTGATGTTTTTTGCCAACCTGTTCCAGTGACTGTAGCTGTGTTGTCAGAGTGTGCGTCCCATTAAATGTATGCAACTGTTAACAGTAGTTCCAGCCATCATTGACTTCTAGATATGAGTGAATGAGTTGCCTTGTTACCTATCAACTCTACAGAACAGTACACCCATTCGCGTAACTCACATCTGTACTCTCACTCAATATAAACACTGTCCCTTGCCAGGGCCTCAATACTTTTTGGACTAGGTGACCGGTATATTCAACACTGTGTCGGTTCGAATTGACCATTAGCCTTTATCAAGATGACTTGTACACACACACCAAACTAGCATTCCTACCCTGTATACAGCATTCATCAGTGTGGTTGGTAGTTTTCAGTGTAAGGGTAGTCATCAGTGGCAAAATTCAGCCATTATCAAATAAATGACACTCAACCGCTGTATAAAAAGGAGAGACGTGGGCGATTGACAGGCTTGTACAGATTTTAAGGATTCGTTAGGCAAGAGGATTTTTACAGAACTTCGTCTTTGAGATTATCAAGACAAGTTTTTTTTTTTTAACTTGACAAGTTTTGTTCAAGTTAGACAAGTATTTCTAAGTAGACAAGTTTGTATTTTACTCTATTGGATATATTATTCCTGTGGATTTACATTTTCATTTTTGGATACTCACTACTTTGTGTAAGAAAGAAATAAGTACTTCACCATTGTGCCAATAACATTGCTTTTCCAATCACGTTAATAAACTATATTTTTTTTTCTACATTGCTGAGTTTTCGTTGGAATATTACAATTGTATACTTTGACAAAACCATTATACGAGATTGCTTTTCACTAACATAAAAAGGGTACGAACGAATACTGGGAAGAATAAAATAAGGTCAAGAATTTCCATCTCAGGCGGACAGGCCTGTAACGACTTGAACCAAGAACGTACAAGAGTTAGCGCACTTCAAAAAAATATTTCCCTGCGCTCAACACCATTAATTGAACTATACTATACTATTTGGCGCCGTAACCAACCACCAAACCGGTCACATGAATCTTCAAAGTACACTACAAACTCACTTCAACAGAGAAACCGAAAATCTAGGAGACTTTGTTGTTAACTAATAAAAAAACATATTATACATTTCTCAGAGTAAAAGAGTACAACAGTATTTATAATAAATTTAACAATTATATAATGGACGTACAGAACATTAGAATAATACAGTGGAATTGCAGAAGTGCCAAAAAATGTACCAGCATTAATGTTTAAACAATCTAAAGTAATATTTGCCATTCAAGAGACTAATCTTAATCCGAGTCAACGTTTTACCATCCCTGAATATAAAGTCTTTCGAAATAATAGGACGGAAACTCAAAAAGGAGGAGGTGTGGCATTTCTAGTTAATAAAACATATATAATAACTGACAGGGAATCATTTAAAACAGAAAATTTTGAAGGAATGACTATAACAGTATCTACTGAGTTAGAAGAAATTAAAATAGTTAACCTTTACTGTTCAAGTGGAAACATAAACGAAAGAGATATCTCAGACGTGAATAAAAGAATAAACAACAGAACTATCATAGTGGGAGATTTCAATGCTCATCATACAACTTGGGGAGGCAATGTAATAGACAAATCAGGAAAAATACTGTTGGACTTCATTGAAAACAATGAACTAATAATAATGAATGATGGATCAGTAACAAGAAATAACCCTTGTGCAAATCAGCAAGGCACAGCCATTGATATAAGCATTGTAACACCAAATCTTGCTAATGCAAAATGGGAAGTTATTGGGGATACAAATTCAGATCATTTACCCATTGAAATAACACTAAAAGATCATTACAAACCTAACAAACTGGTAGAAAAACCGAAATTTTACTATAATAAAGCTAATTGGGTGGCTTTTCAGGTAGAAATGGAAGAGATAAAAATGAATAATATAGAAAATGAAAATATAGATGTATTTGCAGATAATCTCACCCAAAAAAATTACTAATAGCCGTTAAACATATACCAAATGCATATATGCCAGAACACATAATTCCACACCGCATTAAGGAAACAAAAAAGAATGAACATTAGAACAAAAACCCAGTACCATGGTGGACAGTTAGATGTACATAAATTCAAAAACAAAGAAAACAAGCTCTACAAGAATATAGAAAGCATAGATCTGAAGATAATTTAGATATTTATAAGAACATAAGAAATGAATCAAACAGAATAATAATTAAGGCAAAAGAAAATCATTGGAGAATTTTCTGCCAAACACTGAACCCTACAACTAACTCTACAACAGAAGTGTGGAATAAGTTAAAAGCCATTAAAGGCAGAACTAAACATATGATAGTACCTAATATAAAAAGACCTGATATACACACCTCACAGATTTTGAGAAATAGTATTGAAGCGTCCAAGAGACAGACTGCGATAGTAAAGATATACACACCTCACAGATTTTGAGAAATAGTATTGAAGCGTCCAAGAGACAGACTGCGATAGTAAAGATATACACACCTCACAGATTTTGAGAAATAGTATTGAAGCGTCCAATTGACAGACTGCGATAGTAAAGATATACACACCTCACAGATTTTGAGAAATAGTATTGAAGCGTCCAATTGACAGACTGCGATAGTAAAGATATACACACCTCACAGATTTTGAGAAATAGTATTGAAGCGTCCAAGAGACAGACTGCGATAGTAAAGATATACACACCTCACAGATTTTGAGAAATAGTATTGAAGCGTCCAAGAGACAGACTGCGATAGTAAAGATATACACACCTCACAGATTTTGAGAAATAGTATTGAAGCGTCCAATTGACAGACTGCGATAGTAAAGATATACACACCTCACAGATTTTGAAAAATAGTATTGAAGCGTCCAAGAGACAGACTGCGATAGTAAAGATATACACACCTCACAGATTTTGAGAAATAGTATTGAAGCGTCCAAGAGACAGACTGCGATAGTAAAGATATACACACCTCACAGATTTTGAGAAATAGTATTGAAGCGTCCAATTGACAGACTGCGATAGTAAAGATATACACACCTCACAGATTTTGAGAAATAGTATTGAAGCGTCCAAGAGACAGACTGCGATAGTAAAGATATACACACCTCACAGATTTTGAGAAATATTATTGAAGCGTCCAAGAGACAGACTGCGATAGTAAAGATATAAACACCTCACAGATTTTGAGAAATAGTATTGAAGCGTCCAAGAGACAGACTGCGATAGTAAAGATATACACACCTCACAGATTTTGAGAAATAGTATTGAAGCGTCCAATTGACAGACTGCGATAGTAAAGATATACACACCTCACAGATTTTGAGAAATAGTATTGAAGCGTCCAATTGACAGACTGCGGTAGTAAAGATATATACACACCTCACAGATTTTGAGAAATAGTATTGAAGCGTCCAAGAGACAGACTGCGATAGTAAAGATATACACACCTCACAGATTTTGAGAAATAGTATTGAAGCGTCCAATTGACAGACTGCGGTAGTAAAGATATACACACCTCACAGATTTTAAGAAATGGAAATGAGAGAAATGAATAAATCCCCGGACATGAATGAAGAGAAGAAGGATACAGAGATCTATTTTGGCGGCGTTAGTCGAGCACTATAAGGGGAGGTAGTTAAGGTTAATCTTTACCGATCTTCGGACACTATAAGGGGAGGTAGTTAAGGTTAATCTTTACCGATCCTCGGACACTATAAGGGGAGGTAGTTAAGGTTAATCTTTACCGATCCTCGGACACTATAAGGGGAGGTAGTTAAGGTTAATCTTTACCGATCCTCGGACACTATAAGGGGAGGTAGTTAAGGTTAATCTTTACCGATCCTAAGATAATATTCAGCGTAAGAAAGAATATAGATATATTATCATAATATATTACAGAGGATAAAATACTGATATAAATATATTGATAATATGTAGTCTGATATTCTTATATATATATATATATACACTCACACTACTGGACAAAAGTTAAGGGCCGCCATTCAGTTAAGACAAGGTTTATATAATTGTTTGGCAAACTGTAAAGACTAGTGAAAATGTCATTAAAACTGAGCTCAGAGAAATGTTTATACATTTCTGTGTGCACTAGGTTAATTTTTTTTAAATGTCCAAAAACTGGGTCACTTTAACCCGCACGTGATAATTGCCATTGTTGCAGCAAAAACTCGTGGTGTTTGCAACACGCCCCACTAGTTCAAAAGGTTGAAAAAGTGAGTTGAATTTGAATGCACGTGGAAAATGATCATCGGTAAAGAGTGTTCACAGTTGGTATGCAATAAATCAGTATGACAAGTGGTCGAAATGATCACTGCATTAGCCATGCCACCAAGGAGAAGTTTCAGCACTGTAGACCGTGGTCGAGCCATGGCATGGATTCAGGATGGTCAATCTGTTCTTCATGTTGCAAGACGTTTAGCAGTGTCCCACTCTACCATTCAGAGACTTCAAGCTACCGGACATTTGGAAAATCGACCCTGCTCAGGACGTCCTCGGTGTACAACCAGGCGAGATGCCGAATCGCATTTCTCTGAGCTCAGTTTTAATGACATTTTCACTTGTCTTTACAGTTTGCCAACCAATTATATAAACCTTGTCTAAACTGAATGGCAGCCCTTAACATTTGTCCAGTACTATATATTTGGCATGGGGTAGAGACGCGTGTTAGATATAAGCGTGTGACAATTCAATTAAGCTATCCCATGAACGTCTATGTTTAACTACTAGAAAGTGGGTTATATATGGAACGATGCAATTACTATGCTTCTCGATGAATAAAAGAGCACATTTTTGTAATGTAATCTAAAAAAAATATATATAAAAAAATTAATCCATGTGTCAATACACATACATGATATTTTCACGTTCTTGCCTTGACTGTGGCTGTACAACCTTTCCTGTCACTGTTTTTCTTCCTCCAATGATTTATCATCCCATTCCAAGCCTTACTCTTATATTATTTCACTGATGGTTGTTTCTAGCACTACGTGATATTAAACTGTCAAGTAACACTTCACTGTTATTTGTTCCTATTGCTACCCTACCCGCTAGCCTGCATAGCGATATCAATGTTCATTCTGTTAGATGTCTATAGGATTTGTACTACTGCTCTGTAAAACCAAACAAATACAATTAATTAAAAAAAAGGTCACTCATTATAAAATTATTATTTTTGACTTGCTTTTATACATCAGATCATTATTTTAAAATTATTATCCTTGACTTGCTTTTATACACCATATAATCATTTTAAAATTGTTATCTAAATAATGTTATCAGACCTAAAGGTCAATTATATGTGGACATGCTCCGTAATATAACCGACTATATAATCGCGCCTCGCCAAAACGATACACAATTTTACTTTTAGAAAAAAAAACCAATTATCTTGACCTCACTTAAACCTAAGAAGTGTACAAGAGAAACTGTACCGGTTAAACAGGTTATTGTGACCTCCCTTACCTCACTTCAACCTAAGTAGTGTTCGTGACGAGAAAAGGTCACATATTGCCGACTGTAGAAATGAAAAAAATGTGGTAAAATTGTTACTTAATGAATATTTTTAGTTCGCATAAGTTGACAGACAGGCAGACAGACACGCAGGCAGGCAGGCAGGCAGACAGACAGATAGACAGATAGATAGATAGATAGATAGATAGATAGATAGATAGATAGATAGATAGATAGATAGATAGATAGATAGATAGATAGATAGATATATAGATAGATAGATAGATAGATAGATAGATAGATAGATAGATAGATAGATAGATAGATAGATAGATAGATAGATAGATAGATAGATAGATAGATAGATAGATAGATAGATAGATAGATAGATCCGATTCAGAGAATTTACAATATAGAAGAAAGGCTGCCTATAAATAACTTGCATCTCAGGTGGAGGATCTACTTCTGTCAACGCCTTGACCTTTGAACAGTTCGAACTAATTTATATTTTATGAAATATTAACTTCACTTGAAAGAAAACATTATATTACTATCTTATTCAGATCACGACGAAAGCAAATTTTGATATGCTCGTAAATGTTTGGTGAGGACGTGAACACAGTGCCTACAATCCTTGGGTTAACGTGCTTTTCATTACCAGCAGGAGAGAGATAGCCAAAACTTGCCTAGCTGTTCTGACCATATCCTGTGCCATCCATACACCAGTGCTCATTTCTGAAACTGGGGTATTTCCATAGATCACTAATACTTTGTCTTGATCTATTGTTCATCTCTAAATTACCCATCTCGCCACAGGAGTGATAGAGTGTAGAAGTAAATAACAGTGATTTACGGTCAGGATCGTGACACACGACAAGACTTTCATTTTGTGTGTATCAACTGTAATTAATTCTGGTGGCATTTATTGCCGGTCAAAAATATTTGATGTTTATATTATCATATGTATCTCATTGAAAAGAAACACGAGTATATAAATAATTATTACTCCTAATTGGGATACGTTATGGAATTTAATGTAATATAAAAATATATATGCAATTTACTTAAAAAGTAAAATAATAGAAAACAACTGTGTTCACGAGAAAAAATTTCTTGTTTTCGTAAATATTGCTTATAAAAAGTTGAAAATGGTTTTTCAACTAAAACAAAAATTAAGCGAAAATTAAGTTCCTAATTTCTTATAAACGTTGTTACCCATGGTAATTAATTATTACTTCCCCTGAGTTTAATTGCAGATTTCAGTGAATGTATTTCCTTTTTAGTCTTCTTAGTTCGCTCTCGTGTAATCACGTAGATCTCTCTTACAAAGTTGATAGTCCGTCTCATGCTTGTCTCGCCACCATTCAGTTTATCTAACCTGGGGGTGGAGAAGGCTGTGATGCCACTCAGCTGCTCTCGTGCAGACAATAAATTTAGAAGATACATTCTATTGGTTGTTTGTCCTCCCCACATGAACACATCTGTCTTTCTGGATTTTAATTTGTTGATCTGATTATATTTGTTGATCTGATTATATTTGTTGATCTGATTATATTTGTTGATCTGATTATATTTGTTGATCTGATTATATTTGTGTCTGTAATGATCGATTCTCAGTGTGAAAATGACTAATTCTTCTTCTTACACTCTCAGACGTCCACTTGAGTATTTTCAAAGAAAGCAGTAGTTAGCTTAAGGCTATTTCCATATTGCAGTAATAGTCCAACAGTGGCCAAAATTCAGAGTATCTACTGAGGGTCTTGAAAGGTGTCTACCTTTCGCTCAAGATTACTCTTGGCAGAGATGTGAACTGAAGAATGGTGCTTCAGTTCTAGGTAGCCTGATAGGAATTTAAAGAAATCAAGTACTACGGCTGATAAGATCCAGGCCGTGTAAACCTTTCATCTTTTCTGACCTTCTATGAGTTAGGACTTTACTCGTTCTGATGATCCCCCAACTGATTTAACTCAGTAAATATTACTTCAGATATACAGGGTGTCCATAAAGTCTCTTTACAATTTAACAAATGTATTGCAAAGGCAATTGATGAGATATCTTAATCAGATTTGTTCTATGTACTCAGTTGTTATCAAAGTTTTTAATCACATACCATAATGTGAGAATCTGGGGATCAGAACACCCCCATGTGACTAGGGAACTTCACCGAGATAGTCCAAAGGTGAATGTGTGGTGAGGGATCCTGTGCAATCGAATCAATTGTCCATTTTTCTTCAACGAGACATCAATTACTGCAAATGTTTACCTTGACCTTTTGACAATATGTGGCACCACAACTAGATGACCTTCAACCAACCATCATTTTCCAGCAAGATGGTGCACCACCACATTGGGGACTTCGTGGGTTCCTAAATCAAACATTTCCAGACCGGTGGATTGGAAGGGATGGCCCAATTCCCTGGCCACCTCGTTCACCAGATATCACTCCCCTGGACTTCTTTCTGTGGGGTTATGTTAAAGATATCGTGTATCGAACAAAGATACGGGACATCACTGACCTAAAGCAAAAGATCACTGATACCATTGCCACCATTAATGAGACTATGCTACAGCGAACATGGCAAGAAATCGACTACCGTCTTGATGTGCTTCGTGCAACTAATGGAGCCCATATAGAGGTGTATTAAATGAGGCCAAAAAAACTTCAATATCTACTTCTCATTTTGTAATAATTTCCACATATTTGTCTTTTCATTTGCCTTTGTAATAAATTTGTTAAACTGTAAAGAGACTTTATGGACACCCTGTATAATATTTAAATAACTGGGACATACAGGTGCAGTTCACTCAAAATGATGATTAAATCAACTATAAATGTGTATATTTACAGATAACAAAATTTAATAGTCAATTATCGTTAACAATTGTAAAATAAATAACGGTGTGGGGTGAAGTAGATAGGGTGTTTAAAATGTCATCACGTGATGGTCTGATTAGAAAACATTCTTTATTAGAGAGTTCACTTGGCAGCTTTGGTTGGGTACTTAGCTGTCTCTAAAATTTCAGTTGGTTTCTGCTCCAGCTGAGGCTTGTTGTTTGCAGGTTATGGACTGGTCAAGTCTGGTGGCCGCAACACGTCAAATGTAGTAGCGTGGGGCAGTTGTAAAGATGGTCGAGCGTCTGTTAAGACTCGTCTGCTGTAGCTGTCTAGCTTTCATTGAAGACTACTTTTACCACTCACTTGTTCGACAGATAGCACCACCAACTGGTACTACCGACCCAAATTCTCTGACACTTTAGACTTCTGGTTCAGTAAAATAGTTTCGGTAACTTGATTAAGATGCCTCTTACACGTGGTCGCGTGTGTTACTTTACAATAGACTCCCACTGTGACTTAGTGTTCAGGTTACTAGGAGTTATGGCTTTCCATATTAATGAAGGTAGAGTTTTCCTGGGATGTAAATTCACAAGGTGCTCAAACACGTTGTCGGGTCCTTTAAAGTGAAATCCTGATCATACGCATTACTCAGGCTTATCTGGCTGTCTTCTTGAAGAGTTGAATTTCATTGTGCCGTAAATTGAAATGGCACTAGATTATAAGGCAACACTCGGCTTACATCCAGATTCCTACTATATGACAAGGCTCCAATAAGAAATGTTGTATTTGCACATCTCAAATGCCAAGCCAATAACATGCAAGATGCATATATATTGGTGGGGTATATTTCCACTACTCTCTCATGTACCATTCCTTCGTGACTCAAAAAAATGTGATGATTACAAGCCTCTTCCCATAACAGCTATGTCAAACATCGGCTATAGCAGAAACCAACCGCAAAACAATGGTCACATGACTAAATTGACACAAAGAAATCAGTACAATGACATGTAGAGTTGAAGGAGAGTATAATGTACGTTCTTCGTTTTGGTGTCGTGTTTGTTGTTGCTAATTTACAACATTATACATAAAGAACAAAGTTAAAGAAAACAACTAGAAGCTGGATACCGGTTAGGGATTTAGCTTTAGGATTTAGGGTTAGGGTTTGGCTTATGATGCTACGCTGTAAAAGCCAATTGAGCTACTTATCTATCTCGAGGTGGCGATAAGATAGTGAGCCTACAGTAAAGTGTGGTTTTTCTCGTACGTTTCCTGATTATCTATGTGGCAGAACCATACAGTGAGACTTAATATGTCAGTTGAAGATTGTTACTTTTGTTTTATTCTCGATGTGTTTTAATTTCAAACGTGTCTCAATGTAATATTAAATTCCTGTCACCTCATGTAATAGTGTATGGTGGAGACAATGGTAGAGATGTATGGTCATAGCCGAGACCACAACGATACTAGTCAGACACATCTATCACAACTTCAGTTTAGGCAGCACTATGTGCCGGTCAAAAATACAATTTATCAATGATGATGATTATAATGATGATATAATCCCTTTAGCTGTGAGCAGGTAGCTCTTGACAGCCAATTGCATCTCTGATAAAGGTACAAGTCTTCCTCAGTTGTTGTGATGATGTGTAGAGTGCATTGTGGAAGGTTGGGCGCGATGGGAGTAGCTGGTGTCGCAGGTGAGTTAGTCTTAGGCACTGTAACAGTAGGTGTTCAACTGATTCCTCATGGTGGTGGCAGTGCCTACAGTTTGGTTCACGTAGTGGGGCTATTCTATTTAAATGTTTATTGACGGAGGCATAGCCTGTTCTCAACTGAAAGATTAGACTCTGATCTCTTCTTTTCAACTGTGTAACTGAATGTGAAGGGTTTTGCTTCGCTTGATGTTTGAAAAAAGGACGAAATTTATGGGAGGTAGCCCACTGTTTTTGCTGTTAAGGAATAAAGTTAATATGTCACTGTATTTTGCCACATGCAGGCATATAACCATTGTTATTTGAGGAGATATGTTTATTTTTGGTAATGCATGTTTTGCACGATCTTTAACTTGTATTGATACGTCACCAGTAGTCAATGAAGTAACGCGGTCGCGCTAATTTATTGTAACGGCTAATATTCTGGGCTTTTCGTATACTCCAAGCAAGACGTATTTTTCGAGCTCCCGGAGTTGTGGAGGAATTTGGTACCTTTATGTGGCATTAATATATTTTCGAAGGCTGCCACTTGTTTTTCAACGATCGTTAAAATGGTCCCGAACTTATGAAGAAGTTCCGCACCTTATAGAGAAGTATTTTATTCAAGAAATATACATTCACATTTCGGATTCGCATTACTTAATAATAATAATAATAATAGTTGCCCATCGCAAGCGAAGATGGCGACAGCTTCAGACTTGAATTGTAAGACATCAGTGCCGTGATCTCATGTGGCTAATTAGTCCTATTTTGGCCCTACAGGCCATGCCATATACGGGGCACACATGGTTAGAGTCGATAGTAGTGTTGCTGCGCGTTCTGACTTTTCTTGCAGCACGCTTGCCTTCTGCCTTATCAGCTAAATTATGTTCTGCAATGCGAGTGCCTTGAGTAATGTTTGTCCGCCAGGCAGAGCGATCATGTGCGATAGTCTCCCAGGAGGAGACATCAATTTTGAAGCTGCTCAACGATGCTTTCAGTGTGTCTTTGAAGCGTTTCTTTTGTCCCCCTACTGTTCGCTTACCCATAGAGAGTTCGCTGTACATCAACTGCTTTGGGAGGCGTTTTTCGGGCATGCGAACAACATGTCCGGCCCATCTAGTTTGGGCCCTCTGCAGCAATGTGTAGATGCTTGAGATATGTACTCTGTTGAGGACCTCAGAATTAGATACTCTATCATGCCACTTGATCCTGAGTATCCTGCGAAGACAGCTCATGTGGAAATGATTAAGCTTCTTGGCGTGTCTGCTATACACTGTCCATGTTTCACAGGCATACAGGAGGGTAGTGAGCACTATTGCATGATATACTTTTATCTTGGTGGTGGCACTAATTCCTTGTCGATCCCAGACATTTACTCTTAGTCTTCCAAAAGCTGCACTTGCCTTTGCAATTCTGTTGTTGACCTCGGCGTCAATATTCGCATCTTTGGTAAGGGTACTGCCTAGATAAGTGAAGCTGTCCACCACTTGGAGACGTTGGTTCTTTACTGTGATATTTGGCTCACAGTAAGGTTTCCCAGGAGCAGGTTGCAACATTACTTCAGATTTCTTCGTATTGATGGTAAGACCAAAGTCATCACACGCTACAGAAAGCCTCCTCATATAGTTCTGCATGTCTAGTTCTGTGCAGGTGTTGAGGGCACAGTCGTCCGCAAAGACAAAGTCAGAGATCATTGTTTCATTCACATTTGTAAAGGACTGTAATCGTCTCAAATTAAACAGCTTCCCATCTGTCCTGTATCTGATGTGTACGCCGTCACTACTGCCATGCGTAACGTTAGACAGCATGGCAGCAAATATCATGCTGAATAGTGTCGAGGCGAGCACACATCCCTGTTTGACACCGTTTGTGACCGGAAAGGGTTCAGAAGGTTCTCCATCATTCAATACGCGAGCCATCATACCTTCATGAAACTGGCGGACAACTGAGATGAACCTATCGGGACAGCCGAATTTCGTCATAATTTTCCATAGTCTATCCCTATTGACAGTGTCAAAGGCCTTGGTCAAGTCAATAAATGTTGTGTATAGGTCACTGTACTGTTCCTGGCATTTCTCCTGAAGTTGGCGAGCGGCAAATATCATATCGACGGTCCCGCGGCCTGCTCGGAAACCGCACTGACTCTCTGGAAGTAAGTCCTGCGATTCGAGATGAACAGTCAAGCGATTGAGCAGGACTCGAGCCAGGATTTTGCCCGCAATAGATAATAGGGAAATTCCCCTATGGTTATCACATGATTGATGATTTCCCTTTCGCTTGTATATGTGAACAATGGTGGCATCTTTCAATTCCTGTGGTATCTGTTCTTCATCCCAGACTGAGTGGAAGAGGTCTGTTAATCTCTGCAGCAGCATGCTGCCTCCAGCTTTATAAATCTCAGCAGGAATAGCATCTAATCCAGGGGCTTTGCCGCTGGACAGTAGACTGGTTGCTTTCTTGACCTCTTCCAAGCTGGGTGGAAGGTCAAGTCTATCGTTGACTGTAACTTGCGGTATGCTTGCAATGGCCTGGTCGTTCACGGTTGATGGATAATTTAAGATGGCATTGAAGTGTTTTTCCCAGCGTTCCAAAATCTGCGTTTTATCAGTGAGCAATGCCATGCTATCAGCATTTAGGACCGGTGATGATTGATTCGATTGAGGGCCATAAATTGCTTTCAGGGCATGATAAAAGCGCTTTGAGTCATTTCTGTCTGCATATCTCTGTATCTCGTCTGCTTTATTGCTGAGCCATGCATCATGCATCTTCCTGAGCTTATTCTGGACAACTCTGCGTATGTTGGTAAAGGCTACCTTTTTGGATGTTGAGGAAGGATTGCTTTGATAGTCTCTGTGCAAGCGATATTTTTCAGCCAGCAGTGTTTTAATATTTACATCATTCTCATCAAACCAGTCAGGGTTCTTGCGTGTTGTATATCCCAAGCTCTCAGAGGCTACAGAGTACACAGTGTTCTTTAGAGTGGCCCATTTTTCCTCTATATTGAATTGACCGAGCTCAACGTCCCTCAGACGGCTGTCCAAGTCCCTTGAGAAGCTCTCTGCGGTTGCTTCGCTTTTAAGTTTTGTGACGTTGAGCCTCTTCATGGGTTTCTGACTCTGGTGTCTTCGCTTGGGCTGTATGTTAAGGTTGAGTTTTGATACAATCAGCCTGTGGTCAGTCCAGCATTCGGCCCCACACATGGCCTTGGTCACTCTCACATCACGTCTGTCGCTCCTTCTCACGATGACATAATCAATGAGATGCTACTGTTTGGAGCGGGGGTGCATACATGTTGTTTTATTTCGAGTGGGTAGGCGAAACATGGTGTTCGTGATGGACAAATCATGTGTGGCACACAGGCTCAGTAATAGGAGCCCATTACTATTACATTTGCCTATGCCATGTTTTCCAAGTATTCCTTCCCAGGTGTTGTGGTCAGTGCCTACTCTGGCATTAAAGTCGCCGAGAATAATAAGTTTCTCAGATTTAGGAATTGATGAGATAATAGAGTTAAGTTCGTCATAAAATTTGTCTTTTGTTTCCTCTGGGTTTGTCATTGTTGGGGCATATGCACTGATCAGTGTTGCACTTCTGTTGCTTCCTAGTGGGACATGAAGGGTCATTAGGCGATCATTAATGCCCTTAGGAGATTTGACAAGTTTACGTACGATATGAGATTTAATGGCGAATCCAACGCCAGCCTCACGCCGTTCCTTGCTGTCCCGGCCACTCCAATAAAATGTGTAGCCACCTACAATTTCAGTAATCTGACCTTCTTCTGGTAGTCGTGTCTCACTTAGGGCTGCTATATCGACATTATAGCGCGCCAGTTCTTTGGCCACAAGTGCAGTCCGTCTTTCAGGTCTGTCGGCCAGGGTATTGTCGAGTAGTGTTCGCACGTTCCACGTGCCGAAGGTAAGCACCTTCATTTTTTTCTTATTTTTTGTTCGAACGCATGATTGGGATACCCTCCAGCCGCGTCAAGCTGGTCAGAGTAGGTTGAAGCAAGCTATGTTCAGGGCACCTTTTCTAGCCTCTTCCTCATGCCATGGCGGTGAGCAGAGTGATCCTAAAGAGGGTTGCTCAGTCAATCAGGGGGCTGCCGGATCTTGCCGCCGCTTCAAAGTTCCAGCGAGAAACGACCCTATGGCCCGAGCCGCCTGTGTGCAGGATTGTGGCTGCAGCTGTAACAGGGTAGACTATTAAATACCTACAACTGTTAGCCTTATAGTAAAGTATTTTATGAATGACTAGTTAGATAAATAAACCACTAGTCAAGAATCAATGACATCATCAGTCATGACACACATGAACCCATGATGTCATCAAACCTTGTGTGGCCTCCATACAAGTCAGACCGGAAAACATTTAGATTAGAGAGAGAGAGAGAGAGCTTGAGACAGTTATCTCAAAGCTAGAGTCAGACCATCATAGGGCGTTCTTTAGTTTAGGTTTGGAGCAACTTGGCGCTACGACTACTATTGAACAAAAGCCCTTGACTCCTACGTTTTGTCTAGAGATCTCCTACCGACCAGGAAAGTTAGTGAACCAGCGCTAACCCCTGCCACGATTATGTGAGTGGTTCATTCCACTTGAAGTAAGTTCGATCTAGTTTTGATTGAAGTCTCGAATCGTATTTTATTTCGCTAGGATTTCCACAGATCATAAAACGACTAGAGTATTGAGGTGCCGTAAGCCTTTCGCCTTGGAGGCTAAAGCTGGCAGTTTTGCTTTCCCCCACCAGAAATTTATCTCGAGCTGCCACTATTTACTTGAAATACGAAACGAAAATAAAGAACATCTTTTATAACCATTTGGACTTATCAAATGCACTGCACCATTGAAAGTTTCCATTGACTGTTCGAGTTGCTAATTACTTACCCATCCTTCAAGACCAAATTTAGAATCCATCAAGGCACTTATGAGATCTACCAGTTACCTGGGTTGTTCCTCCCTTCTGGAATTACTATCTCTGGTGATTAACCAGTATTTACCAGAAGAAACACAATAAGAAAAGTCCTGGAATTATTTCCCTTATCTCAAGTAAAATACAGATTTACATCCCCTTCCACAAAATCCACCACGAAGCTCTGTCCCGTCCACTCCTGTTGTCCATGCTATTGTTCATACCTCCCAACCTACACAGTACGATCCTCGCCTGTCATTGCAAGCCATTGAAAGATTGGAAGCGGTGAATATTTTGGCGAGGTTGATTACGAATTGAACTGTACATACTTCCAGATGACAGTTCCTGTCATGTTGACATTTCCAGCCCTGAAATCGTTTTCTCGTATGATGTCCACCCTGATTCTCGTGTTTTACGAAGCAAGTCTCTTACCCAATGCTTCCGCTGCTGAATTGTTTGATCCTGATGTTGCAGTGAAGACCAGCTGTTATGCATCCCTGGACATCTCGGTTGCGGACTTTTATCAATTTTGCAAGTTATGCTATGAAGTCAAAGAATTGCCATTTATGGAGAACTAAAACATTTCCGTCCGCAAGAAAAACATTGACGAATCTACCAGTATATGAACAGTTACCCTTGCAACCTCCTTTTACACATTGATGATGGAGATGTTCCGACTCAAACGAACTGTGTAGTCCTCATATATTGCTAAAGTATTTCCTTTCACACGCGTAGTGTCATTAAATCAAGTTAGTTTTGACTGATTTAATAATTGACCATCCTTTAATCTCCCTTTGTTTTTTCCTGTACTTTTGACCATCTTTTATGTCCCTTTGTTTTTTTTTTTTTTGCTATAAGATTTTGCTCAGATTTGAGTGTGCTGTTGTCCTGTTGTACCTAATAAAAGTGTTTAACTAAAGTACATTTTCACCCGCCACTAATGTTGGCATCATCCATGACTTATTGTAATATTGACTCCATTTTTGCTTCATGATTGTTTGAAGTTCCAGTTATTGTTCCACTAACATATGTGATTTAACTATTTACCATTGAGTACCTTAGTCCGTTGATTGCCATGTTTCCAATCCTTGCATTATTTCCGGTTATTGTTATACCGGTGCAGTCATTTTTATTATTGAGACTTACCCATGTTTCCCATACCTTACCACCAAGTTTTGTGGTTCCATTTTCATTTTGTTCCATTAATTTTATCACCCACTTCAGTTGAAGTGTAGGGTGACAGACAGTTGGTACATCCGCCATATTTTATGGGCACCCGCCATTTTTGTTCCCAGTTTTCCTTTGCGACGTTAACTCGCTTGTCATCTTGTATTATGTTTTGTAATGTATTTGAGAGATATTTGATAACTATCAACCCATAAAAGCGGTTTGCTAGTTGGTTGATGATTGTTCAGTTCCATTTGTGCCCATTATTATTGCTAATGGTTCCTACCATGTCATCCCCTGTCATTACACACGTGCATTGATTATGTCCATCAGTCCCTACTTAAGTACCTTGATTATGTCCATCAGTCATTACTTATGTCCCTTGATTATGTCCATCAGTCCCTACTTATGTCCCTTGATTATGTCCATCAGCCATTACTTATGTCCCTTGATTATGTCCATCAGTCCCTACTTAAGTACCTTAACTATGTCCATCAGTCCCCACCACTTACAATTACTTATGTTAATAGAATATGATTCATCCATCATTCCCATATATTGATTGTTGTATTCCATCCGACACGATTTCTGGTGGGATACATGAACCCCGATATATTTAGGGATTAGTCATTTTTTTTAGGGACTAAAGTGTCTCCCTACGGGATACACTTTGGCGGCCCCCGGGCGTATGTAACAGGGTAGACTATTAAGTAGCTACAACTGTTAGCCTTATAGTAAAGTATTTTATGAATGACTAGTTAGATAAATAAACCACTAGTCAAGAATCAATGACATCATCAGTCATGACACACATGAACCCATGATGTCATCAAACCTTGTGTGGCCTCCATACAAGTCAGACCGGAAAACATTTAGATTAGAGAGAGAGAGAGAGAGAGAGAGAGAGAGAGAGAGAGAGAGAGAGAGAGAGACCTTGAGACAGTTATCTCAAAGCTAGAGTCAGACCATCATAGGGCGTTCTTTAGTTTAGGTTTGGAGCAACTTGGCGCTACGACTACTATTGAACAAAAGCCCTTGACTCCTACGTTTTGTCTAGAGATCTCCTACCGACCAGGAAAGTTAGTGAACCAGCGCTAACCCCTGCCACGATTATGTGAGTGGTTCATTCCACTTGAAGTAAGTTCGATCTAGTTTTGATTGAAGTCTCGAATCGTATTTTATTTCGCTAGGATTTCCACAGATCATAAAACGACTAGAGTATTGAGGTGCCGTAAGCCTTTCGCCTTGGAGGCTAAAGCTGGCAGTTTTGCTTTCCCCCACCAGAAATTTATCTCGAGCTGCCACTATTTACTTGAAATACGAAACGAAAATAAAGAACATCTTTTATAACCATTTGGACTTATCAAATGCTCTGCACCATTGAAAGTTTCCATTGACTGTTCGAGTTGCTAATTACTTACCACTCCTTCAAGACCAAATTTAGAATCCATCAAGGCACTTATGAGATCTACCAATTACCTGGGTTGTTCCTTCCTTCCGGAATTACTATCTCTGGCGATCAACCAGTATTTACCAGAAAGATCACAATAAGAAAAGTCCTGGAATTATTTCCCTTATCTCAAGTAAAATACAGATTTACATCCCCTTCCACAAAATCCACCACGAAGCTCTGTCCCGTCCACTCATACCTTCAACCGGTCACATACAAATAACTCTTTTGGTACCGTTCCCGTCTACACTCCCGGCTACACAGCTTGAGTGTATCCACACTTTCTGGTTCGCCACTCCCCTATCGCCACATGTCTTTAAGTATAGTGTCTGTATGTTTCGGTCTGAAGCTGTGACTTGCGCTGTAATTGGAATTAAGTGAGGAAGAGTTGCGCTAATCGTCATCCTCACTCTCTCGTCCTGAATTATCTGGTCCAGTGGCAAGATATTATCGAGACGACTGGAGAAAACACAGGATGCAGTGGATGACCAGGGCGTTCTAAGTGTCTCGCCGTGCTCTTTGCGTTCCACTCCGCGCTGCTGGTAGTTGCCTTCATATCCGTTGAGCCAGCTGATGGCTTCGTCCGCATAGTAAGCCAAATCCAGTCTTCACATGCTAGGTAGACAAGCCCTGTTTTTCACCGAGGGTTTTAATGCCCCTCGGCTACCCCGCCAGTCGAGGTGGTGTGCCGGGGTGTGGCCGCTGTGCATGCACCAGCTGCTTGGAGCCACAGGGGAGAGCTGAGAAGTAGGTGGGGACCAATTGTGGAAGAGCCACTTCCGAAGGAAGTGCGACTGCCCCTTCACCAGAGTTACTACCCCTCCCTGACCTCTCCGTACACACATTACTTGGGTGTCCGTGGTTGGCACTCACCTACTAGGACAACAGCCAGAACGGAATAGATGAGACGAATATTTATGATACATCACCATGCATGCTTACATACTTATGGTCTTACCATGCATATATTTGAAGAGACAGATGTTCAAGATTCTCCATTTTTTTTCATTGCTTGAATTTTGTGAAGAATTAAATAAATATTGTACGACGTGTATCGTGGACTCATTACCAGGCGACTTATGTTCTTCTGCCAGTTTTCATGTCCTGTGGTGACAATGCCCTTATACATTCGTGTTGTCAGTACGATGTACTCAATTAATAGATCCACTACAAACACAGAAGCAAGCAACAGTAGTTACACTTGCCTATAATTGTTTCTCAGGATCTGTTGGCAGGTTTGCAGTGTGGTACATGATGGGCAGTGCTGCTCCACTTTTGGATAATGTATCGGCTATTTCATTTCCTATGACTCCGAAATGCCCAGTGATCGACTGGAGTGTAACTTCGACGCCGTATGAAGTTGATAACTGGTCAGTTATTCTGCAAACGTTATTAACACCAGGAGACATTTTTCTATCTAGGGCTTGATGTGCTGATTTTGAGTCTGAGAATATAACGATGTCCGCAGGTGGAGTGATGCCACTTTTAAAGTCTGAGTTTGTCCGGCACAATGCTTTTTCTAGTGCTGTGGTATTTCTGCAACATACCTGGAGGAAGTTTCTCTGCAAGGGTCAAAAATGCAAGGGTAGTCTTCTGGGTGCAGGTTGGGGTATTTTATCACTGCGTCATATCCAGTGTTGGTGGTGGCTTTAAATTCAGATCCATCGGTGTAGACATGGATGATATCTTGTGGGTATGAGTCTGTAGTTTCTAAGGCGATTGTTTTCAGTAGTGCTGCTAGGGTGTTCTTGTCTGATGAGGAGTCAGAGAGTTCATTTCTTACTGTAGCAGTAGATGCCTGCCAACAAGGGGGTTCATTATTGATAGCTGCCATTGGCTTTCTAACTGCTGGTAGGTGGTGTTTGATGCTAGGATCTTTTGCATTTTTAAGAAAAGTTATCTTTTTTATTCTGTGTTTCTTCAGTTTAACGGTTCAATTCATTCATTTCATTCATAACCCTCCACTCCCAAAGGAGCATATGCCTTCAACAAACACATGCCAAGTCCTCCTGTCACGTGCCATCATCTCAAGTTCTTTCCATGTTCTCCTCATCATTTTCACCTCTGTTTCCAACTCTCTTCTCCATGTACTTCTTGGTCTTCCTCTGCCTCTCTTGCCTGGGGGTTCCAGAACAAGGACTGCCTTGTAATGCTATCAACAGGTTTCCTCAGTGTGTGTCCTATCCATCGCCATCGTCTTCTTCTCATTTCTTGTTCCACTGGCACTTGTCTAGTTCTTGTCATCAGTTCCACGTTGGTAACCTTGTCATACCATTTTAATCCCTCTATTCTACGCAAGCACCCATTTATGAAAGTCTGTAGCTTTTTGGTTGTTGTCTTTGTTGTTCTCTATGTCTCTGAGCCATACAATAGGACTGACTTCACATTTGAGTTGAAGATTCTTATTTTCGTGTTGGATCCTATTTCTCTTGATCTCCATATATTTCCCAATGCAATGAAAGCTCCTCTTGCCTTTTGTATTCTTATTTTGATATCGCTGTCTGTCCCTCCAACTTTGTCTATATTACTGCCATGATATGTGTATGATTCTACATCTTGTATTGGTGTTTCTTCAAGTTCAACCCTGTTATCATTACCTGCATTTATTCGCATTATTTTTGTCTTTTCCCTGTGTATTTTCAGACCCAATTGCTGTGACCTCTCATCAAGTGTTTTCAATTTGTCCTGCATCTGATTACGGCTATAGGACAGAAGAGCCAAGTCATCAGCAAAATCCAGATCATCCAACTGCTTAGTCAGAGTCCACTGGATTCCATTTCTGTTGTGTGTTGCCGATGATCTCATAACCCAATCTATTGCCAGCAAGAAAAGAAATGGAGACAAGAGGCATCCCTGTCGCACTCCTGTTCTTATCCCAAACGGTTCTGTAAGCCGTGTGTTACCGGGGCCCGAAAGGGGAGCAAAGAATAGTAACACTGTCCCCTGCCAAGCATGTCGTAGAAAGCGACTAAGGAGGGTTGGGCATGGGGCCGGTTACCCCATCCTGTAAAAAATTTAAACCACAAAAAACTTCAACAAATATGGACAAGTCAAATAAAGAAACGGTTCAATATTGGTGTTGATTTCACATGCATCTGTCGGCGTTGTCTTCATGACACCATTTATAACCGGAGAGCGTGGTTTTTGACTTTGTCTAATGTCACTGAAAGATTTCATTTAGGTAGATGATGGAGTGATTGGAAGTAATGGCCACTGAGGTTGTCAATATTTGTTTACGTTTAACTCAAGGATTGAGTTTTTGTCTGACTTCATAGTCAGCATGTTGTGACTTGTGCCTGCGCATGGAGAAAGCGTGTATGGGTGGATGAGAGAGTACCCGAATGTGACTAGGGCAGTCTGTGATTTGTGGTCGAACTGTGTGCTCGTATTGAGTGACAGTTTGAAACCACAGTAGTGATTGATATAGTGATGACGTTATAGGTGATACCTATTGTTGAACAGGCGATGCGTTTCGAGCCTAGGATGCTCCTGGAGGAACTTTGTTAGTGTTCATAAATTAGATATGGTGGTCTTGGAGGAACGTTGTTAGTGTTCATGAAGTAGATGTGGTGGTCCTGGAGAAACTTTGTTAGTGTTCATGAAGTAGATATGGTGGTCCTGGAGGAACGTTGTTAGTGTTCATGAAGTAGATATGGTGGTCCTGGAGGAACTTTGTTAGTGTTCATGAAGTAGATATGGTGGTCCTGGAGGAACTTTGTTAGTGTTCATGAAGTAGATGTGGTGGTCCTGGAGGAACTTTGTTAGTGTTCATGAAGTAGATGTGGTGGTCCTGGAGGAACTTTGTTAGTGTTCATGAAGTAGATGTGGTGGTCCTGGAGGAACTTTGTTAGTGTTCATAAATTAGATATGGTGGTCCTGGAGGAACGTTGTTAGTGTTCATGAAGTAGATGTGGTGGTCCTGGAGAAACTTTGTTAGTGTTCATGAAGTAGATGTGCTGGTCCTGGAGGAACTTTGTTAGTGTTCATGAAGTAGATGTGGTGGTCGTGGAGGAACTTTGTTAGTGTTCATGAAGTAGATATGATGGTCCTGGAGGAAGTTTGTTAGTGTTCATGAAGTAGATGCGGAGGTCCTGGAGGAACGTTTTTAGTGTTCATGAACTAGATATGGTGGTCCTGGAGGAACGTTGTTAGTGTTCATGATGTAGATATGGTGGTCCTGGAGGAACTTTGTTAGTGTTCATGAAGTAGATATGGTGGTCCTGGAGGAACTTTGTTAGTGTTCATGAAGTAGATATGGTGGTCCTGGAGGAACTTTGTTAGTGTTCATGAAGTAGATATGGTGGTCCTGGAGGAACGTTGTTAGTGTTCATGAAGTAGATATGATGGTCCTGGAGGAAGTTTGTTAGTGTTCATGAAGTAGATGCGGAGGTCCTGGAGGAACGTTTTTAGTGTTCATGAACTAGATATGGTGGTCCTGGAGGAACGTTGTTAGTGTTCATGATGTAGATATGGTGGTCCTGGAGGAACTTTGTTAGTGTTCATGAAGTAGATGTGGTGGTTCTGGAGGAACTTTGTTAGTGTTCATGAAGTAGATATGGTGATCCTGGAGGAACGTTGTTAGTGTTCATGAAGTAGATATGGTGATCCTGGAGGAACTTTGTTATTGTTCATGCAGTAGATATGGTACTCCTGGAGGAACTTTGTTAGTGTTCATGAAGTAGATATGGTGGTCCTGGAGGAACTTTGTTAGTGTTCATGAAGTAGATGTGGTGGTCCTGGAGAAACGTTGTTAGTGTTCATGAAGTAGATATGGTGGTCCTAGAGGAACTTTGTTAGTGTTCATGAAGTAGATATGGTGGTCCTGGAGGAACTTTGTTAGTGTTCATGAAGTAGATGTGGTGGTCCTGGAGAAACGTTGTTAGTGTTCATGAAGTAGATATGGTGGTTATGTTAAAGGTGACGCGTTTCACGCATAGGAGTGTTCCTGGAGAAACTTTGGTAATGTTCGTGGACAACATGTTGGGCGATAAGTCAGTCCCGCCTTGGAGCTATTATGGAGTAAGGCGAATTTGGTTGTTCCACCTGACAGAAATTCTTAGAGAATATATATGGCGATGTGCAATGCCGCCAATCACTGGAATAAATGATTCACACCTGGATGGTGTTTGACAGGTGCGAGGGGTCTATGCCGCACATAATAAGGATACTTTTTATGTTCTGTCTTTGTACGTCAGTGGAGCCAGTCTGTGAATAGTCTAGCTAGTTATTTCCTATAGGCAATGTTAGCCCGTGTATAATGTCAGTGTGCTTGACGATGTAATTGATATTCTGGACTTGTGGTATCATGTGAATAAATGTCATGGGACTGTACAAGTGGCGTCGTGTTACTTCGTACCCCTAGCGTTCGTTGTTTGTCATGTACACACGCCACATCCATAATATAGTTCTTGACATCTAAGTTTTGTAGGAGGCTTTTGCTAGCAATAGTTTGGAGGGGGAGCGAGTAGTCAATGACTGAGCGGACATATCCAGTATAGAGCTGGCGTAATGAGAGCTGGTCTGCTCTCCACCCATAGGATGAAAGGTGCTTGATGAGTCTAAGTCTTGTGGATGCTTTCTCAATCAGCTTGTCCATGTGAGGTTTGATGGTAAGTCTACGGTCAAGCTCGACTCCAAGATATCTCGGGAATTCTTCGTATGCTAGTTTCTCTCTGTTCATCCATACCTCAATGTTTTCCCCAGTAACTCTCTTGTTTAGACTAAACAGGCTGTACACCTTTTTTCTACATTAATTTTCTCTACATTAAATTCAAGTTAAATAAATCATATACATTTAACAATTGATTAAACATTTAACAATAAAATAACCCGGGTTTTACATATTGACTGCCCTAGATTTAAGCTCAGTGTATATTTAGTTATTGTTTATAAAATATAATTGTGTATTCCTGTAATAATGACAAACTGATGAATTGTTCTCTATCATATTTTTTAAAAAAGTTTTATTCTTCTTCTTTATTACAGAAAAAATACGTCGGAATATGTTAAAAGGGAGCCGCGGTAGTATAGTGGTTAGTGCACTCGCTTCCTAGCTCAGTAGTCTATGGTTCGATACCCAGATGAGGTGGGATTTTTTTAGACCGCAAACGGCTCCTGGGTCGACCCAGCCCCAACTGGGTACCAGAGCAACTCTGCGAAGGTTAATGCGGCCGGCGTGATGTTGACCACGTCACCCCTAGTGTGCCGATGGTCAAGATAATATGGGCCTTACACTATATTCCCAATATGCCTCAATGGGCGTGTAACGGAATCCTTTACTTTTTTTTCTTTTTTATGTTAAAAAATAAAAACATATTGATTGAAAGTCTTGATCACTTTATCCAGAAATACAGTGTCCCTTTGAAATAAAGAATGATGTCCCCTTATATTACATGCAAAACTATCTTGCGTTTCAGTATGAGAGAAAAAGCGATGCGATGATTGCAGAAAATTGGTAAGAGTTCACAACGTCAGTATCCAGTTATGTAACGAACACAGAAAGTAAATTACATGTCAATAAGTTTATAAGCTTGCTCTACATGTGTTAAGTATGAAAGTCATATAGAGCGCTAATTTTAAACTGGGGTCAACTGAATGTAAAAAGTGAAGGCAAAAACATGTTTTAGGAACCACTTTATTTATTTATTGTTACCAGACGTCCTGAAAATTATAAAGTAAATTGTCAATACATTCTACTGAATAAACTAACAGTGGATGACCATTTGTTATTATTCAGTAATTCGTTATATGGTTCGCAAAAAGTGTCAATTATTTAGTTATTATATCAAAGTCAACGCAATCAGATACAGCTATACCAATGACGACTAAAATATATAGAGCTATTATGTTATAAATTACTCATCCTGTAGTTACTGTGTTACAGATTACAAAACATCCAGAAGCAATTATGTCATTGACCACCCGATATCCCATAGTAACCGTGACACAGATTAATAAAGGTAATTTAGTTTTTAATGACAGAGAATAAACATTATCCTGTAATTATTGTATCCCAGAATTCACAGTCATATAAATAGTTATACCACCGACCACAGATTAGGCGTTACCCTAGAGGTTTTATGTCTAAGAAAATGAGACGTCCTACAGTTATTGTGTCACAGAAGACTTAACATTCTGTAGTCGTTATTTTGACATATTACTCAACATCGTTTGGTTATTATGTCACTGATGTCATTGCAATAAAGAGCTATTGTGTCCTGGACGTCACAGTAATATATACCTATTTTGTTACAGATACCAGTCATTTAGGAGTACATGTATTTTGACACGAATGTCATCGTAACATACAGCTATTTTGTCACGGAGGTCAAAGTGATATTCATCCATTGTGCCATGGATGTCACATTAATATACAACCATTGTGTCGCAGATTTTACAGTAATACACAGCTATTGTGTCACCGATGTCCAGTAATATACATACATTGTGTTACAGCAATAAACAGCTATAGTGTCGCAGACTACACAACAACCTACGCCCTTTTATGACGTCAGCGATGACGTACAAAACGATGGCAACCATTGGTTACAAGGATAAGTGTTTTGGTTTGAAGTTCAGTAACGTTTGAAACGGAAAAAAAACAGCATTCACTTTTCGGGAATATACAGAAACGGCGTGCACTGCGAGTAGTATAGTAGGCGCAAAACGGGTCGCATTCAGGCGTTGGAGCGTGACTTTTATATAAGGAAATACTCCGATCGATGCAGGCGTTGAAGCGTCAGGCGTTTGGATCGTGACTTTTTATATAGTAATATATATTAGCTAGGGTGACTTCCTCTGACGATCAGCTTGCGTCCCGTGGTCCTAGAATAGTTCGATAATGGCAGGCGTGTAGGTATTATATAAGGAAATGTGGTGGCGCGGTGTGGTGGCGCGTGACTTTTATATAAGGAATTGTTGTGGCATATTGTGGTGGTGCATGCTTTTTTATATAAGGAAATGGGGTGGCACATTGTGGTGGCGCAGACTTTTTTATATAAGGAAATGTGGTGGAGGAGCTTGGAGGAGGAGAGGTCTTTTTATATAGCGATATATATTAGCCAGGGTGACCTCCTCTGCCAATCAGCTTGCGTCCTGTTGTCCTATCATAGTTCGATAATGGCAGGCGTGTTGTTGTGTGTTGTTGTGTGCTGGTAGTGTGTTGTTGTGTTTGGTTGTAGGTATGTTAATTGTGTGTTGTAGTTGGTTGGTGGGGTATTGCCCTTGGTTGGCGGGGCTGCCGACTCGTGGGGTGTAACTGGTGGGTGTGGGTTTTTATGTGCTTGTAGAGGTAGGAGTGAAGTGTTAGAGACTTGCCTATACCAGGTTCAGCATCTAGAGATGGGAGTGAGGTGTTAGAGACTTGCCTTTACTAGGACCAGCACCGAGAGGTGGGAGTGAAGTGTTAGAGACTTGCCTATACTAGGACTAGCATCTAGAGGTGGGAGTGAAGTGTTAGAGACCTGCCTATACCAGGTAGAGTATTGAGAGGTGGGAGTGAGGTGTTAGAGACTTGCCTATACTAGGTCCAGCACCGAGAGGTGGGAGGGAAGTGTTAGAGACTTGCCTATATCAGGTTCAGCATCTAGAGGGGTGAGTGAAGTGTTAGAGACGCGCCTATAATAGGTCTAGCATCTAGAGTTGGGAATGAAGTGTTGGAGACTTGACTATACCAGCTCTAGCATCAAGAGGTGGGAATGAAGTGTTAGAGACCTGACTATACGAGGACAAGCACCGAGAGATGGGAGAGAATTGTTAGAGACCTGAATATACCAGGGACAGCAGCTAGAGGTGGGAGTAAAGTGTTAGAAACTTGCCTATACTAGGTCTAGCATGAAGAGGTAGGAGGGAAGTGTTAGAGACTGGACTATACCAGGTCCAGCATCTAGAGGTGAGAGTGAAGTATTAGAGTTCGAGAGGTGGGAGTGAAAGAGAAGTGTCATTATACTAGGGCCAGCGCCTAGAGGTGGGAGTGCAGTGTTAGAGACTTGACTATACCATTTTTGTGTAGGTATTTTAATTGTTATGTGTTGTTATATTGTTTGTTGGTGTGTATGTTTATACATATATACATACAATACATATAAAAATATAAAAAATCGATAATGGCGGAAAATATTTTTTTTTAAATGATGATGGCGGGTTAGTAGGTTACTAAGGGATTTTTTGTAAGTAAGAGTGGGGGGGGGGGGGGTTATTGATTTTGACTGGCTGGGGTGATGACTCATAGATGTGTTGAGGTGTAGCGCTGGAGTAAGACAATGTAAAAGCGGTGGGTTGTAGGTGATATTGGTTTTGGTCTTGTCCGGTTATTTTGTGTGTAGGTATTTTAATTGTTGTGTGGTGTGGTGTAACTGGTGGGTGTGCGTTTTTGTGTGCTCTTGTATTGTGTATGATTCGGCATTGTGTTGTGTTGTCTTTTTATAAAATATTTATACAATATATATTTTACAACAGATATTGATATGTATACACACGATATTTATACATACCATATTTAGACAGCATAGATAGCAAAGGTTCTTTAAGTGTAATAAATATATTTAATTCTCTTAAAAGAAGACGACATGTCAAGCTAAAGCGCTAGTCTCAGCCGCTTTGTAGGTCTCTGTTTCTTTGGTGATAGATTAGAAACATTGGACAGGTGATTGTCGGTGGTTGCTGTAGGGGGACAAGGGTTGGTGTTAGAAAACCAACTCGGTTCTAAGCATATTGGTTGATAACAACTGGAGTTGATGTAGTGGTCAAACGTGTTACTGGGGCAAGTAGTAGGACAGGTGTCCATGTTTGGTAAATGTAGTCGGTCAAATTGAGCGAGGATTTCGCCCTGAAAAGCCAACAAATGTTCAAACTCAGGGCGAGTTAACGTAATGCCGGTTTTGGTAGGAAACTTTAGATATGATTCACCAAAGTATTTTCTCACGTGTAGTATAGGTTGGCCTCGGTAAAAACTTACAGACGCGCCCTTCAACCCGCTCTCCAACGATACAAGCATTTCATCACTTATTTTCATGTACACCCAGTTTGTAGGAACAGTGGAAGTCATCTTCAGTGCGTTGTGGTTACGAACGAGTGTCTGTCGTTATCACGCCACCTCTTCAGTAAAGTATGAACGTGAGTGTCTGGGTGTTGGTCTCCCAAGTGTCTATTTATATGAAGGAAAACTAGTTTAATCTGATTTTGAAACGTGCCCAGACATGTTGCGCGCTAACAGAGGGCTGTTTAGTCAAGAAACGAATCGATAGTCGATGCGTTGCCGATGTGAAAAAAAAAATTTGTGTGCTGGTATTTTAAGTGGAGAGGATACAAATGTAAGCACCGCTAGGCAACGTATAAATACAGATACGTAATAAGTGTTTATATTTAAATTTTTATTATATTATTATTATGAAGCGAGGAAATTGTCGACGTGTACCTGGTTTGTGATGTAAAAATATGACAGGGAATTTCCGTTGTTGGATGAGTACAAATAAAGGACTAGCTTGTTGTGACGTTTATTGAGACCATTAGTACATTTTTTCCGCCCCGCGTTTGTTATGTAGTGAGAACCTCCAAAATAAAAGTGTGTTTGTCTGGTGGTTTGTGTGCAGGTATTGATGAGAATTACAACTAATTGGTGTTAGCTTTCTTGGTTTGATAGTCCTTTTCACAGTGTAAAATCACTATTGGTTATCCGTAGTGTGTTAAATAGTTTTGTTAAGCCATTATTTTTATAATATGTAGGGGCCATCTCGACGCTGAATAAACGCTTGATGTATATTTATCAGATCACAGAGGGCGTATGCGCATGCGCGCATAACTTCACACGTAAAAAAAAAACCTTTACAGGAGCGATTATATGTTGCTTTTTCATTGTCGCTGTTAAAGAGGTCATACCGTAGACTTGTGTAGATTGACCATTTATTGTGGAGGTAGTGTATTCTTAAGCAATAACAGGAGATTTTTGTGTATTTCATGAAAGTTTAGGTATAGGTACACTGCCCAAAAGTGAGCTCATCAGAACATTGTTATCTATGTGGATGTGTTGTAGTCTTGTTGCAGACAACAAACTGATTTAGACGTAGCTTTAATATTTTTTAATTGGAAGGAGTTGTGCTTTTATCTATTTATGTGAATATAACAAACGAATTGTTCCAAAACATTCATGCAACTATGTTGCTGCTTGACAGAGAAGAAGGAATTTTTATAAGCAAGCACTAAGTGAATTCCCCTTTTTCCTGCCTGCTATAGAATAATGAGGAAAATATAAAAAAGTGATAAATTTTATAGAGGAAGATGTCTAATGATCGTGGTGTGGTGGTGTTGATGTTGTTTTTTGTGTTGTATTAGCGTGTAGGTATTGAGAATATAGGGTGGTGAGAGGTGATGTTTTGTAATTCTCGGAGGCAGCTATTCTTGTGATGTAAAAATATGACAGGGAATTTCCGTTTGTTGGGAGAATATAATTACATAATGATAGGGGCTCTGGGCCACGGGGTAGTTTTTTTTATTATTTATATTATAGTATGAGTAATAAGTCTACTCACCCCAATGTCCATCTAGTGGTATGTAAGTGACCCCGCACACAGCCGTATTCTCCAACATAAAAAACACTGTCAAAGACAAGGTTGGACAATGCCAAATAGACAGTTTTATTGAACACAACGAGGCTCCGTAGAGATATGTGCCATATGCAGACTAGATTATGGCGGCAACCAGACACCCCTTAGTGTCGCTGTACAGGCTGCAACAGTAACAATGTCGACGACATTTTTATCCGTTTAATAAAGTTCAAACACGCACGTGCTTTTACCCTTACTAGTAAAAAACGCGATCGATTGTTGGCGCAAAACGGCGCGAGAAAAACATTCATCGTTTATAAAAGTCCGTTAGCATAGAGGGTGACGTCAGGGCTAAATATAGCTATCTAGAAAAGCGTAATAAAAATCTAACAGGCAGAGTTTTGCGTATTGGTAGACGAAAAATCCTAGCTGCAACGGGATTTGCCTTTGTAAGACTAACATTTACCTTTGTAAGACTAACCCTGCTGCTTATTTCTGTTCACTTCATTGTAGACAAGTGCAAAACACAAGAGATCAATAGTGGAAATTTATAAAAGAAACATTCCTTCGTTCGTGTGTTCGAACACCCCATGACTTAAGGTTTCACTTTTTTCACACGGACGATATCTGGTGATAGGTTTTATATTGTCTCCCAAGCGGTTCAAACATGCGGCGACCACGGAAATGTAGTACATTAAACAAATGTAACTAAGTATTTGTTCCAGTTATCAAACGGGTATCTACGTTTTGTCCTGCAATTTTCAAACTTTAGTAAAAGCTTTTCTTCCAAGCAGCAAAGATGGTCCCACAATTTTCCCAGTCCTGCGCAAAGGGTCCACCCTGTAAGTAAATAGATCAACTGTCAAATACTTCTTTAAATATTTCTTCCACTTGCCAAAATATTTATTCCACTTGTCAAATATTTCTTACTGGTGTCAAAATATTTCTTCCACTTGGCAAAAAAAAACTTCCACTTGTCAAAATATTTCTTCCACTTCTCAAATATTTCTTCCCGGTGTCAACATATTTCTTCCACTTGGCAAAAAAATTCTTCCACTTGTCAAAATAATTCTTCCACTTGTCAAATATTTCTTACCGGTGTCAAAATATTTCTTCCACTTGGCAAACAAAATTTCTTCCACTTGTCAAAATATTTCTTCCACTTGTCAAATATTTTTTACCGGTGTCAAAATATTTCTTACACTTGGCAAAAATATTTCTTCCACTTGGTACAAAAATTTCTTCCACTTATCAAAATATTTCCTTCACTTGTCAAATATTTCTTATCGGTGTCAAAATATTTCTTCCACTTGGCAAAAAAAATTTCTTCCACTTGTGAAAATATTTCTTCCACTTGTCAAATATTTCTTACCGTCGTCAAATATTACTAACAGTTGTCAAATATTTCTTAAAATATTTCTGCAAATTGCCAAACATTTCTTCAACGGCGGCCATCTTTCTTGCGGCGGATATGACCAAGCCAGCGTAATCTTCCCTGTCTCAGCCGGATATTTAGTCTTTGAAGGCCAACACGTGACAACACCTCGACATTTGGCACTTTATCTTTCCACGAAATGCCGAGGAGGTGGCTCAGACATGGTAGATGGAAGGTATTGAGATTTCTTTCTTGCTTTGCATAGAGTGTCCAGGTCGCGCTGACACTTAGAAGTGTGCTGGTGATGCAGGTGTTATATACCGCAGCTTTGGTCTTCGTTGTGAGTTTGGAGTTTCCACAATCTCGTGGTGTGAGGCGGGTAAAGGTAGCTGCAGCTTTGTTAATGAAGCTATCAATTTCGGTGTCCAGAGAGAGTTTGTCATTGATGATATACGCAAGGTATGTATGATGCACCACAACCTGGCAGGGCAAACCCAGTCTTAACTGGGTACCAGAGGAAATCTGGAACGGTTAAGGAGGCCGCCGCGATGCTGATCACAGCATCGCACCGGCTGACTTAACACCACGTTCATCGCACATACCTTGTAGTCTCTAACACTTCACTCCCACCTCTAGATGCTATTCCTATTATAGACAAGTCTCTAACACTTCACTCCCACCTCTCGGTGCTGGTCCCAGTAAAGGCAAGTCTCTAACACCTCACTCTTATCTCTTGATGCTGGACCTGGTATAGGCAAGTCTCTAACACTTCACTCCCACCTCTACAAGCACACAAAAACCCACACCCACAAGATACACCCCACGAGTCGGCAGCCTCGCCAACCAAAGTCAATACCCCACCGACCAACTACAACACACAATTAACATACCTACAACCAAACACTACAACACACTACCAGCACACAACAACACACAACAACACGCCCGACATTATCGAACTATGGTAGGACAACAGGACGCAAGCTGATCGGCCGAGGAGATCACCCTGGCTAATATATATCGCTATATAAAAAGACCTGTCCTCCTCCACGCTCCTCCACCACATTTCCTTATATAAAAAGTCCGCAGCACCACAATGCGCCACCACATTTCCTTATATAAAAAGGCATGCGCCACCACAATATGCCACCACAATTCCTTATATAAAAGTCACGTGCCACCACACCGCGCCACCACATTTCCTTATATAATACCTACGCGCCCGAAATTATCGAACAATTCTAGGACCACAGGACGCAAGCTGATCGTCAGAGGAAGTCACCCCAGCTAATATATATTACTATATAAAAAGTCACGCTCCAAACACCTGACGCTCCAACGTCCGCGTCGATCGGAGTATTTCCTTATATAAAAGTCACGCTCCAACGCCTGAATGCGACCCGTTTTGCGCCTACTATACTACTACTGTGCTAGTCATTTTTCGCGTGGGAGTTAAGTGTTTGAGATCCTCACATGCGGATCACATGTAAGCGCATCTAAAGTTATAATATATTTAATTATTGGCGTGCCGTCGTGCACGATATTTGAACAGAATGGCGCGGCTTGCTGCGGTCAATCTGTTGTTATCGAGCTATGATGCGTGGGGCATTTCGGAATATATTTTGTCCAAGAGAGACGTAATTTTTCATGTACCTGCCCTTGGTCAAGGGATGACATTCAGGCGTTTATGCCATTATTATTTAAAAGATGAAGAGGCCTGTCTTGAAGCAGCTTACCAAGAATCGTTCCAGTTTGTATATTTATCTCGCCTCCAATATTTAAACTTCCTGCATTGTTATGGCAGAGCTTCCGCAGGGGTATCCAGCTGCTAAAGCGACCCTGACATCAGGAGCGATGTTGTTCCAGATTAATTTATGTAATATGTAAAGAAGATAAACATGGTTCATTCGTAACGACCACGTATTTTGCCAAGCCGTTGACCTTCAGTTCATAATGACTGGTGATGTCAATCAAACAGCTGTATTTATTTTTACTGCTTGATGTACGATGCTTACCAGATGTAACTACATTTTTGAACCATTCGTCTGCCTATGATGTCGTTGTTCCTGTCTACGCATAATAAAAATGTATTGTCGATGTACCTTCAAATGGGTCCAGCCTACTTGACTTACCAGTCGTTGCTATTACGTTGACATTTTCTTCATTGGCCATCCATACTGCCCACGATATTCGCGTTATAAAATAATAAGTCGGTCATAGACTGTAAGCCCGACTTATCTGACATCATCCTTTTCAGTAAACAACACAGCACACCCCCAACAAACATACGCTTGTAACACACTGACATGTGCTTTCAGTGATATTTTTGTTTTGAAACCAAGTAGTGGCCAAGAGATACGAGTAGTTACGATTTGACAGATATCTGTGCGCGTTACCCATCAAGAAATGATGGAGAATTTTAATAATTAAGTTGTATAATGTAAGAGCCACAAAATACCTTTAATTATGTTGTTCGATGTTAACGTTATAAAAATAACTTATGGTCTTGGTAGGGCTCATAAGGGGACATCATACACGCCCATCACAAGCTTTAGCTTAGGCAGCAGCAAGTGCTGGTCAAAAATATAATTCAGTAACTCAGAGTAACAGTACATTAAGACAAAGCTCGTATTAGACATATTTACTGCCCTTGATTTCTTTCTCTCTATTAATATACTTTGCTCGTATATATTGGTGAGATTTTCGTTTTTCTCCACAAAGTTTATTTTTCAAATCAACAGGATACAATTGTAATTAGTGTTTTGGACCCTTCTGTGTATTGTTCATGAGACACGTTCCTACCTGTTGTTCATGAGACACGTTCCTACCTGTTGTTCACGAGACACGTTCCTACCTGTTGTACATGAAAATTTACTAGATACATCTGTGCACACTTCAGCTCTTCTTCTCGTATGTGGTTTATGTGTACCGGTTGTCACCGTGACCGTAGATATATGAAACTTGTCTGTAGGATTTAAATCTGTTTCTGGCTCTACTAGTTGTGAATTTTTCCTATTGGCTTTTGTGATCTGGCTTCTTTAAAGTAGATGTCAGTCGAAATATTCTCTCATGTATTTCAAATATATTGACACGCCCCAAGTGAGCGCTAGTAATCTGCTATTGATTGGTGGATATCTGCATATGTCGTTAAATCCAATTATTTTTGTTGTAGAGCATTACTTGTGTGGCTAAAGCTAGGTAAAATGTCATTCCAACCAATCAGCACAAACACATACTTACGACCGACATCGGGTTTGCAATGTTTCCTGCTTTTTACACGGTATCTCCATTTTGTGACTAGTCATCTATGATGTTTAAGGTATCTACAATATTCGTACTTTATTCTATAAAAACACCGATTTTCAAAAACAGTGACAACCGACAATGTGGAAACCATAGAGGCATATCCCTTCTCATTGTCCCTGGTAAAATCTACTATAGAATCCTGGAGCAGAGACTCAGACGCCTAGATGGATGAGGTCCAGTGTGGCTTCCGAGCAAACCGAATTATTCAAGATCTAATCTTCACACTCTGACAGCTGAGTGAAAAAGCCCTTGCGTATAAGAGCGAGATCCATCTGTGTTTCTTACATCTGGAAAAGGCGTTTGACAATGTCCCCTTTAGGCAAGCACATGTTTATGAGAGTGTCTGTGATTAGAGGGCATGCGTCTCGCGACGTTGGTAGAAGTTAGGAGACAATGTGGTGTCGCGTTCCGGTCTACCCAGCTGTAAATGAATGCCTGACTCTGCTGTTCGATTAGGAAAAAGAAAGGCAGCGAGGAGGGGAACTGGTTACTCCACCTATCGAAGCTAAACTTAATATCGTGAAGTCTCTAACACTTCACTCCCATACGGCAGTATCTGTTATGAGACTACCGATGTTTAACCAATTTATGAAAGTCTGAGGTTTTCTGATTGTTGTTTTTGTTGTTCTCCATGTTCACAGCCGTAATATAGGACTGACTTGACATTTGAGTTGAACATTCTTATTTTTGTGTTGTACTTGACTTCTTTTGATCTCCATATATTTCACATTTCAATTAAAGCTCATTTAGCCTTGTGTATTCTTATTTTGATATCACTGTCTGTTCCTCCAACTGTCTATATCACTGTCTGTTCCTCCAACTGTCTATATCACTGTCTGTTCCTCCAACTGTCTATATCACTGTCTGTTCCTCCAACTGTCTATATCACTGTCTGTTCCTCCAACTGTCTATATCACTGTCTGTTCCTCCAACTGTCTATATCACTGTCTGTTCCTCCAACTGTCTATATCACTGTCTGTTCCTCCAACTGCCTATATCGCTGTTAAGGTATGTGTATGATTCTACATCTTGTCGTGATGTTTCTCCAACTGTCTATATCGCTGTTAAGGTATGTGTAATATACCAATTGGGACCAATTTTTGCAGTACTCTACTAAAAGCAATTGTACTTTATCATCCCACCCCCACCCACATACCCACATACACCTGCACCTACCCACACACGCACAGTTGATTAAGCTAGATAAACGTTTGTATCTTTGTCTTACCAGACTGTTGTTGCCATGGTGATAACTAGTTACGGTTTTTTAAATCTAATTTTACACAGTACCGTTTATTTAGTCTGCTTTTTGTTTTTTAAGATGTGTATTACACTATTTTAATATATATATATATATATATATATATATATATATATATATATATATATATATATATATATATATATATATATATATATATATATATATATATATATATATATATATATATATATATATATATATATAATTAAAAACAATTTAAACAGTTAAAGGCTATATCAATTATCCGACATGTCAGCTGCGATCATATTATTAATATAAGTCGTCTAAGCAGGAGTTGATAACTATTGCGGATCAAAGTTAAATAGTGCGAATGAAAGTTAGCCACTGCTGATAAAAATAGGTTCAACAATTCTGAAAGTTGCGAGTGTGACTTGTATTTTTTTGTGCGACGTCACATTTTTCCAAATCCCATATCCTGACACAACGTTATACAATTTTTACCAACTACACCCACCCCCACCCGCTGTTTTCCCCCCTCACTGCGCGACGTCATATCTGAACGACCCCTATGACGTCTAACATTCTTTTCTGCTTGTTGTAATAGCCTCTTTGCATAATATGAGGTGACGCCGTAAGCGATTTCTCCACAAGGTGCGAACGGCAGCTTGGTCCTGATGTGAACTCTTTGACGTAACTGACTTTTACTGTGTTTACCACACAGCTAGACCTTGACGTTGGGAATTCTTGTTGGTATTCTATCAAGATTGCATTGCATTCTTCCTCATACTCAAACGTTAGTGTATTGTTATGCGAGAACTAATGGGACGTAATTTTTTTTTTTACAAAGGGATGCAATTTGTTAATTAAGCTAATAATTATAATTAATGCATTTATTTATAAAGTTTATATTGTTGTTAGCATATTTTTTAGCATAGAAGAAAAATGAAAAGTCTTACCAAAGTTTATAGAAAATTTATGTAATATATTATAAGTGTAAAAGTGTGCAGTTACATTTTTTTTTTTTAAATTAAAAAATTTGAACATAAATTTTGTATTAAAGTTAGTAAATATGTAGAAAGTCAGTCCCTCTTAACGCGTACTGTTAAAACCACTCCAAATACATAGAGTATTTTTGACCGGCACATAGTGCTGCCTAAACTGAGGTTATGATAAACGTCTATAAGAAATCCCTTTGTGATACCGACAATGACTATAGTCCCCAGCATCCCCTGTACCAATCATTAAATAAGGTGGATAAAAGCAGCTGTCCATATATTGTGACCTCTATGTCAATTAAAAGACATGTAGTCGAACACAAAAATAACAATCATCAACTCACATATTGTGACCTCTATGTAAATTAAAAGACATGTAGTCGAACACAAAAATAACAATCATCAACTCACATCTTAAGTCTCACAGGACGGGTCTAAAACACAGAGAACAATGAAAACGTAAAAGAAGCAGTGATGTATCACGATTAACTGTACGTTGCCATCTTGTCAAAAAAAAATCACTTTATTTCATAACCATAAATCCAAACGCTGAATACCTCTAACCGTTATCTTGGTCAAGTTGTTTTTTTTTTCTTGCGTAGTGTTGTTTATATAATTTCAGTTCTATCAAAACTCATTAGCGCCCAAGGACCATAACCCGTCAATAAACACACACCAAGTCCTCCTGTCACGTGACATGACGTCCAAATCTTCCTCATCGTTGTTATTTTGTCACCAGTTGTCTTCTCCTGGTGTTCTTCTGTCTACCTCTACTTCTCTTAGCCTGGGGATTCTAGAACAAGGACAAGGGGTAGGGGGGGGGGTGTTAGGGGGGTGGGAGGGCAACAATGTTAACAGCCAACTTTAATTAATGTGTGTCCAATCTCTCGACTGCAGTGGTCGCTTCTCAGTCTGAAAATAATCACTTCGTCTGTTCTTGGCAAGTTGTATGATTTTGCTGTATCATACTCTGACGATCCTTCTGTCATTTTTCTTTAGACGTATTGCGTATTATTGATTTTATCTTCCTATATGTTGCTCCGACTTTAGTTTGATTTTTGTTCTTTCTTAGTTGGCAACTCTATCTGCCTTCTCAGGCGGGGGAGCGAATAAACTAACCATTTAGTCAGTTTAGAACACTATGACAATTTAACTCGCGCCAAGAAGACAACCAGACTTGGAAGACTTAAAACGGTTGATCTTGGCCTTTTGTATTTTGACTCCGTCGAAGTAAGACGTGATCTATTTCGCTCTTATGCAAATTACAGTTTATGATAGATCTCCTACGTGGCATGGTCGTGTAAAGGTCGCCACAAGTATTTCGTTGATGTCGAACGCAAGTATCCTAGTTCAACAATAATTTATAAGAGGAGTATCTGTTTTCAGGAGCTATCAAATATATTTTATATCCATACTTTGGTTATCGCTACTTAGATGTTACGGACGCCGTCATCTTCAGTATATAGGCCAGAGTATGTGATGATATGGAAAAAGGACATTAGGAGACGCATTGACATATATGCATTAATAAGATGCAATGTAATTGAAGTGGGGAACTGTCTGGATAAATAAATATGTATAATAATTGTGGACCCAAAACCCAGGCCTTGGAGCTAATGAAATCTCATCACTTGTGATCACCCAAACCATTTGTTGATATAGCACGATTACGCGTATGAACTTATTCTCATAATGTTCTTCAGATTACAAATTATTATAATCAATAAAAACCACGCAACACAAACTCCTCCAGATCTGATGCCGTATGACATAAGACACGGTGTAGTACAAAATCCTCAAGATCTTGGCCCCGTAATCCATCATCCTTACCCTCTTGGAGAAGATCCTCCAGAGCAGACACTATGTCCAATGTAGACATCTTGCCTAATTTATAAGTAATCAACTTACTTAGTCAAATAATATTAAAATTAGTTAAGATTTATTCCTTACTTAACCTGTGACAAGTAGATTACTTATAAATTATATATACTTATAATAGTGCTGTACTAGTACCCGCTGGTTTTATCTATTACTTGTTAGCTTGTTTAGTTCCTCCACAGTTAGAAGCGTCAATTCTTTTATGTTGCCAATGTATTTCTTTTCTGTCTATCAGGTCTTATTTTGTCTGGTACTGGGCATTGTGGGACAATCTTTCGTAACTAATGTGATATCCGTATGCGGCTATACCATGTCTGCCTCAGTCATTTTGTTATTATGAGAATAGCGCGTCTATCCATGCGTCTTTAACCTGTTGACTTGTTATAACTATTCAGGTTCGTTACTCCGATGATCTTTCTGTTACATTATATTTGTAAAAAATGCTTTCTTCTCTCTAAATCTGTTGTCAAAGTCTCAGGTTCAAATCATACAGGTAAGCATGTTCGTATATATAAGTTCTGTCTTATATAACCTCACTCTTACTACGTGTGTCTAAGCTATTAATTGTCCAGTCGGTTTATTAAACTAACGATTACTTTCAAGCATGGAGTTTGTACAGCGAGGTAGACTATTCACACCAGTTCCAACAGATCTTACTAAGATGTAAGTAGAAAGCAATAACTAATCTAAGGGTGTCCAGGTTTTACAATGTAGCCCACATTCTAGATTACGAAAGTCCAGATTCAACTTATCCATGTTTGAATAGCACAACATCTTGGAAGCAACGAAGTTAGTAGTTAGCGGATTAAACATCTCTTTGCATGTGGAAGACATACCATTAAATTATGAACATCGCGTAAAAAGTCGTTATACATCCAAACAGAAACTTCTTTGAACTTGTGTTTATCTGTAACAGATGTTTCTCTTCCTCGGTATAATTATTGTCTGCGCGTATAAACAATAGCGCTGGCCGTAGACACGTTATTCTGGGATGTTTTGTAATACAGTAATACTCAAGGAATTGATGAAAAACGATGTCAGCGCTGAGCGATAAATTTACACCATGGCAAAAGAAATGAGTGAGCAATTGTCATTGAGAGTAACAGAGGAGATGTTTCCACTTCATCGTCACGTGCATCAAGTAAAACATTGTTTTTAATATTTATTAATAACATCAAATAACAACATTAACAAATAGAATATAACGGTATTTTCTTAAAGTGGGCATAAAACAATATGTTTTGTTTTATATATTTTTGCGTTTAACCGTATGCAATTAAAACTGAACGAGAATCTTTTATTTATTTAGCATTTTTGTAATAGTTAAATTCTTTCCCTTGAATCAAAAATTAAAGAAACAAACGATTAAGTTACCTCCCCTAACATTTAAGTGGTGACTCGTAAAGAAATGTATGTATATTTACAGTATATGGTATGTTCCTATTGGTCACCTTAGTACTTTTTTAGTCCATCTATATTTTTGGCAAACATTGACCTGAGGTCATACATTGACGTCAATTAAGATACTTTATCATCCTACAAAATATCTTACACTTATCTCTCAAAGGAGAACATATTTTTAAAGAAAAAAATTAATTTTCATTTAAATGTTTGTTGGTTTTTAATTATTCTTTCTCCACAAGGATCAATATCAAGTATTATCCGAAGACATTTACATTGTTTAATTCCTTCTCCCGACCTGCCAATAAAAATAGTGGTAGTCATCACGGGATTTTGAGAATCAATATGGAATGTTTTGTAACACAACGCGCTTTACAGATTCGTGATAATCGATTTTTAGTGATAGCTGCACGTTGTGGTGTTGTAGCGAAAGGTTTTTCTAGTATGATAATAGTGGTAGAGCAGAAGTAGAATCTCTCTCCAGAAAGTAAGAAGTTCCAGTGCCCGAGAAGTACACTGGTATCACAAGTGAGTTACAGCTGTGAATACTCTGAGCTGGACAATAGATTTAGGCTTCAGAAGTATAAGTTGCTACTTTCGCTATAGTAACCCTATGTGATAATATAATTAAATTAGAAAAAGTAACTCAAAATTTAACAGTTAAAAATGTAACAAGTCAAATGAGTACAATTATCCAATTTATTATGTACATCTATATATTCTTGTAATGAGAAATGGTTGTTGGAAGATGGTAAAATGTATGATTATTTACAGTTACAAATCAAATAAACAAGCTAAAAAGTCTTGGATTTATCTTCCACTGAACTTATAAAACACGTTTGTCACATTATCTATTGCCATCTAGTTGTCATCATTAAACAGTCGTTTTAGAAACTGCTCACAGGATTTGTTGGATGTATACACCTAAAACTCATCTTATGTTAGTTCGAGGTTTCGGAGACACACTTGAATCCGGAAGACTTTCCTTCAGCCCGCCCTATAACTACGGGGGACTAAGGTGTTGAAGATTGATTGACCTCTAGGCTTCAGTGAGCTGGATCAACGGTCTTCAAGTCTTTTGGGTAAATTCAGTCAGGAATGATCATAATCTTGATCAGCAATGATCATAAAACTTGATCATAAAAACCTGGAGCAAGAAGTAATAGGTGGCCATGGTGTTCCAACAATCTCACCACCAATTGCTGTGCATGATGCGACCATGTTTTCAGTGTTTGTACATAAATGAATGAATCATGGTAGTATGTTACAGAGATAGCATGATAAGATAATGTATACTGGGCCGAATTAACAAAATACATGAATAAATCATATGTTATGATACATGGGTACGATATAACCTTTGCTTTCCACTTACGGATGTCAAGTCACTTATGTACTTGCTGGTATGTCGTAAGCTTCCAGGCAAGAATTAGCCATGATATATTTGGCTAACCAATTAATGGTTATGCTTCCTGACAATGCCGGTGAAGGTTATCTCTGGTTAGCGTCATTCCCTTTTTATTATATCTGATACAATCTCTCTGAAATAAAATCTATGAAATAAAATGATATTATTCATACATATATCTTTAATAAACTTACATACCCTCTTAGGATTTATAAGCTCACGGTGAGATTATATTGGTTGAAGTTAATCTGCCCTGCATGCAGCGTGAAAAAATAACTTTTTTTGCAGATACTGTCTTCCAGTTTCTCACTCTGGCTTCTGGATTTGGTGTGTGTGATTTACAATGCACCGCTCTGTCCTTATATTTCAGTCTCTCGCGCGTACGAGAAAGCACCTCTAAAAGTCGGAAAAGATTTTCGTTTCATCTCCTGATTTGAGGCTATTTGAAGCAATCTGTGCTTTTCCTGTACTCGTGTTCTCTTCTGTTCACTTACACACTTATATCCATCCTTCCTTCCTATGTATCATTACCTTTTCCCCATATGAGGCTTTCACTACATATAAGTTTTATTTAAATGCCTTTAGGCATGTAGCTATAATAAATTTTTAAAGATTATTAGCTAACTTTTAGCCGATGTGATAACGACGAAAAATGTTAATTATTTTCAAAACTATTTATATTTGAATAATATCCTTTTGGATATAATTCCTAGTCTATCTCCTTTGTTGAATTATTTTTATTTAATATTATTCCAACCAGGCGTTCTCTTGTAGGTAATAATTTAATGTCCAGTAAATGCAAACTTTTAAAGTCCGCCATACATTCCTATATAGCTATTTCCTCATTCTTGCAATACCGTTCCAGCTAACCGTAATTCACATTTCCGCTGTCTTAAAACTTCAAAGAAAGACCGGCCGAGCTGACCTTGCGCTGGTGTGTGTGTGTGTGTGTGTGTGTGTGCGTGCGCGCGCGCTGTGGGCGTGTCGCGCTACAACCAAGCAAGTGTTATCAAATGTCGCTTCAGGTGTCCAAGATAGATTGTGAATATTTTGAAGTGAGTTGTATTTATTTTTGTTTTAATTAAGTTTTTGGTACGATTGCACGCAACGCGTCACTTTCAACCATTAACAATGTGCATGGATATGTTGGTTATATTAGGGTGTCTTAGTCTATATTCTGATCTATTTACTTATTGTTTTTCTTATTTTCAAGCGTTTCTACGAATCCTGTACTTGCTTTCTTCTGTTTCCATCACGCACTTTGCATCCCTCAATTATTCCAAATTTCACCATATATTAACAACATTCATGCACACCGCTCAAACTTCCTTCGTTTGTTATCTAGGCTGTCAATGAATTGTTACTGTTCTGATATGAAACCATATCTCGCTTCCCTCCCGGGAGTATTTCGTTATTTATCATAATATCCACAGCTGTGTGTCGCGGGATTTACTCCCCTTGCTCTGCATTGATGGTCCAACAGTGGCAACAATTCAGAGTTTCTACTGAGGTTCTTCACATGTATCCACCTTTCGTTCAAGATTACTCTAGGCAGAGATGTCAATTGAAAAATAGTGCTTCAATTCTAGAGAGCCTCATAGGTATTTATAGAAATCAAGTACTACTGCTGATAGGATCCAGGCCTTGTCAACTTTTATCTTTCTTGACCTTCTATGAGTTAGGATTTTAGTTCGTTCTGATGAGCCCCCAACTGATTTAACTCAGCAAAATATTACTTAAATAGCTCTGTTATAAATATTTAAATGACTGAGTCATACGGGTGCAGTTCAGTTAAAATGACTAAATCAACTATACATTTGTATTTTTACAGATAATAAATTTAATAATCAATTATCGTTAACAGGTGTAAAATAAATAAGAGGTGGGGTGAATTTAGACAGAGTCTTTACAATTTCTTCACAGGTGATGGTCTGATTTTAACAGTTATTTATGAAAGAGTTCACTTGGCAGCTTTGAATGGGTACTTAGCTGCCAGTAATATGTTGGTTGTGTTCTGCTCCAGCCGATGCTTGTTCTTTGCAGGTTATGGACTGGTTCACTCTCGTCACTGGTCAAGTCTGCTGGCCGCAACACGTCCCTCGTAGTATCGTGCGTATCGTGAATTATGAATAAATAGAAAATGTCTGAGTGTAGACAGACTATGACTGATGTAATGATATTTAGAGAGAATGGAGTGGCTAATGAAATTATGGGGAGAGATATGACTTCCGGAGAGTAGTGAGGCTACCTCTCCACCATACTCCGACTGACTTTAATGATGTCAATCTCTCACCCGTCCTCCAATGTTCATATAGACTAATCTACCACAGTAAGGACATACGGCACAACATCAAGTGACAGAATAGAGGAGATTCTGACCACAAGAAATATGTGTATGTGTCACCGGATGGCCTATGTTAACGCTAGCTAGCACGTTAATATTAATTATAAGAATAGCTAAAGATCTTGAGCAAGATTAGTTAGTTACAAAACATCACTGGTCGAGCTTGACCAATGAAATCATTGATAGCTATTTTTGACCACCGCAGTCAGAACACAGCTCAGTCACGGAGTTCACTGTGCAGTGATGTAGACGTGTTTACGGGAGAAGGTTGAAAACCTTAGTGCGGCCCCGTGTTTTTTAAAAGGTTGTGTGATTAACCTCTGGGCAAGGAAATACCTGACCACTGAAAGATTGAATGTTTTCACAAGTTATATTATTTAAGGAGATTGTGTTTTTCCATTTTTGTAGACTGAGTCTACATAGTTTGTATTGAACTCGTTTTTTTTCTAATAGAATGTTTATTCTGCTATGTAATTTAGAACGAGACTCCAGGCAAAGCCTATCGACATTTTTAGAGGAGCTCAAGCAGACAGGTTATTTATGATGATGTCCTTTTACAAAAACTACCTGATTTATGTAAACCACAAGCGATCTGGCCGCTGATAGCCAGGGTATTGAGTTGTGTAATGAACATTGCCTTTTAGTCTACTAATAAACAGTTTTCCATGATAAAGAACTGTACTTCATCATGTATGTTGAGTACGAAAGCCCTAAGGGGATACAACTGATCCCATGACAACCTGCAGTGAGTAGAAAGGACCTGGTCTTGAGCCAGCATTCATTTGGGTAACCCCACCTCTGGCAGTCGCCAGTAACCACCCATAAGTTATGTCAGTAAACCAGTAAACACTACGATCACTAGGAAATTCAGTATCAATAAACTCAGAAGAAATATGTACCACCTGTGACGAAAGGTCTGCAAGGTGTGAAGGTTTGGCATATAACTTTGCTAGATTGTTATGACTGGGACATAAAGTTTATTTGATGCAGCAACGGTCATAAAGTGTTAGAAGATGCCGTAACCAGTCACCACGGTTACATATGTTTATTGGAGTTTTAAAAAACTACATCACAAAGAAAAAAAAACTAGGCCTTCATTAACTCTGAAGCCTAGAAATCACCAATAACAGAACAACAAGCTAACACACATCCTTTAGCAATCAAACTAGTCACTGCCTCTGTCTCACACCCACACAACACCCAGAGACTTTCTCACAAGTCAGGTTATCTAGCATACAGGGGGCCACCATGTTTTCAATGATGAAAACGGCCTCTCCAGTCTTGAGCACAATAATCCTGGTATGTAAGTAATCCGCAACCAGAAAAACCTAACAAAGTTCTTCTGAATCTTGATATCCAACTGATGGGGAGATGAGCTCCCCGTGGAACCAGTAATTAAAATAATCCAAGCGCGCACCCATTTTTCAAGGCACAGGTGAAGGAGACAGCACCAATGTGAATATCCAATCACTACTAATAAATCCGATTAGCATGACGCTAGAGACCACTGTTGGCAAAGATTACAGCAAATAAAGCTGAGGGCTTCCAAGGGATGCGCCTCTCTGGAGGCTAACGATGACTCAAGCTTCCGACAGGTGATTATTATCCCCATCGAAGATACATGTAAGATACTCCACGCTACTCCGGGTTTTCTGGCTGTCAATGAGTCGGACAGTGTTGCCGACACTAGTCGATGGCAAAGGTGGCAGCCAGTCTGGCTGGAGGTTTATATCCTGCTAAAGGCTGTGAATATTGACTCCATGATGAGTCCAGAGCTCTTAGAAAGTTAGTTGCTTATCCTTTCCAGGACGTGGCAATCAACCCCAGCTTTTATGAACGCAGTTTCATAATCCAGATATACCAGGTTCGAAACCTGCTGCAGGCGGTTTGGTAGCAGATCGCTTTGTGTGGATTTTTAACAATGGTATAAGCGCCATGCCATTCAGAAAGCAATGGCAAACTACTGAATGAAAAAAATTGCCTCGAAAAATCACAAACAGCCAGAGCTCTTACATGCTTTAAAAATTACATCACTTCATCTCTTGTATTATGCTTTGTTTCCATGTCTTTTATTTTCTGTCATTTTGTCTCTAACTAATGTTCTTTTCTGTGTCATATTTCTTTGTCTATTATTTTTTATTGTTGAGCGTTTTTTCATTCTCTTTCTTTCCGCAACTTTACTTGTGATATAGTTTTTGAATCACGCGTGATTTTTCTTAAACTTCTTTGTATCGAGATCGCACGGGCTATCATATATTCTCTTCTACAGCACGGTCCCGGGTTAAAAAATAAAGGCAGAGCCGGCAGAAAATAAGGAACTGATTGAAAAAATATTATAATGGTCTCTTCTCCATGTCTTGTAGTGACCACATCATTTTTTCCACAAATAGAGAACATTCTCCGAGTAAATAAGAACACAATAAATCAAATCAAATCGAATGAGGTCTTGTTCATCTCAATCTACTAATGCATGATTGTGTAATCGGGTTTTACAAAGGGGTTTAAAAGGTTAGAAAGGGTGGAATAAAGGGAAATAATCACGACTAGAGGTAGTGGGAAAAAGAGTTATTAGAAAGGGCAACAGGTACAAGAGAGTCCGTGAGGCTATGTGAGATTTATTCAAGTAGAATCGAACATCAGTTTCACGTTTTCAAGTGACAGATAGGAAGATAGCGCAACAAGTTGTGCGTTGAATCAGTTCATGCCTAGTCTTCAGTGTGAAAGGACCAGATAGAAATTTCAGTTGAAGAGTTTTTCTTTTAGTGTGGACGCTTTAAAATGTGCTTGTGGCAAAGCAAATCTGTGGAAACTGAAATAACAGCCAACATGAGATAATAGAACTCAAGAGATGATTGTGTCGAGAGCAGAGTTTTTCAGAGAGAACCAATAGTGTGTGTTGTTTCAGTGGATGGAGAGTGCTCCGTTACTTTTCTATTTCATTAATTGTAGTTTGGAAGAACTGATGAAATATATGCATATGTGCGATCGTGCTGTGTTCACGAATGGTCTGGGTGGTCAAGAAGATGATATTATACATTAGCTCCATAACGTATGATTTGGGTCCACAATAATACGCATTTTTATTTGCTTCAGACAATTTAACAATTCAAAGTACATGGCATATTATTAATACATGCATTAAAATGCGTCTCATATTGTCCGTTACGTATCATCACATACTCTGGCCTATATACTGAAGATGCCGGCATCCGGAACATCCAAGTAGCGATAACCAAAATATGGAGATTAAAATTATAATTGATAGTTCCTGAAGAATAACTCCTCTTACCAACTGTCCTCGAACTTATATACTTGCGTTCGGCATCTTAAAGAAATACTTGTGGCGACCTTCGAACAACTAAGCCACGTAGGAGAATATCATAAAACTCAATTTGCATGGGAGCGAAATATATCATGTCTTGTTTTGACGGATTCATATATCGAAAGGCCAAGATCAACCGTTTTAATCACAAAACGCGACACCTCATTACGTCATCATTGCTTAGTGACCTCCACCTACTATCGCGTTCATTTATAATTACTAAAAGTGCAAAACATATCATGTTGACTCCAGATAGAAATGTTACGGCGTACATTAAACTGCTAACAGATCTAAGTGAGGCCAACATGTAAAAGTACTTAAGTAATAATGTTCTTTAACAAATTCCTCGCCCGATGGGGTGAAAACAAATCATGTAATGATTTTTTTTCAACATTGTCATAATAAGTTTACATCGCATTTAATATAAAAAAGAATCGCGAAAAATTAAATAATTAGATATACGGCCAAAGATGTTTACATTAACCAGTGTCTGAGGTCGTAGTCCTAATCATGGTATGTCATGTACTGGAAAAATTAACTTACTAACAAAATATAATCGTCGACAGTCAATATAATATATAATAGTTTACTAAGTTTAACTACGAATTATGTATTAATGTTTAAACTAAATTGTATTTTAAATAAATTATGGTGCAGTAAACAACTAATTAAATGTGTGTATGTTTGTAAAATAAATGTGAAGTAAGTAATGTCATGTAATATCATGGCAAATGTTAATAACAATTAGTGTGGAGACAAATAGAAAAGGAAAAGAAGAAAACAGATTAGTAAGAGTACATATATGCAAAAGAATGGAAAAAAATATGGATATTATGTAATAAAGAAAATTAAACATGGGTTATCTCTCTTACCCTATTAACACAATTAATTATAAAGTTATGTCTATTTGTAACGGAATAAAATGATGAGAAATATTAATCAATTATAACACGTAAATATAATAATAAGATTAAGTAAAAAATTAATAATTTAAAGTTCTAAATTTAACCAATTAATGCAATATCACAGTTACATACATTAAACTACTGTCCAATAGTATACAATTGCATGCAAAATCCTCAGTAAAGTGAAGAACATCACATAGTCCGGTTATGAATTATCTAGCGTTCTTTCTTTCGACTGTTAAAGCTTCTTACATGTTTCCTGTCGAGTTGGACATAGTTATGCAATCTTAAGCAAACACTTCATATTCGCATTTACTTAGAGTCACTGTGTTATTATCACGTTTTAGGATCTCAATTAATCTCTCATGGATGGGCGATACGCTTGTCTGGCCTTGTCATGCATCGAAGCGAGAAACGTGAACAATGGCAGCAGGGAAAAAGAGAGTGCTAACAAAAGAATAATACACCTAATTCAGTACGCACAACAAATAGAGTATAACACTGCCAGAGAGGAGAAGAGAGCGCACAAATTATGTCACCGAAGGGCATAGAGAGCAGAAGATTTATCACAGGAGAAATGGTATGTCCTCAGGACATGAGGAGGAAAGAGCCCATCACAGTGAAGGGGTTGCTCTAATCTTTCTAGGGAAGCAAAGAAGGCACTTATAGAATGGTACGCAATGGGACCTCGAATTATAACAGCAAGCTTTAATTCATCCAAAGAGTATGTTAATGTTAATGTTAATGTTAATCAGAATCGATCGACGTCATTGTACTCCGGGCAAACTCATAGATGCTCAGTCTCCCCCAGCAAATGTCGAAGGGTATAAATTCTAATTGTTCCTGTTACGCACTGGTTGTATACACGGCGGATGCGTCCTCTCATACATTCATCCCTGCTGGTCTTACGTTTGATGCCAAATTCCAGCAGTCTTAGCCTTGATGATTCATCGATTACAGTGGCATTCTCTAATAGACGAATATGAATTGCCTCAGTATTTCTTCTTTATCCAAGCCCATTGCATCTTTTGTGAGTGCTCGTGAAGCTAGTCTGTCAGCTCTTTCATTGCAATGTACCTCGGCATTACCAGGACAGTAGATCTATATCAGTTCTTGAAGATTCGATGCTTCTATGGAGGTTTTCCATTCATATCGAAGCCAAGCATTTTGGACCTTTCGAAGCATGGATTGTGAGTCTGATACAATAACTGCCTTTGTTAATAAAGTCTCAGATAAATTCTTATTCAAACAGAAAATAAACATAAACATCAACCAGTGTTATGCACCAACAAACGATGAAGAAGAATCTGAGAAAGAAGAATTTTACACCAGACTATAATGCATGGAGGCATATCTAGGGGTCATCCTTATATGACCAACAGCTTTGCACATTGCTACAATATATGTACATGGACGTGAACCTCTGTCTGAGCTAATTACATTCTCATTGACCCTTGAAACCATCCATACACTTCCAGATATTCCCCCTGTGGTGAAATATGTTGAGAACCCAGCATTGCACACTAAGCGTGGAGAAGTCATTTGAACACCAGGCATAATTCTTTGGCATTAACAAGGTTGACTGGATGCAAAAGGATCTCACTATAGACCCAGTTATAGGCTGGGGAAACTGAGAAGTGGCTCTGTGCAGGACGTGACAATGCGTTGGGAAAGACCAGAACCAGAGCACAGTATTTTATCTCTGCATAGTTTGAGCCCTCTTGGATTTCGGGGAATGCACAGTATGCCACACACTTCTTACTTCTAGGTGGGGACCAGATGTGATGATTCTTTAAATGCAAGCCAAGCTGCAGAAACTGGAGCTAATGACTTCAACTCTTTAAACACGTTTCGGAATGGCAGAAAAGCCAGAGGAAAAGCCTAGATCTACAGTGTAGATAATACCAAGGAGTCTTTAACTTGTTATTGGCTGCTAAAGAGCGAGAAGCTGAGCAGCCTTAGTTAAACAACAACAAGAACAACAACAACAACACCAGACAACAAAATGTCTTGGACAAAAAAAAAAATAAACGGTTTTTTTTTTTAAATATGTTTGTAAATAACAAAGGGGCACAACTCAACTAATGAACAGAAACAGAATTAAACCCTACATTTTCACTTTATAACAATTTGTTCAGTTACATTGCACATTTATATAAGGCGAGTTCTAGTGTTTTATCATATTAGCATGTGTAGTAATGTCTTTAATGTTTAACTTTTTTTTCTTGGTATAAATATATTTATTAAAAAAAAAAAAAAAAATCAACTGTCGAGGTCTAGCTTGCACTGTCATCTTCTCTTGTGGCACTGTTCATTCGATCGTTCATGACGTCAGACTTGACCATCTCTTGTTTTACTACTAGCATTATTACAAAACCACAGGGTATTTTATATTTGGGCATGCCTGCAAAAACAGCAATGTAGAAATGAACGTAGAGAATAATATTGGCACCAAAGTTCAGCAACTACAACAGTTATTAACAATATCTTACAAAAACATCAAAATGCTTGTTGTGAGTTATCTATTCACGCTAAAAGACCACGTGAAGACAACCTCACAACAGTAAAGAGACGAAGCTGACATGTAAAATGACCATATATCAAAATCACATAGGCTACCAAATATGTTTCTTCACAGCATAGTACTAAGTAATAGAAGGCAGGTCAAATAGAAAAATAAATAAATTGACAAAAACGATTAATGGACACGTGTACTTGTGGCTGAATTAAACAGACTAACACTCAAAATATAAAAGTAGCGACTACAAGGCACGCGCTTATCGTCTTTGGTGATGAAGAGTAATGGGACATGTCAAGTCAGGTCAAGTGTAATATTAATTACATCAGTCCCATTATTACCAAAGATATAAGACAATTTCTCAACAAAGTTTAATCATTTTTTTTCTTTTCGAATTTATAATTTCCATCTATCAATTTCTTGATATCCATGTTTATTATTTCTGTTACTATGTCTTTTAAGTATATTTGTTCTTGTCTAACACAAATAAAATGGTTTCCATGTTCTATCAACACAAATGCTGACATACAGGTTCTGTAAAAGTATTAACACACGTACACATTCACAGACACATCAGTTTTAAAAAAATGGTTGAAAGCGTAAACAAAACGATACTGCAAGAAGTCACTGAGTCGATTAGCAGAGAGACTAGACAGATCTACAACCCGTGTTGAACTGAAGACCTACAAAAGCTTAATGATGAACTACACAATTGAGAGAGTAGAAACAACCCAAGACATTCACAAACACTGGTCACGTGCGACATCAGATTTCTTCACGCCTAGCCACAAATGTGTAAAGGCAGGTAGCAATTTTTGTTTATTGCAAAGGAAACAACACAACTAAAAAATACACTAAATTAAATAAAGCTTTTACTTTTATGCATTAAATATATCCAGATAATCTACAAAATAGTCTAAGACAAAAAGATTGCATTAAAAAATTATATGCTGTTTAAATTCTATAATAAATAAATGTGTTTTATTTATTTTATCTAAACATTTTTAAAAATATTTTGCTCGATACTAGATTAAACAAGTAAATACTTATAAGGTATGTAACTCTCAATGGCACAACGTACACATTTACAGTTTCGATGGTGTTGCTTTGCGTACCAAAATGTGTGATCAGCGCTGGAGAGTGCTCTTCATCAAATCATGAACATACTGTATAAAATATTTTAAGAAAATCACAAAAGCCATCTCAAACAAATATGTTTACAACAAGTGCTCTTATTTATACGCCCAGATATAAATATTACAAAGGGAGAAAAACAGTCGTTATAGATAAACACGACCTTAAACAAGTTTATTTTTGGATTTTATTGTTATTGTTGCTCAGAATCGACACCACTGCACACCGGAAAAACTCATAGGTACTCAATTTTCCTTAACCAACTTGGACAAGTACGAATGTCTGCTAATGAGCTACGGTGGTCTCTGAAGAGATGAAGATAGAATATGACAACTGTACCATCAACAGTTGTACAAAACGTCTGATATAAGTTTGTGAATGCGGTTATCAACCTCATCAAGTCAAACACATTGACACAGAAACCACTACTACACAATCAACAGTTGTACAAAACGTCTGATATGAGTTTGTGAATGGGGTTCTCAACCTCATCAAGTCAAACACATTGACACAGAAACCACTACTACACAATCAACAGTTGTACAAAACGTCTGATATGAGTTTGTGAATGGGGTTCTCAACCTCATCAAGTCAAACACATTGACACAGAAACCACTACTACACAATCAACAGTTGTACAAAACGTCTGATATGAGTTTGTGAATGGGGTTCTCAACCTCATCAAGTCAAACACATTGACACAGACACCACTACTACAAGAGCATGTGGATTCTTTGTGCAGGCTTCCTAGCACGTGACTAGCTGTAGTCATGGTTCCATGAACCACTATGTCAATGATGATCAATACTCACACACAAGGTCAAATATTTACAAACATTTCAAACTACAGTGAAGGTTCCATGACCCACTAATTCAATGATGATCAATATTGTGACCTGTAGCTTGGGACTTTAAGAATGAAAGATAGTACAAAATAATGATTTAAGAAAGTTAAATAGAGTTATTAATAGACTATATGACTTTGATAAGGGGAAGTAAAATGAGCAGGATAGTGTTTTGAGTGAAGGGAGGTAACTACGTAAATCCTCTTTTGGGAGATTTAGCTCGGTATTTTGGTTTAGTATTTCTGTTAGTTCTGAATTATTGTGAAACTGTTTTGCATAGTGGTTTTTAAGGATCGGGTTAAAGAAGAGTTTATTGGTTTTTAGCTTAATCAGCAAAGAGAGACGCCTTTCAATTACGTCCCTTGAAATGTTTTGGGGAGTGATCACTAGATACACGCACGAGACAGTTTTGCAAAGTTGAACAAATTTTAGCAGAGAATGGTCAGAATGTTAAATCGGGAAAAAGATTAAGGCAGTCTGATTTTTGAGCGCAAAGTAGCGAACAAAAGTTAGGCTCAGCGAAAGTTATCGCTATATTAAACTTTTGTGTTTTGGTGAACGCTAGCTTCGATGGTCCACTTGGACGAATAGGCAACTGGAGGTGGTTCGCTTCTGTGTTGTACAGAAAACTATATTGCCAGCCATCAAGCTATTCTATTTAGCCACCTGTAGCGCGAGGTTATTTAAAATTATTTATTATGTAAGAGTATGCCAGTAAAGAGTTCTGACCTTACAAGTAATACCCCAGTCTTAGAAATAAGCACTGGTGTATTGTTATCATAAAAATAGTCAGACTGTGAAAACCCTGGCCCAGTTGGTAAGAAGTAGTACCAGGATTTAAGGTGTCTCCTCCCTGTGACTATCTTATGATTACTTTATTCTAGGGGATAAGTAAAATGTACATTCACTGAACCCACAAAATGGAAGAAGTGAATAAATCCTCAGGTACAGTTAAAACAGTTTAATAATTACACTAATATTCTATTTCTGCTAGTTGGAAAAGAGCATACACACACACACACACACACATATATATATATATATATATATATATATATATATATATATATATATATATATATATATATATATATATATATATATATATATATATATATATATATATATATATATATATATATATATATATATATATATATATATAAGTATTCACACAATTACTATTATTGTCTGTTTAGACTTCAAGATCTAAAATAATAAAGTTACTGAAATCACTGTTATTAGTCCTTTGAATTTAAGGATAACTGTCATCAGTTGACTGAGTTTCTGTATGGTTAATTATTGTTTTGAACTATTGGCTGTTTCACATGTATAGGTGGTCAGTGTCAAACAGGACACTTATCTTTCCAACTTGATACTGCTGAAACTGTCCTTTGCTGATATCAGACTTGGTAGGCCCAACAGTAGGGATGCCAATGACCAGTTGAAGTTCACTCTTTGGGGTCCTGCACTTTTGTGGGATTGCCTCTGATGAACTGCACCGGCTTCTGATACTGGACAGTCTGGTTTGAGTTATTTCATGGAACCCTCAGACTTCAGATACTGGACTTAAAAATGTTTCTGGCGATCCGCTCACAATTCATGGGTCGTGGCGAAACTCTGCCTCCAGTCTGTCTGAACCCTCTTTCGTTGTCTGTAGCTCAGTTTACCGATACGCTTTAAATACGTATAGCGCGGACGTATCGGAGAGTACCGACGTCACAGCTTAAACCTAAGCCTGAAAAATCCTTCCCGAACAGTGATTTCAGCCGAACTGTGCGTCGACTGAAATTTTGCCTTTATCATTCTCGGCATATATAATATCCATATAGTTCCATCTTATCTAGTTTTATACAGCTGATAAAACTCTATCTTCCTATCCATGTAATTTCCCAAACTGTTATTTGTTGATTTTAATATTTAGAACAGAAGTGGGTTTACATGCTTTTAGCGTAACTGTGGGCAACCGAAATACGCATATATCTCCGTAAATGAGAACTTCCTACCGTTCCATCTTATATGCAGTTATACACCATCCTTCCCTGTACTGAAATGTAAAATCCTTTTCATACGGATTCCCTTCTGTTTTTATTTATCGTTGGCGATTTCCTCTGTCCGATATACATTTCGCTGATACGCCGCCATTTTGAAAGCGGTCACTCGATCGTAGATGGGTTTATAAATCTAACTGAACCCATTTGCAATGACTTGAAACCAATTTTGCGACATAGCTTCCCCATATTTTAAGCTGGATGATATCTAGCTTAACTATTGGGTACAAGACCATTGCAAATCGACCATTCCGAGGTTAGTTTTCCTTCTTTCTATCCTCCTCAAGCTCTGTGGGATGGCGACTAAGAAAATCTGCGCCCACATTCTGTTTTCCAATAATATATTCATCCTTTACTATCTCTCTCCTTCCGGTTCGGCTTTTCATCCAGGCTCTTACTGCTGGTGAAACGGGGTCGGTAGGTTTCCCATGAAGTTTACCGCCCTCTTTTCGATGATAGTTGGATGTGGTTTTCCCTCGCAAATCCGTAGGTTTTTGATTTTCGCTACATGATTTGTTCCTTTTTTCCAGCGCATGGGGTTCAGACTGCAATTGAACCTGTGTGGGATGTTTCCTTTCCCCTCCCGTGCAAATCTCGGGAGTACCCCTGATTGCTGGTTTGCTTGTAGATTTTTGATGAAGACTCTTCCGTCAACTTTCTGAATCTACATAGGTGCACTCTGGACAGGAATTTACATACTGATTTATGTCTTCCGTAATACCTGGCCAGTAGAACTGGGTGGCTATTCTTTGTTTTGTGGCACCATTACCCAGGTGTTCACTCAAAGTTGATATGTGTCCCCAGCCTATAACCTTATTCCTATAGGTGGATGGTACAACGATTTGACCATGACTTTTCGTCCCTCTTCCAGCTTTCCTGTACAAGAGTCCATGTTCCATATAGAAATGTCCTTTCCTTGGAGCTTTATGTGTTTTTGATAATTTGCCAAAACAAGGCTTCAACGTGCTGTCTGCTTCTTGAGCCCGTTTTATTTCAGTTGAATGAAATTTTACGTTGGTGTCCCTCTCTATGTTCCTGGAGTCAGCCTTGGTCTGGATTCCTGCCATAACCATAGGTTTTACAGGGTCTCCTAAGAAAACATATTTACGCCCCAACATTAGGGGGTAAAAGGGATCATCTATCACAGCTGCATTTATCTCCCCTTCCACATAGCGACAACTGACATGAATCTTTGCTATGGGTAATGTAAGGGGTGATGTTCCTTTTAGTGGCCCTTGAATCTCTACTGTTTCTGTGGTGATTTGTTCAGGGCACACCAGAGATGCACACACGACTGCGTCATAGGACAAACCTGTGTCATACATTCCTGTGACTTGTTTGCCATTCACAGTCACTATCTCCTGGGTAGGTGGGTGATGGAGGCTATTCTGACTCACAGTCAGTTCCTTCCTAACAGAAGACCTCACCTGTAGACATGCAGCATGATGAAGGGGTTTTTTCCTCCCACATTCATCAGTGTTGTGGTTGCTCATCTTACAAAATTTGCACCACTTATCTCCCTGTTTGTAGGGTTTCTTTTCCTGAGTGTGAGGGTTCTTGTCCTTATTATCAAATCTTTGCTTGTATCTGTGTGGTTGATCCATCTGGTCAAAATCGGTATTCTGCGGTGGTGGCTTATATCCTTCTACCTGCTTCCTTTTTGTTCCTATCAATTCAGCTTGAGCTGCTTGGTATCTCTCTACACATTTCAAAATGTCTTCCAGCCTCTCTGCTCCTTGTTCCATAAGGAATTTCCTCATTTCTTGAGACATGGAATCTTTCACTTGCTCTAACATAACCATTTCTTTCAGATCCTCGTAGGTTTTCTGATACTTACCTAAACTACTCCATTTCAACAAATACGTTTCTAGCCTAGCTGAGAACTGGTTATATGTTTCTCCAGGTAGAGGTTTAGAAGTTCTAAATTTCTTCCTATATGCCTCTGAGTTCTTTTCATAGCGGATCAGTAAGGCTTGCTTTAGTATCTCATAATTTTCCTGATCTTCTTTGGGGAGTTTCAGAAACACATCATATGCAATACCTCTCAATCCCTGGGATAACTTTAGACTCCATTTTTCCTTTTCCAGTCCATATGTAGAGGCTAGCCTTTCATACCTATCCAGGTATGACTCAATTGCGTCCTCCTTTTCAACAAATGGATCTAGGTGGAAGTTCATGGCTCCATTTGCTGTGTTCTGAAAAGAGCTATTCGCAGAATGAGGTGAGCTATTACCATGGGTGATAGTCCCAGCCTGAAGTTCAAGTTCAAGCTGTCTCATTTTCAGCTCTGGTCTCTCTCTGCTTGTAACCTCCTTTCTTCTCTCTCAGCTTCTAATTTCTTGGCTTCTCTCTCCGCTTCTAATTTCTTGGCTTCTCTCTCTGCTTCTAATTCTAATTTCTTGGCTTCTCTCTCTGCTTCTAATTTCTTGGCTTCTCTCTCTGCTTCTAATTGCTTTGCTTCTCTCTCAGTGTACTTTTCACATTCCGTCGTGACATACCGGATCAGAGCATCACCATCCATGCCAAGCTCTTTTCCCACCTGCAGTGTAGCAGACCTAAATTTGACCAAGTCAGCCATGATGTATCTGTAGTCTAGTAGGGCAAGCGATCTTACTCAAACTAATTTACTACAATATAATTAACTTAGTTAAAATTAAAGTTAATTAAACTGACTTCACCATATATGAAACAGCTTTCTTTATCTGTACTCAATGGTACTCCTAAAAATATAATTATTTCCTACTATGTTACTCTTTCCAAAAAATTTACAAAACCAAATTTCTACACAGCAGAAATAGAAAGTTGGCTCAGGAATATCAAAGATATATCCCGGACGAGCCCCCACTGTGGCGGGAGGTTATTTAAAATTATTTATTATGTAAGAGTATGCCAGTAAAGAGTTCTGACCTTACAAGTAATACCCCAGTCTTAGAAATAAGCACTGGTGTATTGTTATCATAAAAATAGTCAGACTGTGAAAACCCTGGCCCAGTTGGTAAGAAGTAGTACCAGGATTTAAGGTGTCTCCTCCCTGTGACTATCTTATGATTACTTTATTCTAGGGGATAAGTAAAATGTACATTCACTGAACCCACAAAATGGAAGAAGTGAATAAATCCTCAGGTACAGTTAAAACAGTTTAATAATTACACTAATATTCTATTTCTGCTAGTTGGAAAAGAGCATACATATATATATATATATATATATATATATATATATATATATATATATATATATATATATATATATATATATATATATATATATATATATATATATATATATATATATATATATATATATATATATATAATATATATATTATATATATATATATATATATATATATATATATATATATATATATATATATTATATATATATATATATATATATATATATATATATATATATATATATATATATATATATATATATAAAGTATTCACACAATTACTATTATTGTCTGTTTAGACTTCAAGATCTAAAATAATAAAGTTACTGAAATCACTGTTATTAGTCCTTTGAATTTAAGGATAACTGTCATCAGTTGACTGAGTTTCTGTAAGGTTAATTATTGTTTTGAACTATTGGCTGTTTCACATGTATAGGTGGTCAGTGTCAAACAGGACACTTATCTTTCCAACTTGATACTGCTGAAACTGTCCTTTGCTGATATCAGACTTGGTAGGCCCAACAGTAGGGATGCCAATGACCAGTTGAAGTTCACTCTTTGGGGTCCTGCACTTTTGTGGGATTGCCTCTGATGAGTGACACCGGCTTCTGATTCTGGACAGTCTGGTTTGAGTTATTTCATGGAACCCTCAGACTTCAGATACTGGACTTAAAAATGTTTCTGGCGATCCGCTCACAATTCATGGGTCGTGGCGAAACTCTGCCTCCAGTCTGTCTGAACCCTCTTTCGTTGTCTGTAGCTCAGTTTACCGATACGCTTTAAATACGTATAGCGCGGACGTATCGGAGAGTACCGACGTCACAGCTTAAACCTAAGCCTGAAAAACCCTTCCCGAACAGTGATTTCGGCCGAACTGTGCGTCGACTGAAATTTTGCCTTTATCATTCTCGGCATATATAATATCCATATAGTTCCATCTTATCTAGTTTTATACAGCTGATAAAACTCTATCTTCCTATCCATGTAATTTCCCAAACTGTTATTTGTTGATTTTAATATTTAGAACAGAAGTGGGTTTACATGCTTTTAGCGTAACTGTGGGCAGCCGAAATACGCATATATCTCCGTAAATGAGAACTTCCTACCGTTCCATCTTATATGCAGTTATACACCATCCTTCCCTGTACTGAAATGTAAAATCCTTTTCATACGGATTCCCTTCTGTTTTTATTTATCGTTGGCGATTTCCTCTGTCCGATATACATTTCGCTGATACGCCGCCATTTTGAAAGCGGTCACTCGATCGTAGATGGGTTTATAAATCTAACTGAACCCATTTGCAATGACTTGAAACCAATTTTGCGACACCACCTTGATAGATGTAGGTGCAGGTGTCTGCTATGGTGTTTGTTTATTCACGGAGCAGGAAAGGAAGTGTTGCCTATCAAGTATTTTGATTGTCAGCCCAAGGCGAGAATTTACAGGTATGTCCAAATTAGCAAGTAATATACATCATGTAGAATAATGTGAACTTTTAGACAGCACAAAAGGAAGAAAGACTGTAGAGAATTATAGGAGAAAGAGACTTGGTATAAACTGTCAGCCCTGGTATTAGACCAGTCTTATATAGATACTCCAAGCTACTCTAACAGAGAAAGAAAGAATTATAAAATTTTATGTCGGACAGAAATGAGATCAGAGGTAGAACAACGAATAATAACAACATTGTAAAGATCAAGCAGTGACTTCGCAAGTAGTCATATATTCTAACCACTGACATAACAACTGTAAATCAAGAAGTAGCGACAGACAATAAATGAGAGAAAGGAAAATGCAAGTATCATTATGTACAGCCAGCCATTATTGTAGAAAGGTGCCACCAAGTGAATGTCGGCCACCCAGTGTTGGAGCGAATTGACTTATGTAAATAAAGCTTGATTTGGTTCAACCGATGTAAGCCGATGTTACACATACATTAACTCGGCTAACTTTGGATAAGGAGCGACATGTCTCTCATAGAGCCAAAGATAATTCTGCTCAAAGAGAGGATCGGCTATCCGAAGACAGAACGCGCCATATTATCTAAAGAGAAGCTCAATCTTTGCCTAGGAGAATGGCCCGTCTGCAGCGCTATCGGTTAGGTCACAGAAAATTGAGGATAGAAAGAATACTTCGTCCAAACAAGAATGGTTTACCTGAATATACGGAATTTTATGAATCTGACTACGAAAGGTAATATTTTTGGTACAGTTCGATGTTTCATGAATACAGTGGAGTGCCAAAGGCATGGACTCCCTCATTTTCATTTACTGCTTTGGCTTGAGAAGAAAATTTGACCAGAAGAAATCGATTCAGTGATTTGTGCCGAACTGAATATCGACTACTGAAGACACGAATATTGACCCAAAACTGTATGATATTGTCAATAAGAATATGATACATGGGCCTTGTGGACATTTGAATGCAAAGTCTCCATGTAAGGACTTCCCATAAATGCATCAAGTAGTATCCGAAACGTTTTCACGTAAATACCATTACAAACGATGATGGGTACCAGAATCATCGAAAAAGAGAACCTGACCGAATAGCGACGATAAGAACAGGAATGCCGGAAATTGACAATCATTGGGTGATACCATATAACCCAGTTTTACTGAGAACGTTTGATGCGCATATTAACGTTGAGTACTGCAGTTCAGTAAAATCTATAAAATATGTTAGCAAATATATTAAGCAGGGTAGCAATAAAGCCACATTTGTTCTCAACAGCAATGATGAGAAAAAACCATTCCAATCCGGACTTCAGAGGCGGTCTAGAGAATTTTTTAGCTTAACATTCTCGAAAGATTGCCAACAGTTATGCATTTAGCTGTCTATCTTGAAAATGGCCAACGGGTGTATTTCAACCATAACAATCCCGCGGATGTTGTTAATAATCCGCGAGATACTACTTTGATGGCTTTTTTTTTTTCAAATTGTTTTCACAGGATACATTTGCAAGGACTTTAAGTTATGATGATGTTCCAGCATACTATAAATGGAATAGAAATACATTTTAGTGACGAAAGCAAGGAGTACCAGTTGAGTTACACCCAGGTGTTAAGGAACTTATTTTAGTTATTATTAAAGTTCTTCAGTTCCTTAGGGCGTGAATGATTGGGTTGCTGTACAATACAATTCAATTAGTCATTATTCATCTTCATAGTTTCGGTCCATAATTATGTTGCAGTCTCAGATTCATCTGTGTAATTATTATCATGTTTGCTTCAGCGTCTTTTCATTAAACTTTGTATTTACTTTAACCAGCAGTGTTATTTATTTATTAGTGTGCAAACATATTCAGTGCTGCTAGACAACATGTCGTCCCGACATATAGACATAGGTAAATTCATATAGACGTCTGCCCATCTGAGCCTAGGAATGAAAGAGTTCAGTGAACAGTTCTTTTACCTTGGCATAGGAAATACACTAGCAAACACAAACGCTCTCCTCTCTTGGCGTTATAGAATAAACACTGGGGACTAGTAGACTTAATAAACATATCAGAAATTCTCTTCTTCCCCATAACAAATCATAGAGATCACAGACTGGGGAATCGTCTTCAACATAGCTTTCGCCCGGCATTCCATCATCCCGGAAGACACTCTCTTCTCTCGGCATGCGCAGAACTCCCTGACCCCAAAGTTCAGTGCAAGGAAAAATAGTTCCACTTAGACATACCAAGATATCACGATATAAGACCGAATCGTCTGAAATAGATACAGAGTAAACATAAACTCGGACCATAAACATTCCTGCATAACCTAAACAAGAACAATCTGTTTTCTGGCCCAACAAGGCACAGACTAACGAAATCCAGATTCATACGCCAAATTCGATCTCCAGGGGAGATAACCCATATAACAAAAGTATCAATCAATCATGGGTGATAAATCTTTGGCCAGGAAAGCATCCTGATTCTAAAAACAAATACCTTCCCTCCGACAGATAAATATTATAATAAATATATACGTTGTCACCAGTAATCTGTTGGTAACAGACTACCGCAACCCCCGGGGAAAAAAATGAAATTTTTTTTTTCCATCCGAGAGCAACATACAATAGGCTCACCACGCACGAATAATGCGCAGATGACTAATAAGAGCAATTTATAATTTCAAATTAAGGTAAAGTCGAAGCATAGATCGACTTGTGAGAATACATCTCAACATCTAAGAGAAAGCATTTCTCTTAAGCATATATGTTTCCAGGGAGGAGCCACTAACGTATACTACAATGCTGGCAATGACACAATGCATATAACAATTTCATATTTAAGCATTATAAGTACATGATAGACAAAAAAGAAAAATCATCAAAGAGTAGCAGTGAATATATATCAATGAACGTAGTGATAGTAGTGATACAATCACTATATTACAAATTACAATGTGTATCTATCTTGATATAGAAAAGAAAAACTGTTGTAGAGTTGGATGTGTTAAGAAGTCCAAGACCCAACAGTTAGGTGGAATCATGTGGGCATCTAGACAAAATGTCTGCCATCACATTATCTGATCCACGGATCGCTCGTACCGAAAAATGAAAAGGTTGAAGAGCAATTGCATATTGAGTAGACCTTGAGCTCTTCAAATTCTTACTCTGTATAGCCGTAAGAGCTTTCTGATCGGTTTCTACTATGAAATGTGCGCCTAGAAGGAATCTTTGTAGTTTGAGAATTGACCAAACCATAGCCAATAGTTCACTTTCTAAAACCGAATAATTCCTTTCTGCAGTATTAAGTTTTCTGGAGATATACATTACAGGATGCAGAGTTCCAGAGTACTCTTGCATTAGTGCCGCTCCAATCCCAGTGGATGAAGCGTCACTACGAAGAACAAATGTCTTATCTGTAGTAGGTAACATCAGGATAGGTGGAGTTGAAAACAAAGTTTTAATCGTATCCAAAGAGGATTGGCATTCCTGAGACCAGTGGACCATATTAGGAGACCCTTTCTTTAGTAACGAAGAAAGAGGTGCAATGATAGAGGATAGATTCGGAATGAATCGTCCATAAAATTGTATAAGAACTAAGAGACTTCTCACTTGCTTTTTAGTCTTAGGAATAGAGATGTTAAGTATCTTAGTAATATTATGGTCCTCTGTCTTTAGGAAACCATGACCCACTCGATGGCCTAGGAAAGAAATTTTGCTAAAACCAATGCAGTCTTTAGAGGGTTTCGCTGTCAGGCTATACTCGCGTAGAGTAGATAGTATTTCAACTAACCCCGAATAGTGATCTTCCCAAGTATCGCTGAAAAGACAGATGTCGTCTAGGTACGCAATGACATCGGACCGATAAGATAGGATTCGACGCATCATGCGTACGAATGTAGCTGGTGCGTTCATAAGGCCGAAAGGCATGAAATTCCATTGAAAAAGGCCTCTAGGTGTAGAAAAAGCCGTAATTGGTTTGGCGCGTTCAGATAAAGGAACTTGCCAATATCCTTTAGACAAGTCGAGTTTAGTGAAAAAATGAGATTTCGAAAGCCTAGTAAGTAGCTCTTCTAGTAAAGGCATAGGTTCAGCATCAAACTTCGTAACTTGATTCAATTTGCAATAGTCAACGCAAAGACGTATGTTATTGTCTTTTTTCCGAACAATAACCATCGGCGAAGAATATGCAGAAGTGGATGGTTCAATTATTTTCAAATCTATCATCTCATCCAACTCCTTCTCAACCTGTGCTTGAAAATGTATAGGGATAGGATAAGGTCTGACCCTAATAGGATTATGGTCAGTTAGAATAATGTCATGTTCAATGACATGAGTTTGTCCAGGGATGTCAGTAAGGACATCCTGAAATGTTTGTAACATAGCCGAAACTTGTCGCTGTTCTCCTAGAGATAAATCAGGAGAGACAGTAACATTTTTCCATGATTCACTAGAATGAAGTGGAATCATCGGAAGCGGAAGATTAACATCCGAAAAACGTATTTCCTCATCCTGTATTACGGACAGTGATGAGTAATGGCCATGTAGGACTGGTGAATCGTCCGTTGCCTGGAAAATAGGCTGTAAATAATCCGGACGTTCATGGAATTCCGTAAGCATATTGATGTGGAAGGTTTTATGCTTTCCGTCAATATCGACAATGTAGTCAACATCGGAAATTTTCGAGATTATATCGTACGGACCTTTCCAAGAAATAAGAAGTCTGTTTTCCCTACAAGGTAGCAAAACAAATGCATTGTCACCAGGACAAATTTGTCGTAAGGTTCTTTTCTTATTGGCAAATTGTCTTGCCTTCTGTTTAGCAAATTCAGAAGAAGAAGTTGCCAATTTGCATGCTTCGATAATCTTTTGTCTCAGCGCGATGACATTTTCGTAAGAAGATTTTGTGTCATCAGTAATATTATCAGCGGTTATGAGATCATGAAGCAAAGACATAGGGCCGCGCGGTCGCGCGCCAAAGACAAGTTCAAAGGGAGAAAATCCTGTATGTTCATTGGGGACCTCTATGTAAGCGAAGAGGGCTGCAGGTAAAACCCTGCCCCAATCTTGAGGATGATCCTCAGTTATCTTCCCTAGTAAGTTTTTGAGTGTTCTATTTAGCCGTTCGACCATCCCATTGGACATATGATGATAGATACTACTCAAAGATCTCTCTATCTGCAGAGTCGACATTACTTGAGACATGGTATCCGATATTAGTTGGGTGCCATGGTCTGATAATATTTCTCCGGGAAATCCAAGACGAGAAAATATGAGCCAGAGAGCATCTGCAATATCAGCAGTAGTAATGCTCTTCAGAGGAATAGCCTCTGGCCAACGTGTGCACATATCAACACACGTCAAGATAAACTGATGTCCTCTAGCAGATTTGATCTTAAATGGACCGATGATGTCTATCGCCATTTTCTTAAATGGTCGAATAGGAATGTCTGCAGCCTGAATAGGTGCAGAAAGGCGTGGACCTTTGGATTTGACTTCTTGACATACTATACAAGATCGACAATAAATCCGTATGTCTTTGTTCACAAAAGGCCAAAAGAAAGCCGCAAGAACTCTTGACTTTGTACGGGAAAAACCCATATGTCCAGCACACTGAGAGTCGTGAGCGTGCTGCAAAATTTTAACTCTCAAATTCTTGGGCACAAGAATCTGAGAATGACTTGACTTAGTGGAGTCTTGCACCATACGTACAAGTACGCCATTCTTCATTGTAATCCAAGATTTACGATTTGTATCTTTATTCGGATCACCTTTTGTTGCAAGAGTGGAGAATTTCTTTAGAGTCGGATCCTCTTCTTGCTGTTTTATAAACGAGTCACGAGAAATTACCAAGGGATCATTTTGGTTATGCACTTCATTATCTTCAGTAGATGAAGTTTGAGGCATATTAAGAGCCTGAGCTCTAGTGACTACAGCATTAGCAGTTTGCATATTTTGTTTTTCCCAAACGGAAATTTGTTGTGGAGTGCATTCTTTGACTCCGTGAATACGACCGATGATAAGATCAGCGATCGGATTCGGCAGAAGACATGCGTGTACATCTCCTGTAAAGAAAGGAGTAGCAATCCTAATGATAGCAGTAGAGTATTTCTCTAAGGTGCCGCCAAATGTTACACATTTGACTACTTTTCCAGTTGCACGAGAAGGATCCACAAGTGACTGCCTAACACCAATTGTGGTGCATCCAGAATAAAAAAGCACTGAGACTGGATTGTCATTTACTAAACCTTTGTGTGAGACAAGAGAACCTCTTCCATCATGCGCGACTGACGCAGGAAGAGCGGGAAGAGGATGGCCACAACTTAAAGTGGACAACGTAGTTGGTTCAAATAATGTTTTGCATTGGGGGCACTGAGATGCTCTCCCAAAATCAAAAGCGGAACATGCCATATTATTAGCGTCATTATTATCTTTAGTCTGTGATAAGGGTGGATTTAAGGCTGTCTTCACTGTTGATAAGGCCACACTGTCTGGCCACTATGGACGTTGCAAGTTTAAGTCCAAGTTCGTGATAAATCCTTAGCTCTGTCAAAAGACCACCCCTATCGACACCAGGTAAATATATATAGTTGAAGATGTAAGGTGTCTTATCTGGTTTTTGTTGCTGTTGCTGTGATATTGTAATGAAGTAGTTCACAAAGTTACTGGACAGGAACTATGACACGTGAAGTCATAAAAAGGGTGAACTGCTTTGACGTTTCATCATTTATTTGGACGCCACAAATGACAGGTACGTTACATGAGTCATGGACATCACTAGTTCAATATATATACTGAAGCACATTAAAAACGCACCACCTGTATAATCCAGGAACAGAGTGTGAAATGTAAATATAAGTGTTTACAAGTTTACATATTTGGAATCTTTATTCATTTTCCTATGAATCCATGCTGGTCATTAATTTGTACATTTGATTGTTATAAAATTAATTGCATTCTGTGCAGGCAAGGGAGAAAACCAAAAATACAAAAAAAATGCACGTGCGTTATCCTGCTGGAGAAGCTGCAAGTCTGGATAAATTGTGAACGCAGGAGCAACCAGTGCATCCAGAACCTCATCTCGATATGTCACAGCATTAACATTTCCACGGAAGACGTGAAGAGGCAAGCGATGGTGAAAACTGAATCATCCCCAAATGTGAATACTGCCACCTCCAAATCGGTTGACACAGCAATCTGCAGAGCGCTCTCCGCACCGTCGCCAAATCCGAATACGTCCATCAGCAAAGGATATGTTGAATCTGCTCTTGTCTGTGAATAGGACAGCATTCCACTGCAGTCTAGTCCATCTGACATGTTGCTCTGCCCATTGCAGGCGCTGCTGACGATGTCTGTGAGTCAAGTTTGGCCCAACATAAGGTCGTCTTGCAGTAAGGCCTGTATCTCTGAGTCGTCGTATGACTGTCATTCAAGAGACTTGCCCATGTCTACCCACTATTGCTCTTGCTGTTTGACTTGCCGGGAGAGTACGATTCCTTAGGTAACTCAGCACAATATGACGATCTTGCGCAGGGGTAGTAACTCGTGGTTGGCCACTCCGAAGTCTATCCCGGGCACTGCCAGTGGTTCCGTAACGTTCATTGAGACGTACAATAGTGCTGTGGTGGCAATTCATCCTTCTGGCAATGGCCCGCGAGCTCATTCCGGTCTCCAACATACCAATGGCTCGTTGGCGGTCGTTTTCAGATAGTCGTGGCATTTCAAGCACATGTACTGGGTGTTTTGTCTCAACGGCTCTTTTATACCCAGTATACTGCCACAACGTGTACACATTTTCAGGGTCATAGCTGTTGGGAATCGTGTTGCACGTGTAACTTTCATCGTTTTCATATAGTTTCTATACAAACCCGTGGGTTGAATCATGCACTTTCCATTCCAGCAGCCATTCGCTCTCTACCTCTTGGCAAACACGGGGAAAATCCATTCCCACACTTTTGTTTTCCAGCTTCTCGGCATCAGTATATATAATAGTGGTGCGTTTTTAATGTGCTTCAGTATATATATAGCATACTAAAGTTTCTGCATGGATCTGCATACATTCTCCAAGATTGATACAGATAATCCTAGCTGACGATAGCCTCAGCTTCATCGTATAAATATTCATTAATATCAATACTCCTCTCTGATACTGGAAGATAAGATTGTAGTGGTTTTGTTGGTATTGTATGTTTGTTGTGTACCTAGGGTACTGTATGAGGTCAGTTGTGAAGGCTCCTGAGATAAAAGTTTATGTGAATTACAGAAGGCCCTTCTTACTACCACTACGACCTCAAACAGACCTATTCTACTATCATGAATGTAGCTACGCTAAAAAGTCTAAGGTACTGAAATGTAATGTGTTGTAGTAGAATATACAAACACACACAGATAATTGATAAGTCTAATAATATTAATAAAATTTATAACACACTGAACTAACTCAGACTGTTTTAGTTTAAATATTAAAATTTTTTCTAAATTTATTTGTTCTGAACCAATGTTTTATTTTGATCAGAACATATGAAATTTTATGGAATTATAAATGGAATGCATAAATATATGGCATAATAAAATGGAATGTGTGTACATAAGTAATTTATAAGACTTGGTTAATATTAATTATATTTTTAATGTCTCTGGGAAACTATTACTGGATATGCTGTTGGGGTGGTGTCATCACTCCCACTCTCTGTTTACTATAAGCTTTGTCCATTAATTTATAGACTGTAGAAATGTTATGTTTCACAAGAATTCAGTCAATTTTTTATAGGGGAAATATTTGTGGTGGTTTTGTAAAATGGTGAATCTTCAGCAGGCCACGTAGTCACTCATCTTGTCTGACTTTATCCGTAGCTGGAATACGATGCTAGACTGCACCGACACAAACGTTAGGCGGCACACACATCTGCCTGTATATTCTTGATAAGGTATGTAGCACTACCTCTAGTGCCACAACAGAAACTCACAATTCTGAAACAAAAGTTGTGCGGTGTGTCAGTAATCTACCTACTGCACCACTCTTACACACAGCACAACACAACGACACTACACAGAATGGGTCAGATCTCTCTGACCAACACAGCACATCTTACCCAGTTGTTCTCATATAGTATCAGTTCCCCAAGACTGCATTGCATCTGAGATATGTTCAATAGTTTTCTCTTTCCTTCAATAAGATAGGTAATATGTTCCCACTGATCTCAATATTAGATCCGCCTTCCATAGTCTTCGTTAGGCATCCATATATTTTTTGTTTGTTTCTAGACCCTGAACTTGGGCTGGGGACCTAGAGCGAACACTTACTTGTCGTAATCTTTTTATATGATATGGCAGTATCAATCACTCAAAATATTTAAAATATACAAGATAAATGCTTTCATTCTTACCAGAATTCAGAATTAAGAACACAGTTAAGGCTAGCAAAACTCAGCTGAGCTGCTGGCTCTATTATGGCGTCCCACTAAATGTATAGAATATCTTCTGGGAAAAACACCACTGTAAATTACTACTGTGTCTTCTGGACGGACTTATGTCAAATGGCAAAAAATGCGCGTCTCCACCCCGCTAATATGATTACATTGGTCCAATCACAGACTTCCCCTCTAACTTTTTTCAAATCTACAACCAAAAGTCAAATTTCAGTCAGATCTCAGTCAAGTATGTATTATTGTCTGTTGGTCCGTCTGTCTCTACTTGGTTTTTCACAAAAACACACTTGTTTCTTAGACCAATTATACGCAAAACCCCTACACAAACCTGCCTCTAAGTTATTTTTAGCCACAATTCTCCACCTTCCCCCTCTCGTACATTACAGCTAGATTTTGCAATTCTGTGCCTCAAGGACGAAGATTTGAAGCTTTTTGTGAATGTTTGCACAACAGTACTTTCGCTGGTCTGATGTGAACAATACAGTCTTTTGTCAATATCTTCCATGTTATCTGTCCGTCTGTATAAATGAAAGTATATTATTTCCCTGCTTAAGATGGGCTATCATACTAGCTAGGTTTTATATTCATAACTCTATTATTAAGAAAAAACATATTTTTTCTCAAGGTTAGTTTTTTTGAAATTGGTTCTCGAACCTTCTACACGGCGTTTGCCGCTGAATTCAAATAAAACAACCAAGCATCGTAAAACGTCCAAGAAATGACTGTTTCGAACAAGTCATGGTCTATTCTGTCCATTTCCTTATATTGTGTTAACTAGTGGCATGAATTTTTTTTCTCTTTTATTACCAATTGAGTCTTTTTGCCTGTTAGGTACAAACACGTGTTCAGTCATATTTTTCCTTTTTATATCTCCGTTTTGTCTGCATGTTTAGCTAGTTAGTTTAAATGGCGGTGGGATATGCGGGCATAGGCGAGCATGTCTCCTAGTATCTTACGCATTATTTTTATCCCTACAATGTTATCTTTATAATTGGAGATATTTTAACGTTGTATCATGGATAATTCATCACACATCTCCCCACTTGATAACATGCCATACGGCAAGTTCCAAAACCAGTGATACACATAGATAAAATTACTCTAATTTTGATCACAGAAACTAGCACTACACGACAACACACAATACAGTAGAAGAGGTCAGTTATACGAAAACTACTGATGAGTATAAACGAAACAAAACGAAACATGACAAATTTCAGCAGAACGAAAGGGGAAAAAAATACTACGTACAACAATCACAAAGTTAAGTTTCTAATACAAATTAACAACAAGTAATACGTATCTTTAATACAGTATTATATATTAAGGTTAATGTTCTAGATTAATTATCTAGCCTAATTACAACCGTAAGAGTTTTTCAGTTTAAGTTTAATATATTAGTCTAGTAGTTTTATTATAAATATAAATACTGTATTAGTTTTATTTGTTTATTAATCGTAAAGCTTATTTGCTAGGTCTTTTCTATCATCTGTTACAGTTTATTAATTTATTATATTCGACTCTTTGTTATTTGGTAGAGACTATAGAAGATTATATTTATTCTTTTTCCTTTCATCCTTACATTACCTTCAAGGATAAACTTAGATATTTTATGGGTATTTATTTCTTGTAAGTTTGTATTAGGATTAGTGTTAGTCCACATCATATTTAAATGGTTCTAAATGTGGTTATTAAGGTGATGTTAAGGATACTTTTGAACAGAATAAAACAGAAATCAGAAGAAATCTTGTCAGAGGAACAGGCTGGCTTTAGACCAAAAAGAAGTACCTCAGAACAAATCTTCAATATTAGAGTACTTATCGAAAAACATCTCCAACATCAACACGATTTATACCATAACTTCATCGATTTCACAAAAGCCTTCGATCGAGTCTGGCATGAAGGCTTATGGCAAGTAATGAGAAAATTCAATTTTGATACCAACATCATAGATATCATTGAAGCACTATACAAGGACGCAAGCAGTGCTGTTTTTGCAAGCAACGACATTGGAGAATTTTTCAAAACAACTGTAGGAGTTCGGCAGGGATGTATCCTGTCCCCAGTGCTCTTTAATATTTATCTAGAACATATTATGCAGGAGGCTCTCTACGATTATAAATCAACCATATCGATTGGAGGCCGACCTCTGTGCAACCTACGTTTTGCTGATGATAGTGATCTGATAGCTGGATCAGAATCAGAACTTCAAGACCTTACCTCTAGACTGGAGAAAGTAACAAGAACGTATGGGATGGAAATTAATATAGAAAAAAGCAAGATATTGGTGAATAACCATAAGAAACATGTTCCGACCAACATTACGTTAAATGGGCAAACGTTAGAAGAAGTTAACACCTTTAAATATCTCGGGTCCACTATATGTAGTGATGGAAGATCAAGTAAAGAAATCAAGACAAGACTTGAGATGGCCTCAGCTGCCATGACAAAGTTGAATGTGATCTGGAAAAGTAACATCAGTTTTCCTGTGAAGATCAAATTATACAAATCACTTGTATTATCTATTCTCTTGTATGGGTGTGAGAGCTGGACACTCACTGCAGATACGGAGCGAAGGATTCAGGCTTTCGAGCATAAATGTTATAGAAGAATTTTGCGCATTTGCTATAAAGAGCACACAACAAATGTCTATGTTAGAGAGAAGATAAACACCTATGCAGGCCACCAAGAACCACTTTTGTCAATAGTGAAACATCGAAAGCTTGCCTGGTTTGGGCATGTAACTCGTCATGACTCCCTTTCGAAAACGATCCTTCAGGGGACAGTCGAAGGTAAACGGAGAAGAGGAAGGCAGAGAAAATCCTGGGCTGATAACATCAAAGAATGGGCAGGACACGGTTTTTCCACACTTGTACGCATTGCTGAGGATAGAGAGCAGTGGAGGACCCTGTCTGCTGATGCTTCCACCATGGCACCCCTACGACCCATGACGGGTTACGGGCTGAGATGAATGATGATGAAATGTGGTTATTAGTTTAATGTTTATGGCAATACTTGTGAGTAGTTATTTACATTGTTTTGTATCTTATACAGAATCTGTGCGAGTTGAACATCAGTGAGACAAGCTTGCTGTAGAGCCATAGCAACACAGATATCCTTCTTCAACTGTAGATCTGCATTATCTCGGTGGAACCATAGACTGTAATCAAGACATACTTAAGATAAGTCACAGTTTATGCCATTGTTGCACTTCTTTGTTCAAATACCATTCTACTGACATTCCTGATGGTCATTCATTTGTATTCGTTGCTATATTAGCGTTTTCTATTTGTGTTACTTGGTTATATATTATTAATACTTTTTTCTTCATTATAGGAATTGGTATTAATCTATTCTGTAGGTTTTTTTTTTTTGTAAAATTAATTCCAGTGTATGGGAGGCCCGGTCTTGGAGAGACTCGGTTGCTAGTGCCCCGTGGAATTCTTTGACATTTATTGGTGTTAGCTGTTATAGTTTGGTTTGAGTAATCATTGTTACATAATTTAGTCTCTTTTGTCATGTTTACTTGTAGTTTTCTTGCGTTAATTTTCTACTATCTTGTAAATAAGTTCATTTCACAGCTATATTGTTGTTGGTTGTTTTTGCAGGTGTGGTAGTTTACATCTATAACTACTTCATTACTTTCTTATTACTTTCTTTATCTACCTATATACTTTCTTGTATTATCCCCCCCCCCCCCTCCTATCGGTTGTTGTTCATTTGTTTATGGTTGTTGTGTCAGTGGTGTACTTCATTATTATCATCATTCACTGTGTTTTGGTCCTGGTTATTAGTTACGAATAGTTTGTATGATAACTGTGTTAGAATCTAAGCATTCTAGGTATGAGGGTCAGAGTATATTGAGGATTAGTGTGTTTAGCTACACATGTCTTAGTCTAGACATAGGTGGATCTGATTAATATAAGTAATTGATTCTAGGGTTACTAGTTTGTATAATCTGTAGAATTATTGGTGATTTGTTACTGTGTTATTGTAGTACCTATGTAGAGGTATATTAATACTGATAATTTAGTATATTAGTGAATACACTTTCTTATTTTGGAATCTAGTCTGTAAATCTATAGTCATGGCTGATTGTTCAAGAACAATTAGAAACAGAAAGAAAAGAATAGCCTTAAGAGAATTTATTTTGGCTATCAGAGATTGTGAGTCTTATGAATTGTTTAACACTATGGTAAAAGTGGATGATAAATATAAGCCACATAGAGCAAAGGTATATCTGATAGAGATTAAGGAAATAAGAGAAGTTACAACTGGAATCGCATTACCAGTATTGAATGATAGCAAGAGACCAAAACTGAATTTTAAGAGGAAAGCTAATATAGCAGGTGATATGGTGAAAACTGAAACTAGGTATGTTTCTGTTCAAACTGAGAGGAAAGAAGTCACTGTACAAACAGATAACTGTTGTGAAGACTGTTCAGTCTCAGTTGGGAAATGTCCAAACTGAATGTTGATGAACCACAAAAGAAGACTATCATCAGTGATGAGTCAGTTAGGAGTAAAGCTAACTTATATTCTATGGAAGGAAGATCAATAAGTGTTAGTAAGAATGCAATGTCTACAAAAGCCTATGAGACAACAAAGGGAGTGATAAGGCCTGTGCATGATGAAACATACCATGCATCCCAAGGAGTGTTTTCACCAAAAAAAAATCAATTAAAGATAGACAAATTGATCCAGGAAAAGGGAACCTTAGAGGAAAAGTACAATATTAGAAGGAAAATTTAAGATTGTTGAGCAGTTATTAGAAAAGGAATACAAAGATGGTATTCAAAGATTAGATGATGAATTCAAGGTGGATAGGAACAGGATATTAGCTGAGTGTAAGGGTAATACTCAAGTTAAAGAGCAACATTGCACGGTCCTGTCAACTCGTTGGAAGGAGAAACGTAATGCTGTAGGCAAGAGTTTCTGTGATAAAGTAAAAGAACTAAAAGAGCAATTTAAGGCTGGTAAACAAAGATTACAGCAGCAAGCTGAAGCATTGAAAGATCAAGCTAAGTCTACGAAGGAGCGACAAAAGACTGCACTTGATACAGATCCATCAGATTGGGAGAAGGAACCTTTAGATGCTCAAATGCAGTATAGGAGAGCGAAGATGAAGGATGCTACATCTGTTGCCAAGAAAGCAGTACTGGAAGAGACTGAAGCTTCAAGGAAGGAAGTGTGGAAGACTGTGATGGATGATCTGAAAGAGAATTGTGCAGGAGTTACAGACCAGTTAGAGTTAATATTATCTTTCAATTTCAAAAACAGATACATGGATAAAGGAAAAGAACCATTGAAGATGTTAATGTTCAATGCCATTAAAAAGTTACCACCAGATAAGTGGGACATAAGTGATCTGTTTGCTCTACTAAAGATACTGTGCTATTTGGAAATACTTTTCTGATTGTGGTAATGATGATGATGTATTCTAGATTGAAACTAGTTTTGATGTTAATTGGAAGAGATTGGTACTTGTAATGACTCAGCATGAAAGCTTAATTGTTACTGTGCATAGAACAAAGCTGAAAGCTATAACTTCCCAAGAGACGGTTGTCTAGAGACACTTAATATTTTTCAAGAATAGATATTTGACAGAGTGTATATAAACAACAAATAGTGAATAGTGTACAGTTCAAGTCAGTATAACTAGGTGTTTTAGATTGACTTATTACATTAAATTAAAGTAGTAAAGCTTAATTCGGAAGTACAAGGAGTAGTATCTAAGGCCACTGATCACGAAGACATATGAAATGGGTATATCATCCCTTAATTGATTATTTTGTCACCCCACTGGGATTGTTTAGTGGAATGGGGTGGACATAGAAGGGTATGTGATATGGCATAATGTGATACAAATTTTCCAAGGCAAATTATTTTATTCTTGCCTAATTTTGTTTATCCATAGGAAAGTATACTATGCCATGAGATACCAGTGTTGTTGGTGGAATTGTCTATCATTACAGCAGCTGATGGATGGTCATCAGCAGGCTTGCTCAGCGATACTTCTTCTTAGACATCAGTCCTTTACTCTGGATTTGGAGCAATCGAGAAATGAATTTGCAGATGAAACTCAGCATTTAGTATAGATTGTTTAATAGTTATGAGTCACATTTGTGTTAGTTTGATAAATTGTAAGTGTTAACTTATAATATAAATATGGTAGTTAATGAACGGTGCTGATGTACTTTTTGGTTCACCAATGTATTTTTGTATGGTGAATTAACTTATGATTTGGTTAATATATTATTGAGGCACACATTGTTAGATTTGCATCCAACACAGTTTAATGTTTATAGGATGAAATTGTGTTTGGTTTGCCAGTAGAGTATGGTTGCTAAGGCAAAGCCTACATCATTCTTCCTGTGCCACTGTTAATATGGTGTCCTTTTGGTTCGCCAATATATTTCCATCCCTCTTTTGTTGTTTAATATGACTTAACATATTTCACCGACCTCAGACTCTGGTTTGATGGGATGTTTAAAAAAAAATGATGTTATCATTTTTTTTTCCCTGGGGGTCGGTGTGAACTGTTAAGTCATATTCTAAGTTAGATTTAGGTGTTAAGGATTTTTGTGTACGGGAATGATGTTTGTTAGTAAGTAGGTTAAGGTCATGAGATACATGACGGGTGTACATACATGTGCGTGGGTAGAGAATGGTGTAACTCTGTTTAGAGTGTATTATTATTGAAGTATGCAAGCTTGGAATGTTACATTTAAAAGTTCACTGTTAGAAGCACGTAGAGTATGGTTGAAGTATACTTAGGGGCGTTCAGGTGTGAATGGAGTTGGCATACTTGTCAGAGAAGAATACTGAGTTGTTAGGGGAGTCTGTGGCCATCCGCCGTGGGAGACGGTTGGAGTTTTTCTAGAGTATGTGAATAGTGTATGTGATTTTCATTATAATATATTGGATGTGACGCGATGATGTTTCGCGTAAGGTGTATTTACATGGCCTTTATATATTATTATTTATAAGCGCGTTGTGAGTTTCCCGCGCTGTAACGTTCTGGAGGAACTCGGATGCCTGGTGATTAGACCAGAGGTAGAAATATATGTGCGAGGAGTGAATGCCGCACTTTGGATTAAAAGACACGTCGTTTTCCCGTGTCAGAAGGAGGTATATGGTAAGACCATTATATGTTATTGTTTGAAGGCGCGTTGTTGGCTTTCCCGCGCAAATAGGAGGTCTACGTAAGCACGTTGTGGTTTTCCCGCGCTGTTAAGTTCTGGAGGAACTTGGATGCCTGGTGGTTAGGACAGAGATAGAAATATATGTGCGAGGAGTGAATGCCGCACTTACATTGTATACAGACCATATAGAGATTTATGTGCGAGGAGTGAATGCCGCACTTACATTGAATATAGATCAGAGATAGAGATTTATGTGCGAGGGGGGAATGCCGCACTTACATTGAATGCAGTTGTTACCAGTACGTAAGGATGGCTGTACTACAAATTCTAATTATGCTAGTATTTCGTACTATGTTTACTGATGTCCAGGACTATGCTGTTGAGATTATATGTAATGGAACTGTGACTCAGACTTCTGTCAAGTTATTTCATTCGCGTATGTACTGTCTTAAGTGTCAGTCCAATTCATACATCAAACTTTATACAGTAATATGCTTACGAAAACTATCCTGTAACATTTGGGCCTGCTGATGTTGGAAAAGTTTAAAGTTAAACAAACAGCGCACATTAACAGTGGTGGTTATATTGATTGTTTGTACCACATAGAAAAAAACAATTGTAACATTGGTGGCCTCGACTTCTACAGTATACATATTTCTTTCTTGCTTAGCATGGGATGTCCATGTCTTACTGCCATATAGAAGTGTGCTGGTGACGCAGGTGTTATATACCGCAGCTTTGGTCTTCGTTGTGAGTTTGGAGTTTCCCAAAACACGCATTGTGAGGCGAGAAAAGTTAGCTGCAGCTTTGCCATGCGGCTGTCGATTTATGTGTCCAGAAATAATTTGTCGTTGATGGTAGATCCCATGTATGTGAAGTGGTGCACATCTACATCCTGACCCAGCACATTTGTTTTCTTTAGACGTATTGTGAGAACTTGCAAGTGTAGGTGAAGCGATTCATCACGGTCTTAAGTTCCTGTTGACTGTGTGTGACTATTGCAGTATCATCAGCGAATAACAAATCTCTTATAGAGATCATTCGATTTTTGTGTTTGCCTTCATGTTTGCAAGTTAAACAGTTGTCCATATGTATACATGTAAATTTTAAAAAAATATGGTATAAAATCAGTTTTACAAGTAATACGGTACACATGAAACAAGGGACGTTTCGGGTTTTACGCTTCGTCAGCCACAATTACGAACAGGTGACAAGGACAAGAACTACATATAGGTACTAAAAAAATCTATGATGATGAGGAAAACGCCAAATGAGCGATACAAGCAGATGAAACTACAGTGATGAGCAAAGCGATAACAGTAATAATGCAAGAAAATCGTAACACCAGAAAAACATGCCGAAAGAAGAAAGTAAATAATCAACGAAACGCAGACAGAAATGAACAACACTATTAAAACAAGTAAAAAAATCACTTAGCTGGATCCAAGAAAGAAACATTCAAGATGCTTAAAAAAATAAGGCGTCATGCGGACAAAGAAAAGATAATTGAGAAAACGAAACGAACCAAAGCAAAAACAAGGATAGATAGGAAAATACCGACAGTAGGAAACAGAGACAGAAGCCACCAGAATTATGCAAAATGATGCTGGATATTAAGGCCAGCATGAGATAACACACCCATTTGAAAAATGAGACGATTCTCCAACGAGAAGCGAGTTCGATCGTCGCCGACACACGTAAGGAGGGCCGTGACATGAATGTCAGAGTTACCTGAATGGTCAGGGCTATTGAAGTGAAGGGCCACCGGTAAATGTTTGCATTAATAGATGTCACTCGTGCTCACAAAACCTGTCTGCCAAACGTCTGCCAGTTTCACGAATATAGGTCATGTCACACCTCTTGCAGATGATAGCATAAATCAAGTTTCTGGATTCGCACGTGAAAGACTCCCGAATAGCAAACTTATCGTTCGGAAAGGAGACTGACTGCGTCTGGAGTACAAAAGGACAGGTCTTACATATGCGGCGTTGATCTCAAGCGACTATGCACAAGAATATCCCTAAAATTCTTATCCCAACGATATGCCACCAAAGAGGTATCACGAAACAACTCTCTAGTATCAGGATCGGAGTGGATAATAGGCAGATGACGAAATATAATTTTTTTCACCGCCAAACAGTGAGGGTGGAAAGTTAAGACAAGTTTGAGTCTGTCAGATGTAGTAGTAGGTTTAGCAGTAAGTGCAACCTGACGAGTAACGTGACTAATGCGATTAAGGGCATCAGATAAAACTCTTTCAGGATAGTGACGTCGGCGAAAAAACTGGAGCATTTCTTGAGCTCGTTCACGGAACTCATCTTCATCGTGACATATCCGACGTAAGCGTAGAAATTGAGAGTAGGGATTGGAATTTTTACAGCTGAGAGGGTGAGAAGAGGTGTAAAGAAGGAAACAATGAGAATCAGTAGGTTTATAAAAGACAGAGGTAGTAAGGACAGTAGGAGTAATATTGACAGTAAGGTCAAGGAAGTTAACTGTAGTGGTAGAAATCTGAGAAGTGAATTTGATGGGGCACAAGCAGTTATAATTGTGAAAATATTGCAAGCCCTCGCCCATCGGTGGGCAGTTAAATAGCAACAACCTCTATTACAGTTACAAATGAGGCTTATTGTAATAGTACGTTCATTTATCTTTAAAATGACGTGTTATTCATAAAAATCTGTAAACAATTAAGAAAATTAAATATTACTTTGTGCAAACACCTACAGGATGAACATGGGAAAACATTTGATTCGGCCACAGTGTGTTTTTCAATTCGGTACTTAATGTGTTAACATAGAACTACATTACATTTTAGGGTCATGCTTCATTATCCTATAAATTGTGGCAGTGTAATGTAATGATTTACTGCTAACACCTTTCGTCTACCCAGGTTTTTGCTTCAGTGGATGACAACGAATGGGTACAAAATATATATAGAGTGGTCACATGTCACTTACAACTAGACTCTATAAGAATAAACGTGAAGTCCTTGGTTTATATAAACAAAGTTTATTTACACAATTGTAGGTGGTGACACATCATCCGGACTCTTAACAATTTGGTCCTGTCATCGCACTTCTCTACAGCAGTTCAAACAACGATGGTCAGGTTACTTTCTCTCTACTATACCTCCAGACCCTTTCAACCTGAGTTGGATTGTCTATAACTTCTCTGTCTATCCTGACTACTAGTATACTGCTGCTCCTATTCAGGTTATTAAGCAGATGTAACCGGACAACTCCGGGGAATGAATCTTTCCCTGATCTACATCTGTAGCTATATTGGCCTCAAACAACTGGCCCACTGCATTTGTTATCTAAAGTTCTTTACGTACCCTCTCTGTATGGACGAGATCTTATAATACTGACTCTGCCCGTTCAATAATCGTTGAAATACCATTGTTGAATTGACATTGGTGACTTGTGCTGCATAGTCTACAACCGCAGAACATCGAATTCACAGATTACGATGAATAATCGTTGAAATACCATTGTTGAATTGATATTGGTGACTTGTGCTGCATAGTCTACAACCGCAGAACATCGAATTCACAGATTACGATGAGCGAGCATCTTCAGTCTCAGAATGGCTAACTACTGGTAACCTAAGTTCGTGCGGTCTGCTCTGTCTTGTTCGCGCTTCTGTAATGCCTGCTAAGAAACGTGCCTAACCGAATAAATCGACTTATGTTCGAATCCTATAGACAGTTTTTCTGCGCCACTTCTTTCACGCACCTAGTACCTTTCCGTCTTCCGCCCCTTTTTCTACTCTTACCATACTACCCTCTACTTGTTTATATCTATTCCGTCCCTTAGACTGTCACACTTAGTTGCAACAACTCAATTTGGTTCAGTTTGACAAATGTGTCTCATTATTATGTGCAGCTTCTATACTGTCATACACTTGTTCTGTGCTTTCAACATGCTGTACCCATAGAACCTTCAAATGTTGAATCTGATTGATATAAATATCTAGTGGTTTTGCTACAGTAAGTTAAAAACATAATTTTACAAAGAAATGTCAGTCTAATAAAACAAATTATCTTTGTGTTTGCAATACCTATTGGTTAGGCACTTGAAAGATTGACAGGTCTTTTCTAAGTGAAACAAAGCTGGTCCTCACAAATTGCACACACAACTATAATTACATCATCATAGTCTTCAGAAAACAGACGGTATGATGTCCTTGGACTTTTTAAGGACTATCTTCATGGCACACAGGGCATTTCATCAGTGTTCCGATCTCCTCCTTCCAAGGAAGGATCTCAGAACAGTGTACAAACTCAGTAGCACAGACGAGAATACGAATGTGTGTAAACGGGAATCACACATTCTATTACTATTTTTGTGGTGGGTAGGTTTCTAATTTTTACATTTTGCCAGGGCAGCGTCATTATGGCCTATTCTTTACGATTTCCAACTGCTTTGGGATTTTTAACGTGCGGAACTTGCACACGGTACCTCCTATTTTTGGGCATTATCCTAGAAGACTTGGCATCTGATCTCACTTCCAAGGAGACCAGGGGAAGTACTACATCATTAGGACAACAGGTTCTGAAAAATATTTTTCATAAATTTCATTTCCTTTACTGGGAATCGAATCGGATACCTTTAAAATTGGAAGCGGACGATATAGGTCTTAGCCAGTCCGACCCTGAATGTTCCGACACACCAGAAGCTGATGTCACGGAATGTCATAGTTTTTCCACTGAAATCATAAATGTTGTCTTCTCTAAATAGCGTTACAGGGTAACTGATTTTTTTTTAAGGTAAAATTAATTATACCGCAAAGAGAAAACATAATATCTTTTACTAGTAATCAAAACGTTCACAGACAATTTTTTTTAAAATTAATGTATACCCTTATTTATTTATAAATCATAAAGTTTATAGCATTTAAAAATTTTTTTAGTAAAATTTTAACTATTTTAACTTTTTAATATTGTTATGCATTTATATATATTTTTTAAAACAAATGAAATTGCATTGGATTCTAATCTTGAGCAAATAATATTCACTAAATAAAATGTCCCTTAAGACAATTCTATGATACTCAAAATAATTTTTTTACCTGCTCAAACTCCCCCCCCCCCCCCCCCCCCAATAATTTGTTATTGATAGTCCCTTTGACTGCCTTGACCGTGACCGTAAATCAAAACGCGGTGAACTCAAAACATACATCTTGGCAGCAATACGGAGAAAGTTGTAGGAAAGGACTGTGATTTCTAAATAATAATACGAGAAGCAAGTCAAGTTGTCATTACATTATACAATGTTTGAGAATCAAAAGAATCACTACTCGCAAAGTATTCCATAGCTGGCAGTATAAATGATATTTATGTGCCATTTTTTTGGCATACTATTTGGACTGACGAAGCATATCCGCTTCCAGACAAAGTGATGCAAGTTAATTTAGTTTTTACTGAGTCATGTTTGACTTATGAGGGTTTGTAAAAAATAATAATATGGATTTGTTGAAAAAATTAAAGAATGGAAATTTAAAATTCTATTCAATCACGTTACGTTAAAAAAAAAAAAATTAATTCCACTAATGCACACTGTGGGATTTATCAGAATCTTCAACAAACTAATATTTGGGACAGTGTTGTGTAACAAACAAAGAAAGCCTTAAAACGCACTAACATGTTTTTCAACAAATTGCTTTTTAAAAACTATTTCATTATTACCGAACTTGAACTAGTTATTTTAGAACGGAAAAACATTAAATGCATTCAATTTTTATTTTAAAATGTTTAGCGACCCGGACAATTTCCTCGAAAACATTTCTCCGTGGCCTTTTCGCAGGGGCCCCTGTAAGCCTAGGGACTAGGCCCGTGCCTAGTGGGCCTAATGAATAACCCGGCGCTGTAGATCATGTACACACATTAAGCAACAAGATAAATGGGAAACTTACGTTCTATAAGTTTATATATCAGCATATCAAATCTCAAAGATTTCAAAAGGAATAAAGGATGCCATCATCTTGAGGAGACCAACGTTTAGGATAAGAAAGTAGGAACATGAGATTGAAGAGCTACATGACAGCTCAAAGTACGTAATTATATAAATTAAACTGTTAGTGCTGCTAAGTGATTAGGGCTAGATCAACCATTAAGCAAAGTAAGCCCGTGCGTAGGACCCTAGCACATCAGGGCTCAAACAAACAACTAAACAAATAAACAAATTGGACAGTTACACAGAAAAAACGCCAAATCAAGTGTTGGATCATCCCAGGCAGGCTTGTGATAAACAGTGCACAGTCTTACGATTATGTTGCATACATGGCAGGCCTCACAAAGGAATGCAGCAGAATATTAAGAGTTTAACAAATATGTACACCACCTCAAGTGCCACTATGCTCAAGTTTCACCTCACAGAGGGCTACACCTTATTCGGTAACACACCTGTCTTAACCTTACATTGTTTTACACGTCTTTACGACCATTATTGCCGACCTCTCAATATAAAAGGGCCCGGGCCTCATCTGCGCTTTGGGAGGGCCTGTCTATGCCATATTCATACGATGTTCTGTACACTATTTAAATCTTATTGGTCGCCGTGTTGTTGACTGCTGTCTGACGGCAGTAAGTGTTTGTTTCTCCGCAGCACAGTTGTCGTAAATTTATTTTGAGAGAAAGAGTCTTAAAAATAGTGGTCCTGTTTAGAGTGGAGAATGGTGGTGAAAAACTCAATGATAGAAAATGTAGAGAGTAAATAGTTGCTTCACAGAGTGCTGGGGAGAGTAAGGACAGACTTATTTACGACAAATCGTTCCTCTCAATCTTCTCTTCACTCTCCAGGTCAAACAATTATTTACCAGTTTCCAGACACACCTGCGCAAACACCGATTTGGTGCTTCAAACACACAGACGCACGGGGATGCAAACTATATTAAACAAATAGGGGAAATTGTTGGGCTTTAGGTATTCCAAGGGGAGCCGCGCTAGCGTAGTGGTTACAACACCGCTCTGGCGACCGGGTGATACAGGATCAAACCCGGGCGACGGCATTTGAGGATTTTTCGTCGACCGGGATTTGGACTGGATTAACTCGAGACCTGGCGAGCACATTTGAAGAAGTGTCGTCGACCAGGGACTGGCGGCTCCTGAGCCGACCCAGCTGCAATGGGTACCTCCGAAATCGGCGAGTATTTGCCTGAATGGCGAGGGACACCTGTCTCTGTACAAGAAATAAAGGGATACTCACGTAAAATCAATGTCAGGTTAGACATAAATAATAACCTGAGATTTCGCCTCGAGTATTAGCGGGCGTACGAAAAAAAAAAAAAAAAAAAAAAAAAAAAAAAAAAAAAGGTATTCCAACACAGTACTAAATAAGTTTATGAGGTTTATTATCATTTAAAACAATCACAATAACTATCAAGTGTTACAGAAAAATATCACAAGTACAGAAAATACAAATAACATGGTGAGGGGGGGGGGGGGGGGGAAGAAGATTGGTATCGACTAAGCCCTTCCCGCTTGTATTAGACAAAGATAAACCCAGTCCAAAGATAGATAGTTATCAGGAACATAGGTAATGTAACCCAACAGTGAATTTCATTACTCTGAAATAGGTGTTACAATATTAAGTATAGGTGGTAGACAAAAATCCTGTTATTCCCAATTGTTCTTCCCTTTACTAAGAAAATGAAAAGGGGGAGGGGTTTTTAACAGAGTTAACAAAATATCCCACCTAAAGGAACAATGCAGGGTATACAGAAAATGTTTTACCCGGTAGGCAAGTTAACAAATGGTTTGCAAAAATTAATCTCCTGTCATTCATGCACGCGCGTGAGGATCCACACTCATACACACACACACACTTACCGATTGCAGCATCAGACAATCCATAGAATTATATAAACAGCAATTACACTCTTGACCTGTGAAAATGTCTAGTACTTCGATGTCCCGCCCCAGATGTAGCGAGGTTTGCTGATAGCAAATATTCCCACTTATCGCCGGACTTGAAGCCTAAGAGTTCTTGTGTTTTATTATATAAAAAGGAGTCTATGAGATGGCACTGACACAATTCAACACAGGGGTGAGGATGGAGTGGTCTCTTTAATTTCGCTGCTGGAGGTAAAATTCCTTCAATGCGTGATGATAGCAACTGACCGGTAGGTGTTAAATCTAGTTAGGAAAAGCTAGGCCCAGTCACAGTTCAGGTAAATATGTACTCTCTCACAGCAGGGTAGTAAATAAAATATCGCTACTGGCACTGTTCATCTTCCAGTTTATCTTACAGATTGCAATTTAATTTGATGGTTTCTTTTAAATATTCTTGGGTAGGCTTTCTTTCATGTAATTATGATAACTAGGTCGCATCGGACCGCCACAAGATTAAATTTAAAAAATGTTTCATCAATATGTCTGGAAGTTTTAAGATGATTTCTTTATGCTGGGATCGCAGGTTATGATCACTCTGTATGAAAGAAAAAACATGTAATATACCGAAAAATCAAATAACATTCTAAAGCGCGATGAATTTCCCGTTAAGACTATAATATATATACTCGCGTATTTAATTATATATTTAAGAAGACACTCTCGAGTTTAAATGGTTTAATTTAATAGATTTAAATTAACACAAAATCCAGTGAAATAGAATGAATGAACTAGACCACTGATCACTTTACACAATTATATTTTACCGTTTTGCACAGAATAGAATTCACTGCAAATATATATATGAAAATCCAGTGGAACATCTAACACGATTTCAAATATAGCTAGTGCTTCTGTCAAGGTCTGGCCAACGAGTGATAACATGCATTTCTTCATGGTCTGTATATATTTAACATAGAATGTAAGATGAGTGGGACATGAGAAAATTGACACCTTTTTAGATCTCAGGAAACTTTAGGGGATCTGACCGCCAGACTAAAGAGAGATGCCGCCCCTGGTCTTCTGTATCTCCGCTCGTTGCGTTTGCGACGGCTTTCCCGTGCGCTCCCACTGCGATCGTTCTGTGATTAACACCGAGAGGCGAAATACCGGCAGGAACCTTGCGTCGCGTTTCAGGGACCACTACTGCCTCTTTGATAGCGTGCCGCTAGTCTTTCCTGAGATCCCACTCGTGTCTTTGATCGTGGTCGCTACTATCGTTTGATGCTGGCAACGCGCCCCCCCCCCTTTCCACTGGTCAAGTTAATAAAAATAACTGCATATGATTGCTCAAGAGATATTCGTGGGCGTGATTTAACCTCTCTTTAAATCAATGCGATGACCAGAATGAACGGTAGATAAACTGTCCACATATTAATCAGCAAACGTGTTGCCAATCTGCGTGGAAAGGTTGCATAGCTAATGAGTCCAGGTGAAAGCATTCCCGTTTGACGAAAAGTTACCACAATATTCGGGGGCACCGATGCTATGCGAAGGGGTCGTTACGAAGGGTCATACATATCATCCAACACTTCAGGGGTACCGATGTTATGAGAGGGTTGTTACCATCATCTAACAAATTCAGGGACGGCTGATTGTGTCTGTCACAACAGTTACTTTATAGAGTTTCGTCTTTCTCAGTAGATAGAATGGCAGTTCTTAAAACATGGGCAATCAGTGTGTACTAAAATACTCGATACTCGCTATGAAGATCAAGCAGTGGCAATAAACGACACTATATAATTATATACGAATCTTTTAGATATATTAAACAACACAGGTGTGTAACTTACTGTTTATGCGTGACATGAAGCTGGCAGAGTGAACGTGTCGTTTATCACCTGGACTGTGTAATGTTGCGGTGTTGATGTAGGTCACCAGAAATGTAACGGCCAGAAATGTAACGGCCACCAGCGTGAGGTACTGCCAGGGGTACTATGATCACTCACACAAAACAGCGTACATGTTGTAGATGTGTGGTACTGGTATGATGATGTGCTGAGTGTGGGTGTAGACGAGAACGCGAATGCTTGAAGCTCTTGGTAAAGTCAATAATGCACCCATACACTCACATGCAGTAGTCAATGATGGATTGAAGACTGTAGCACGTTTCAAACATTTATTTATGAAACTGACAGTAGCATCAACAGGACAGTCAAATCGACAAGATCAAGAACTTCACATAATAATGAATGACTGTTAAATGTCTGGTAATCAAAGGCTTGCATCATACATCAATTAGGACATACCCAAACATCATCTGTCCTAATGTTACAGTTTATAACATAGCTTCCGTACCATTGACTCAGCGCGTCAGGTACTTAATTAGCTCTGTCGTCCAAAAACGAGCTCCTAATTTGCGTAGCAATAATACATAAGGCTGTTATTCAACTGGCATAACCCGCCATATATATTTCCTCTTGCTGAAAAATATTGGCCGTAATACAGGGCCTCAATATGTAGACAGCTGTGTATCCTTTGTTAGCAGGCACGATCAAACCATGCTAAACATATATACCGCCAACGTGCGGCGTCCACAATAATGTATCATCATCATTAGGCTTCTGTTCAATTGAAAACACATAGTCTCATTTGGCTAGAACAAGAAGCAAAGAAGGAATTCTGTCTCTCAAGATCTGTGAGCTTCACTCGCAGATAGGTAACTTCAAATGTTCTGCAACCAACGGCATATTAATAAGAATGTCATTTACCTTTTACAGAATCTTCCGGATACACACTTAATAAATGTCGTCACTCTTGACGAACAAATAATCACTGGGGAAAACATTGACATTTCAGTCATATCGAAAACTTTGCAATCCCCATGATGATATAGAGAAAATCACAACGGAAATCATGTCCGACAGCCCAAGAAACACTCTCCCTGACGGAAGTTCCCTCAGTTCGCGCCCAGAACTGACGCATGCCTAGACAGCATAAAACTGAGCATCATTCAGACAGATCAACGACAATAATTGAAAGAAAGGGCAGATAACCCTTTAAACAACCTGTCATAGAAGTTAATACCCAATTATCCAACTTTGACCAACAAAGTTTTACAACAAAAGTATTAAATATATTTACCTATTATGACTCCGTCAAAAACGACAGCAACAGGCTACCGCACCCCCCGTATTTTAAAAAAAAATGACCCATTTTTTTTAAATACATCAATGAGCAAGATACCACAAGCTCATCACACATGAATAATGCGGCAATGAAAGAATCAACCGGAGAGAATCAAATCATCTCACCAAATAATAGAAAATATATTCGGGAAGGTACCATCAAAGAAACCTTAGTTGTTGGCGATACTAACAAAAATTACATAACTATCAAACAATTATGCAATACTATAATCATAGCAATGACAAATGACAATCTATCTCAAGAAGTCATATCAATATACAAATTACAATGTTATACCATTAATATATGTAATGGATGGACATGACCAAATTTGTTAAATTCCTTACACATTATCTAACAATAGAAGTATAATATATACAAATAAGTGCTGCGATCTCTCTAACAACTGTAAGGTATGGCATCATCATGGTTCTCACAAGCGCTCCGTACTTGGTACTAGTTTGCACTGAGAACAATATAAATGACACAATTAGTAACATGCTATAATGCACTATAGTCATTACAAAATTATTTAAGTATCTTATGTGGCCATTTTAACATTTTTCCTTTTCTTATTTTTGACCTTTATTTTATGTTAGGTCAGCCTTCCACATTACATCAAAGAAAGTAATAGAGAAAGAAAACAATCACTTTACTAATCTAAGGTGAAACAAATGTGTTAATATATATTATGAACAGGCATGAGTCTGGAAATGTATCATGAAATCTAGGACACAAGACTTAAGTGGAATCATGTGGGCATCTAGACAGTATGTCCGCCATCACATTATCCGAACCACGGATAGCCCGCACCGTGAAATGAAAAGGTTGAAGAGCAATAGCATATCGAGTAGATCTCGAGCTCTTCAAATCCTTGTTCTGCATAGCTGTAAGAGCTTTTTGGTCGGTTTCCAGAATGAAATGCGCGCCTAGAAGGAATCTTTGTAGCTTAAGAATGGCCCAGACCATAGCTAACAATTCACGGTCTAGAACCGAAAAGTTCCTTTCTGCCGCATTCAATTTCCTAGAGATATACATCACAGGATGCAGAGTTCCTGAATACTCCTGCATAAGTGCCGCCCCGATCCCAGTGGAAGAGGCATCACTTCAAAGGACAAAAGTCTTATCAATCGATGGTAGTCGTAAGATAGGAGGAGATGAGAACAAATTCTTAATCTGATCCAATGAAGATTGGAATTATTGGGACCAGCGCACCATATTAGGAGAACCTTTTTTCAATAAAGTTAAAATAAGTGCCATAATGGAGGACAGATTCTTAATGAATCTTCCGTAGAATTGTATTAATCCCAAGAGAATACGCACTTGTTTTTTTGTTTTAGGAACGGAGATATTTAATATCTTAGAAATGTTTTGGTCCTCTGTCTTCAATAGACCATGATCAACACGATGACCTAGGAAAGAGATTTCACTAAACTCAACAAAGGCTTTAGAGGGTTTTGCAGTCAAATTATGCTCGCGTAGAGTAGACAGTAACTCATTTAAACCCGAATAGTGTTCTTCCCAAGTATCGCTGAAAAGACAGATGTCGTGTAAGTATGCGATGACATCTGTACGATATGAGAGAATTCGACGCATCATGCGTACGAAAGTAGCTGGAGCGTTCATCAGCCCGAAAGGCATAACATTCCATTGATACAAACCCCTAGGTGTTGAGAAAGCAGTGAAAGGTTTGGCGCGTTCAGTTAACGGAACTTGCAAATAGCCTTTCGACAAGTCAAGTTTAGTAAAGAATCGCGATTTAGAAAGTCTAGTAAGTAGATCTTCCAATAAAGGCATAGGTTCAGCATCGAACTTCGTAACTTGGTTCAATTTGCGATAATCGACGCAAAGACGTATGTTTTTGTCTTTCTTTCGAACAATAACCACGGACGAAGAATATGCTGAAGTGGATGGTTCAATTATTTTCAATTGTATCATTTCATCCAATTCTTTCTCGACTTGCGCTTGGAAATGAATAGGGATAGGATATGGTCTTACTCTGATCGGATTATGATCAGTAAGTATAATGTCATGTTTGATAATATGTGTGTGTCCAGGAATGTCGGTAAGGACATCCTGAAAGGATTGTAGCAAAGAAGATACTTGACGTTGTTCCTCAACACACAAATTAGAAGAAACCGGTAACGTTTCTCCATTGATTCCGTAGAATTGAGTGGAATCATAGGAAGAGGTAATTAACATCTGAAAAAAATAGTCCTTTCCTCCTCCTGTATAACGACAAGGATGAGATATGACCATGTTGGCCTGGAGAGTCGTCCGTCGCCTGGAAAATAGGCTGCAAATAGTCTGGACGTTCAATAAACTCTGTTAGCATATTTATATGGAAGGTTTTATGCCTTTCATCAATATCGACAACATCGTCGACATCGGAAATTTTTGAGACTATTCTATATGGACCATTCCATGCAATGAGAAGTCTGTTCTTCCTCGAAGGAAGTAAGACAAACGCTTTGTCTCCAGGACAAAGTTGACGTAGGCGTCTCTTCTTATTAGCAAATTGCCTCGACTTTTCTTTGGCAAATTCGGAGGATGAAGTCGCTAACTTGCATGCTTCGATAATCTTATGCCTGAGAGCAATGACAGACTCATATAAAGATTGAGTGTCATTGTAAATATTATCGGCAGTTATCAAATCGTGTAGCAAGGACATAGGACCGCGCGGTTGCGCGCCAAAAAGAAGTTGAAAGGGAGAAAACCCTGTATGCTCGTTGGGGACCTCTCTATAGGCAAAGAGAGCCGCGGGTAAAACCCTGTCCCAATCTTGAGGATGATCTTCAGTTATCTTACCAAGCAAAGTCTTGAGCGTTCTATTAAGACGTTCAACTAACCCATTAGACATTGAGTGATAAATACTACTGAGAGACCTTTTAATATCTAGGATAGACATCACCTGCAACATAGTGCCTGATATCAATTGAGTACCATGGTCTGACAATATTTCTCTGGGAAAACCCAAACGAGAAAATATTAGCCAAAGAGCGTCTGCGATATCGGCAGTAGATATGCTCTTTAGAGGTATAGCCTCTGGCTAACGTGTGCACATGTCGACGCATGTTAGGATGAATTGATGTCCTCTGGCTGACTTAATCTTAAAAGGGCCAATAATAACTAATGCCATCTTCTGGAATGGTCGAATGCGAATGTCTGCAGTCTGGAATAGGTGCAGCATGTCGTGGACCTCTAGATTTGACTTCTTGACAAATTCTTACAAGATCGGCAATAAAAACTCGTATGTCTTTGTTACGAATGGCCAAAAAAAAGCAGCTAGGAACTCTCGACTTAGTGCGAGGAAAAACCCATGTGTCCCGCACACTGAGAATCGTGTGCATGCCGAAGAATTAAAGCTCTCATACACTTAGGCACAAGAATTTGAGAGTGCATAGACTTGTCCGAGTGTTGTACCATTCGTACCAATATACCATTCTTCATAGTAATATACGATTTGTGAGTCGTATTTTGATTCGTATCACCCTTTTTTGCGAGAAGGAAGTAATTTCTTCAGAGAAGAGTCTTCTTCTTGTAGTTTCACAAACGAGTCATGCGAAATCACCAAGTGATCATCTTGGCTACCAACTTCATTACTATCATTAGATGAAGTTGAAGAAATAAGAGCTTTTGCTCTTGTTACAACCACATTGGCTGTTTGTATATTATGTTCTTCCCAAGCAGCAATTTGCTGCGGGGTACATTCCTTAACCCCGTGAATACGACCGATTATAAGATCCGCAATAGGATTAGGAAGAAGACACGCGTGGACATCTCCTGTAAAGAAGGGAGTATCCATGTGGATGTTAGCAGTAGGATATATCTCCAAAGTTCCACCAAATGTCACACACTTAACCACCTTTCCCGTGGCACAGCAAGGATCTATGAGAGATTGCCTAACCCCAATAGTAGTACATCCAGAATCAAAAAGTACTGAGATTGGATTATTATTCACTAGACCTTTATGTAAGATAAGAGATCCTCTCCCGTCATGCGCAACTGTAGCAGGAAGAGCGGGAAGAGGGTGACCACAAATTAGGGTAGATACTGTAGATGGCTCGAACAATGTTGAGCATTGGGGGCACTTAGCTGCTCTCCCAAAATCGAAAGCAGAGCCAGTGATAGCATTAGAGTTTCTACTATCGTTCACTTGACTACAGGCTTCCTGAGACTCATGATGTGCAGCGTTTGCCTGACGATAAGATTTTCTTTTGTTATGTCTAGGTCTGCCGCGATTATTATTTCCACTGTAATTATCATTATATTGCCCATCATAACCATTATTCTGGTTTGCATCACAGTTTCCATAACCATCATCGTAATATTCTTGACGGCGAGGATAATTATCTCGAGAAGAAAAACTCGGATAGTTCCTATTGTGATAACCTTTGCGAAAGTGTCTATAATTATTTGACCCTACATTACGAGGACTATCAGCTCGTCTCCAATTCTTTGAAGAAAACCCACTGTGTGATGGATTGCTTTGATATTGAGTGTAATTCTGATTACTCTTCTTATTAAAGCTTTGTTTAGCACCTTGAAATTTACGATTGTAATTAGAGCCATAGGGTGCTGCCGAAGCAACTGGCAACCCTTCTTTCACTTTAGAATTGCTAACTGTAGCATAGGGATGCGCAGTTACGAACTGGGAACAATATTCCTCCATGTCTTTTATGTTTTTAGGTTTACGCTCATGAAGAAAAGCAAGGAAAGATTCGTTGACCGATGACATAACTTTGTCTCGAAGTAATAAGTCCATTAGGCCTTCATATGTTTTTTCAGTCTGAGACAACTCAATCCAACGTGTGAATGTACGGCGTATCTTTATAATAAAGTCAGAGAAATCCACTCCATTTTCTGGCAACATTGTCTTAAGACGAAGACGATAATCTTCTTCTTTTAGTTGATATCTTTTAAGTAATGCTGCTCTGACACCATCATAGTTAGTCCTATCATGTTCCTCTATTGTCATAAGAGTAGTTACTGGTTCACCTGAAAAAAATTCCATCAGTTGTTCGTCATATTTTTCCTTTTTTATTGTATGCGTATTGCATAAAAATTGGAATCTATCAAGATAATCCGTTATGTCGTCCTTTAAAGGATTGAAATGAGGTAATTTGATCTTATTAGACTTCTCCTTTCTCGTACCCGAAGCTGCTTGATGAGCACCCGCATTCATCAGTTTCAGTTTCTCTAACTCCAAAGCTGCGAGTCTTTCCTCATGTTCCATTTTTGCTTTTCTCTCTTCAGCAGCAGCTTGAGCTTGAAGTTTTTTCTCCTCAGCAGCAGCTTGAAATTTTCTTTCATCAGCAGCAGCTTGAAATTTTCTCTCCTCAGCAGCAGCTTGAAGTTTTTTCTCTTCAGCAGCAGCTTGAGCTTGAAGTTTTTTCTCCTCAGCAGCAGCTTGAGGTTTTTTCTCCTCAGCAGCAGCTTGAAATTTTCTTTCATCTGCCTGCATCTGTTATCTTAAATTCTCAGATTCTCTGTCTAATCTTTTATTTTCCTATTTTTGTCTCTTTTCTTCATACTTCAATGCTTTGTCAAATTGAGCAGTTGCGAATTCTTCTAACTTCTCACCTGTCTTCCCAAGGGCTTTCCCTTGCTCAATAAAGTAGTCTAGTGAAGACATTCTGTCTAACTATGTGAGATCAGACCTGAAAAATTAAATAAATTACCTTATCCCACTTTGATGGGAGACAAGTCTGTAACACTAGACTTGTATACTCACTTCACTTTATTTCACTCTGTTTGAGAGACAAGTCTTAGTCAAAGACCTTATATAGTTAAATTGTTTCTCTATAATATTATCATTATAAATAACCTTTATATGAAAAGTGTATGATATTAGTAATAATAGTCCATGATCAAGTATATCTATAGACTGTATGACAACAATGTATGACAATAATAAATACAAAGACAAGAATACAAAACAACAACCGAAAAAGTTCGCAGAAGTCAAATAAACAATACAGCGAAACTAAAAAAAATTGTTACAAAATGTGTAATGATGACTGCGAAGTAAACAAACAAATGGCAACACTGTTATAAACACAAAGATGTATAGAAATAAATGATAGACAGAAGAGGCAGACAAATTCAAACAAATCAAATCAAAACTAAAGAACAGAAAAAATTTCTACAAAAACAACGAAAAGGCACACCTCGGCGCAACTAAACGTAAATAGCAACAAATATTGCTAACAAATTTCCCTGTGGAAAATTTGTATAGTCCCTACATAAAAACGCTCTCAGATAGAACCTCTTTTACGTGGTATATTCTAAAAGGAGTCACCTTTCAACCGACCCACTGAAATACACACTAAATAAACATGTAAACAAAAACATGTATACACAAAACATGCATAGCATATGTAAATAAACAATATACAGTATGTGTATAGAGGAAGGCTCAGCTTTACACAAAATAAAGGCACAGTTTACACACTAAACAGGCCACTTATCTTTAAGCACAATCCTCAATAGCCGCAAAGATGCAGTATAATGCGGTACTACTGTCAACAACAATGGTAGACGATCCACCGTTGAAGGTCACCGTAACTTCATAACAGGCAGTGGTCTCCAAAGTGTAGCTACAAAAATCATACTCGACACCAGTTGAGACTAGAAGATCCAACGTCGATATGTTTGTAGAATGTAGTGTAAACAACCAGCGGTACTGTTTACGATATTAGGTTGACAGGTAACGATGTGACTTGATAGCTCAGAATGTAGTGTAAACAACCAGCGGTACTGTTTACAATCTTAGGTTGACAGGTAACGATGTGACTTGATAGAACAGATATATTGCATCATTTGTAGAACTCCAGAAATGTATAACAATGTCACTTCAATTCCGTAGCAGTTGTGGTCCATGTAGCATTAAAACAAAAATGCCAACGCCAGTGTTTATGTGAGTCAGCCCAGTTGTTGACCTATTCACCACTGTCTTGAAAATGTAGAAAACCCATAAATCTGGTCCACCATAAATGTAACGTACTGTTTATGCGTGACATGAAGCTGGCAGAGTGAACGTGTCGTTTATCACCTGGACTGTGTAATGTTGCGGTGTTGATGTAGGTCACCAGAAATGTAACGGCCAGAAATGTCACGGCCATCAGCGTGAGGTACTGCCAGGGGTACTATGATCACTCACACAAAACAGCGTACATGTTGTAGATGTGTGGTACTGTTATGATGATGTGCTGAGTGTGGGTGTAGACGAGAACGCGAATGCTTGAAGCTCTTGGTAAAGTCAATAATGCACCCATACACTCACATGCAGTAGTCAATGATGGATTGAAGACTGCTGGCACGTTTCAAACATTTATTTACGAAACTGACAGTAGCATCAACAGGACAGTCAAATCGACAAGATCAAGAACTTCACATAATAATGAATGACTGTTAAATGTCTGGTAATCAAAGGCTTGCATCATACATCAATTAGGACATACCCAAACATCATCTGTCCTAATGTTACAGTTTATAACATAGCTTCCGTACCATTGACTCAGCGCGTCAGGTACTTAATTAGCTCTGTCGTCCAACAAACGAGCTCCTAAATTGCGTAGCAATAATACATAAGGCTGTTATTCAACTGGCATAGCCCGCCAGATATATTTCCTTTTGCTGAAAAATATTGGCCGTAATACAGGGCCTCAATATGTAGACAGCTGTGTATCCTTTGTTAGCAGGCACGATCAAACCATGCTAAACATATATACCGCCAACCTGCGGCGTCCACAATAATTTATCATCATCATTACTCTTCTGTTCAATTGAAAACACATAGTCTCATTTGGCTAGAACAAGAAGCAAAGAAGGAGTTCTATCTCTCAAGATCTGTGAGCTTCACTCGCAGATAGGTAACTTCAAATGTTCTGCAACCAACGGCATATTAATAAGAATGTCATTTACCTTTTACAGAATCTTCCGGATACACACTTAATAAATGTCGTCACTCTTGACGAACAAAGAATCACTGGGGAAAACATTGACATTTCAGTCATATCGAAAACTTTGCAATCCCCATGATGATATAGAGAAAATAACAACAAACATCATGTCCGACAGCCCAAGAAACACTCTCCCTGACGGAAGTTCCCTCAGTTCGCGCCCAGAACTGACGCATGCCTAGACAGCATAAAACTGAGCATCGTTCAGACAGATCAACGACAATAATTGAAAAAAAGGGCAGATAACCCTTTAAACAACCTGTCATAGAAGTTAATACCCAATTATCCAACTTTGACCAACAAAGTTTTACAACAAAAGTATTAAATAGATTTACCTATTATGACTCCGTCAAAAACGACAGCAACAAGGTGGAGACCAGTCACAAAATGGAGATACCGTGTAAGACGCAGGAAACATTGCACACCAAGTTTTTTTTTTAATGTTAATTGTTTGGAATGACATTTTACAAAGCTTTAGTCGCACAAGTAAAGCTCTCCAAAAGAAATAATTTGATTTAACGACAAATGCAGATATCCACCTATAATTAGCAGATTACTAGAGCTCACTTGGCGGGCACGCCCCAATTACCAGAAATGCATAATAGAATATTTCGACTAACACCGACTTTAAATAAGCCAAATCCAAAAAGTCAATCGGAAAAACTCCAAATTAACGGAGCCAGAAACAGATTTATATTCTAGAGACAAGTTTCATATATCTACTTTCGCTGTTACAATCGATAATCGGATACCGACGTTGTGAACTCTTACCAATTTTCCAGAACCATGGCATCACTTCATCTCTAATACTGAAACGCATTGCAGTTATGAATGTAATGTAAGGGGAAATAATTTTTTTTTTGGTAACTTTAAAGGGACGCTACAAGCCTGACCTTAATAATCTTAACTTCTAATCATTAAATCTTTAATGTTTACAGATTCCGAAACATTATTTCTGTAACAAAAAATAACATTACAACAGTGTTTGCATTTTTTGAAAATATTTCAGCAACTTGTCATAAATACAGGGATAGCATTTATATTTTTCACAGAATAACTAAACGTACACTAAACTTTAATGTATGGCAGGAAAATATGTTAAACACCGGTTATTTTATTTATAATGCGTGGAAAACAATCAGAAGTCGATTTTTGACCAACACAAAGTGCTTCCTAAACTAATGTTGATGGACGTGTATGACTAGTCAACTTGTTGGCGCGATCATGACCATAAATCTCTACCATTTCCTCCATCACAGATTAAACGAGGTGACAAGAATTTCATATTACATTGAGAAACGTACTGGAATTAAAACAGATAGAATATAAATCAAAAATAACAATCTTCATCACTGATGTTTCATATGTTTATGTTTAATAACTAATTTAACACTGATGTCTGTTATGTTTATGTTTAATAACTGATAGAACACTGATGTTTGTTATGTTTACGTTTAATAACTAATTTAACACTTATGTTTCTTTTGTTTATGTTTAATAACTGATTTAACACTGATGTTTATTTTGGTTATGTTTAATGACTGATCTAACACTGATGGGTGTTATGTTTATGTTTAATAACTGATCTAACACTGATGTTTGTTATTTTTATGTTTAGTAACTGATCTAACACTGATGATTGTTTTGTTTACGTTTAATAACTAATTTAACACTGATGTTTGTTTTGTTTACGTTTAATCCCCTCCACCATGCAAAGGCACAACAGGCCAATCACTTGTTTGTCTGTAACTATGATTACAAGTAATATAAGAGAGAAAACCGGACTGATTCTAAAGGCGACGAACTGGAACGGACTACGGACTACGACTTATGGAACTTGGAACACAAGAAGTATAAATGGGAAAGAAGAGGAGCTGATGGAAGAGATGATGAAAGCAAAACTAGAAATCCTGGCTATTACCGAAACAAAGACAAAGGGACAAGGAGTCATGGATCTCGATGGCAACACCCTGCTATACAGTGGTGTACCCACATCTGAAAGAGCTAAAGGGGGCGTGGGTTGCATTGTGGCCAAAAACCAGAAAGATAGTATCAAGGGATGGAACTTTGTCTCGGAGCGCATTATGGTTGTAAAACTAAAAGAAGGAGAAACCATAGTCAACCTGGTCATAGTGTGTGGGCCAAATGAGGATGAGAGAGCAGAGGTCAAGGAAGAATTCTTCGAGCTGCTTCAAAGGACAGTGGATGACTGCCTAGATGAAATTATCATGCTCGGAGATTTCAATGCCAGAGTTGGAAATGACCATGCTAGATGGGGTTGAGTTATCGGAAGATATGGAGAAGATACTCTCAATGACAATGGAAAGCGACTCCTTAGATTCTGCAGTGAGCAGAATCTGATCATTACCAACACAAAGTTCCCCCATAAGCGCATACATGCATACATTAGGTGTGAACCAACAAAGAATGAGAAGTCAGTGATCGACTATGCCATTGTTAGGAGGAGCTCATTCAAATAGGTCCGGGATGCTAGAGTCTGGAGGGGGCCAGAGATTGGAAGTGATCACTACCTGCTTACAATCAAAAGAACAACTGAAAGAGTTGCTCAGCCTAGGAACTGCCCAGCACCACGCAAGAAACCAAGTAAACGAACGGAAGAAATAAGCATTAAGATCTACAAGCTGAAAGAGCCAGAAATTAAGACCCGATATCAGGGGCTTATTGCTACAGCGGTGACAAACACAGAAGAACAACCTGATGACTTGAAAACCCTGTGGCTTAAATTCAAGGACATCATAAAGACAGCTGCTGCAGAAGCATGTGGTGAAGTCCGACTTGGGAACAAGAAAAAGAGGACACCTTGGTGGACAGAAGAAGTCAAAGAGAAAATAAGAGAGAAGAAAATGGCATGGAAACAATACTTAAGAGCTAAAAACACAGCAGGACAAATAGAGAAATATACAGAATATGTGATACTCAGAACAGAAGCAAAGAACAAGGTGCTAGCAGCAAAACAGAAGTCCTGGGAAGAATTTGGAGAAAAGCTAGAAAAGGATGCGCAAGAAAACCAGAAATCGTTCTACAAGACCCTAAAGAACATAAGGAAGGAAAAACAATGCCCTTTTAAATTTATAAACCACAAGCAAGGCAAATTGCTTACTGCCCCGAAGGAAGTAATGGAAAGATGGAAAGAATATTTCTCAGAACTCCTTGATGGTGAACAAGGTCAAGCATCAGAAATAATAACCACTAGCACAGAAGAGAAAACCAAAGGTGGTGAAGATGACATAAAGATGGAAGAACTGAAGGCAGTACTGGAGAAACTCAAGATGGGCAAAGCAGCAGGGCATGATGGTATAACACCAGAAATGGTTAAGTACATGGGAGCATCAGGCGACCTATTACTCCTAAGGGTCCTACAGGCAGCGTGGTGCAACAAGGCCATACCAAAAGGATTGGGAGATTGCCATCATAACACCAATTTTCAAAAAGGATGACAATCGACAATGTGGAAACCACAGAGGCATATTACTTCTCAGTGTCCCTGGTAAGATCTACTCTAGAATCCTAGAGCAGAGACTCCGATGCCTAGTTGAGCCACAATTGGATGAAGCCCAGTGCGGATTCCGAGCAAACCGAAGTACTCAAGACCTAATCTTCACAGGCAGACAGCTGAATGAAAAGGCCCTTGAGTACAAGAGTGAGATCCATCTTTGTTTCATAGATCTGGAAAAGGCATTTGACAGGGTCCCATGGAGCAAACTTTGGGACTGTTTGGCAAGGAAGAACATTCCAGCACCTTTGATTCATGCTATACAGAGCTTCTACAAGTCTTGCAGAAATTATGTGAGGACAGCAAACTACAAGTCAGAAGAGTTCAGGACCATCACTGGTGTAAGACAAGGCGATATCCTGTCACGTTATCTTTTCATACTCATTATGGACGATGTCATCAAGGCATGTAAGGAGAGAACAAGAAAGTATTCAGTGGGGTACTGGAAGATGAGACAGGTCTGTATTTCAGAGCTAGCATTTGCTGATGATGTTGTCTTGATTGCTAAATAAGAGACACATCTCCAATCCAACCTGCAAGTCTGGAAGGAAGAGCTGGAGAAGAGAGGGATGGTCATAAGCAGCTCTAAAACAAAATCCATGGTGATATAACGAGAAGAAAGAAAACATCAGATTAAGCTGGGAGAATAGGTCCTGGAGCAGGTCGACCACTTTAAATATCTTGGAGCTATTATAGACCGAAAGGGAGGCATCAAAGAAGAGTTGGCCACTCGAAAAGCAGCGGCTGGGAGACTTTTTCAGGCCATAAATCGAGGATTCCTCAGCAAGAAAGAGGTTGGTAAGAAAACGAAGATGGCTGTATCCCGCTCCACCTATGTCCCAGTCTTGACATATGGATGCGAGTCATGGGCAATGACTACAACCCACCAAAGCCAGATCCAAACCTCAGAAATGAGGTATCTGAGGAAGGTGGTTGAAGTAACAAGAAGAGACATGGTCCGCAACCAGACGATACGTCATAGCCTAAAATCCCACCGCTGCAGACCCAGCTAGAACAGTCCCAACTAAGATGGTTTGGCCATGTCTGCAGAATGGGAGAAGATCTGCTACCACGACAAGCATGGGAAACAAAGAGCCAGGGATCCAGACCTCCAGGACGACCCAGAGTCCGCAGGGAGGACAACATTAGACAATCTTTGAATGACCGAGGACTAGAATGGAACCAGGCCAGGAAGAAGACAGCTGATAGAATAGTCTGGCGCTCTCTCTTCCAAACCTCTACGCCTCACGGTGGAAGGGGAACGACTAAGTAAGTAAGTAAAGTAATAACTAATTTAACACTGATCTTTGTTATTGTCACGGGATTTCTTCCTTTGCTCTGCAGTGATGGTAAAACTTGACCAAAACTCAAGTATCTACTGACGGTCTTCAAAGGTATACACTTTTTTGCTCCAGATTACTCTTGGTAGAGATATGAATTATTATTTCAATAGCTCTGTTTACGTGTATTTAAAATGACTGAGACATACGGGTGCAGTTCCCACAAAATATTAAATAAACTTTAAATGTGTATATACATATAAAAAAAACAAACTTAATAATCAATTATAGTTAACATAAATGAAGGTGTTGATAGAGAAAAATTTAGTTTGAAGGATTCTTCACAGGTGATGGTCTAATTATGTTCTGAAATGTTTGTTTTAAGAGTTCACTTGGCAGCTTTAAGTGGGTAATTAACTGCCAGTAAGGTGTCGGTTGGCTTCTGCTTCAGCAGAAGTTCGTTCGTTGTAGGTTGTAGCCTACTTCTCTTTCGTCACTGGTCACGTCTGGTGTCTGTAACATGTCCCTCTTAGTCTCGTGGGGTAATTACGAAGATGGACCAGTGTTCTTAAGACCCGTCTGATGTTGGTGTCTAACTTTGACTGAAGGCCACTTATACCATACGTGTTCCACATAAAGCACCACCAGTTGGTACCACCGACTAATATCAAGAAATGAAACAAATATCCCTCCTGAGTATTAGAAAATGCGGTGTACTTCCCTTTCATTCCACCATCTCATCTGCCTCAGAACTTTACATTCTCTAAGCATTAATGTTAATCCAAGTGCATTTATATAAAACATGCTAACTTATACATTTGCACTGGTTAAAAAGGTTAATATAATAAGTATAAACATCAGTTATATCATCATCCGCTCTTTCTTCATATGGAACTTGGGACTACCTCTTTAATTCTCTATGAGAAACCTGCTTAAAGCAATCTCCAGCTCTGCGGTGGTGGTTCTTGAAACAATCATTCTGTTTGCTGAGGTTGTCAAACTCGTATAACTTGGACATCCATTAGCAGTTTCCGCAAGTTAATATTGCAAAATATAAAATGATAAAGCGTACAACTTACCCCAAATAACTTTGGAAGATACAAACTTTTTGCTCAGACAATGTTTCTGCATCTTGGTTAAGATATCTCTTACACGCGGTTTATGGTATTTCTTTACAAAAGAATCCCACTATGACTTAATGTTCAGGTTCCAAGGATTCCAGGCTTTCTCTATTAATAAAGGTAGAGTTTTCTCACTGTGTAAGTCCAGAAGATGCTCACATACATTGTCCGGTCCTTTAATCTAGAATCCTGGTCCTATTCTTTATCCAGGCTTGTCTGAACTATCTTCCTGACGAGTTGAAATATAAGTGCCGCAATCTCGAAATGTTGTAGATGTTAAGCAACACTCGGTCCACGCATTCACATTGCTACGTGGAAGTAAAGTCAAATCAGAGATGTCGTATGTTAAAATCTCACATGCCAAACGAACAGCAAAAAACTTTAGTATTTTGGTAAAGGCTATCCCTCACTAACTTCGTTGTATCTTCTTCAAGATGAAAAATAAATGATTGTTTGCTGTATGGCAAAAACGAATTCATGTATGACTTACAAGACCACCATGTAAGGCTTTGCCTCTTCCGTCGATATTGATCATGGTTGCACTCACGTCTTCATAGATATTTCACTGGTATTTTTTTTTCAAGATTCATTTTTTAATAATAATCCATCACAACAAAATCTGGCTGGAGGCTTTCCTGCTAAAATAATTCCTTTCGTTATCTTAACGGCGTGTCCGTAATCTGTCACCAATTTGATATTTTCCGAGACGTTGATGTGCAAAACAAACAACGGTCATGCAACAAACCTGGGTTTCTTGTACCATCTCAGATAGAAAATCGGAGGTAACAATAGCCGTATTAGCTATATGGAAAACTCACTGTGGAATGGAAGGATAAGGTTGGAAGAAGTGATAAGTCAGGGGGAACTAGATTATTGACCGCAGGAATGAGCAATGAAGCACTGAAGGAATTGATGAAGGAAAGATGATTATAGGAGTAAATGGAGAATACGGAATCAGACAACTGAGAGGAGAAGTAAAAATGGACGAATTAAAAATGCAAAATATTTAAGATGCATTATTGTCTACCAAGCTGGACAGGTTTGAGCGGATAGGATTCAAACTAAAGCAGACACCCTGGTCCTTCAGGTAGGGGATTTTAGCATAGGACTGACACCCCTAACTATGTAAAAAGAAACCAAGTTACGTATCACCGCTAAAGGATTTGAGAAGTAAGCACTAGTTCTCTCTGTAGAATGGAGCAACTAAGCGGTTTTCTTGCAACAAATTACAGCGATCAAAATATTGAAACTGGATAGGATTCTGCAACTGCGCTGTGGGAAATAATACAGGTAATTACTCTTCTGTTTTATACGGATATATTAAATACGGCCACTCTGGACATTTCGTCTCAGAATGATGCCTAATATTATATTTACCCGAACCGTAATGTCAGTCTTTTCCTTAAAGGCAACTGTCCATTTATTTACAAATTCCTGACTCATACTAGTCGAGTCAGTCAGGTCAACCTTTGTTACAAGCAGACGCGTGGCCGTGTGCGTCCATGCGTGATTGCTCTGAAGGAATGATATTTCATTCGCTTGTCCATTGTACAACATGTTTCCTTCACTCGTTCACAAAAACTTTCTTCATCATTTTTCTAACATCACTAGAATGTAGTACTTTCGAATATCAGCCAGTATTTACATCATCATAATGCATCAATGGTAAAATTCATAATACATACATGCGTAATAGCTACCAATCTAATGTGAATAAATAAAAACACTATTAAGTATATAACACTTTACATCTGTGACGAAACGTCTGTACGTGTTCCCTCGGTAGCTCCCTCATACCTTTAGCAACTACTGCAGTACCGTTTCTTTTCTTCATTTTCTCTCCGATCGCTTATTATTTGGCATTTTTTTGCCCTTTCATTCATTATTTAAGTCTCAATGCTGAACCTAGTAGAGGAAGTCTCTAACACTCCATACCCCTATGAAAGTATCGGCCACGGGACTATCTTTAATTTTCACATGTTTGCTTTCAGCCGATCCAAGCTGTAACTGTAATAACGCCATGTAATCTGACCGATTGCGACTAATAAGTTTTCGCTTCATTCATCTGGCCACATTTGATGGAGACGGTCTTCTATATTGACCCATTTGAACGTGACGGTCCGTCACTTGACTCCAGCTGGCTAGCGATTTCCCTATGTTTGCACAAGACGGGAGATAATGAGGTAATCGCTGCCGATGTACGTTCTGTATCGAAATTACAGATAAATCTGTCTGGAAACTTATGATTTGCAGACGATAGCATCAGGGTAGTATCAGTGCACAACATTTGTTTGCGAAGATAGCACAAGATGCCGGCGGAAGTCTGACGCAACCTTATGAAGAGGTCAAGAGTGGATATTAAATGTAATATGTTGAAACGCATGAGGGTATTTTTTAAATTTGAAACACTGTAGCAAGTTTAATTTGCTGGAGAGGTTAGGATGGTATAAGAAAGAAAGATTGCTGTGTATGTGTCAACCGTGTGAGGTCAAGCTATGTAAGACCCTGATTCTAATAGTTGATGAAAATGATGATGAGTGTCAGGGTACCTAACGCTATCTTTCTAGATCTCACACGGTGCTGTATTTTATTTCTAGTGTGTAGTGTTTGATGTGGCTAGTGTCTAGGGAATGCAATAAAATGATGATATATCAAAACAAGGTACTACAACACGCTAATAGTAAAGTAATAAGTCTGTGGTTTAAGTTTTTCTTTGAATATGAATTCTTTTTTTGTACAATTTTAATCTGCCTGTCCTGCAATCTCTTTTGGACAGGTCTTTGAAAATGAGGAAAATATTCTTCTTCTTCTTCTTCTTTGATCCTTAGCCACCGACCGTTAAAGCAGTCAGTGGCCATCACGCCTAGTAACGTCTTGTAGGGCAACAACAAATTGATTCCACTTTGCTCGGTCGGTGGCCATCCTTCGTACAGTGCCCCAACTCTGGTTCATTCTTTGCATCTCAGCCTCCACAGTCCTCCGCCAGGAAATTATATGTTACACCAAATGATTAACTAAAAATGGGACTCTCATCATGCCCCTAGCTTTAAAGATAATTTTGGGGGAAAACACTTTATTTCGGTGAACTGTCAGATGTCCCAGCTAATGGCACATCACCTTTTTCTTGTTATGAAGATGAAAATGTCCAACACTGCTCTGCAGAGAATATGTCAACACACAGAAGCTCCTTCTGGTTAATTGACGACAATATAAACTTTCACTGGAGACTGTTGGTCTTCACAAATTTTCATCAGGTTTCCTGTCACCGGCTGGTAACAGGAAATAAAACCCTGCAATAAAAACGACACCTTGGCCTTTTCATATCTGATTTAGATTCCCATTTACTATTTATACATGATGGGATGGGGTCAGCCTCGTGTGCATACAAGTGCACCAGCCCCTAACTCATATGACTTCACATCTTACTGTGACCACACCTCAGGTCCATATGGCGGATACGCCACTGTCATGTTACATAGTTTTCTTCAATACAATAACGTGAAGTAAACACATCTCCTTCTGTATGATTTTCTTTTATTTTCCTAACTATCAACGCTCTAGGCATGTTGATGAGTGTTCATGGAACACAGAGGCTTGCTAACATATTATGGTATAATAATAATAATAATCAATAACAACATTCAAACACAGTTCAATAAGAGGACTCAATACTTTTTGCTCCCGGCATGTCCTTCACTTTTCCCAATAACAGTATCTAGCTTTTTGCAGTTTTAATAAGGTATATTAATAAATAAATCATTCTTACCACTGTGACAACTTGCCCAATCTTCTCTTCATTTTTTTATTATTTACGGACATCGTTTTTTTTCTCATCCTCAATGCATAATCGCAAAGTCCCGGGAATTGTCACTGGCGGAAATTCTCCTAGCATTCAGTATTTCTCCTCGCTATTTTTAGATACGACGTCATTGTTGACCAATGACCTCGGTAGCTAGGAACCTGTTTTAATTTAAGACTGCTTAAGCTGATAAAACCAGTTTATGCCACTTTAGGAAGACCCCACGTGACTTTTAACGCTATTGATTGGAGCGTTTATTTGACGCTAATGTCACATGATGCACGCTATGGATCACGTGTCCAAGCGGAAATGTCCCGCTAAAAGTGCGCCAACACGGGCAATCTTCACTTGCCCGGAACCCTTGAGACAGCTAGGTCTAACCCAATTATCGGCGAATTCTCGCATTAAAAGCACTGAAGCCACGTGTCTAATTGCGGGTTAGCGTCCATCTTTGAGTAGTCTATGGTGGAGCCTTGCACGACAGTCCAATCTCAGCGCAGAATACGGAGTCGAGCACAGAGAAGGCAAATCCGAACCATTCAAGACCTACCGGGGCAACGTCAGGAGACCGGAGAACTAACCACACTTCACTATCAGCCGGGGGCTGAAAAGCTAAGTCCACGACAAAGGAAACTCACCTAATCAATGCCACAAAGTTTAGTCATCCATGATGAAAAACACGTGAATTGTGAGACACATAATACATACAGCAGACACTAATTCCATCGACAATACTATCATTCACCATCTATTCACTTTATTGCAATAAACCAATTGGGTGTATATACTGTACCCCACGCTTTGTTCCTTCCATTAGATGTTGAATATTGTCTATGTTTATCTTCCTTTATAAGGGAGGGGGGGCTCGTAAAATATAATATATAATTTAAAGAATAATAATAATAGATAACTGAGAAGGGGACGACGGTAGCGAGAGACCAAATATCTCCTTACAATCTTTTCCAGACCTGTCGAGTTAGGAGAATTTACCCTCTTCGTCACCCTTCGGAAGTGGGAAAACCCAGCAGGGATTCCTTGAGCCAAATCTTCCACATCAGATCTATTATTTCCTCTAAATAATTCTCTTATCCTTTAAACGCTACGTGACACTGGTGTCTCGGTCCGGGATTTGAACTTATGTATTTTATCATACCTCTGGGATAGTATCATCCATTCAGTCATTACAGTATACCATTTTAACACATGTATTTTCACACAGTGAGCTCTAGAAAGACAGAAAACATTTTTTCTAGAAATTCAGGCATTGATTGGTGAATCCCTTTATATATGTTGTGTTTAATTAAGTTAGTTCTTGATTTTGTATTTCATTGAATTACAGACCTTAAGTCTCCATAACTGTAGTAATTTCATTCTACAGCAGTCGGATAAATAATTAGTATTTACTTGTTGCTAGAAATACTATTGGAAGGTAGCACTAGCTTACTCAGTGTGGACTTTAACTGCAAAAGATGGCTGAAATAGTTAAGCTTAAGGCAGCACTAGGGGAGGCCGGTCGAGATCTAGGTTATAGTGGGGGGACCTTGCAAATTATGTCAGTGTCGAGACTGATAAGTATTACGCTCGAGAAACAGCGAAAGCTGAAAGAGAAGAGCGAATAAAGTTAGCAGAAATAGATGAGAGGATAAAAGCTGTAGACGCTAGAGAAAGAAGCGAGAGAGATGAACGCGAGCATGCATTGAAGATGAAGCAGTTAGAGATGCAGGGACAAGCTCAAAGAGTTGAACCAGTAGCCGGTGCGACCGCATCTACCTCCTCAGGCAACCTATCGCCACGGTCAGATGATATGCCCTCCTTGCACGCAGGGGGCACCGGACCTTTGCCATCCTCACTCATGTCAACTTTGGGACCTTTGACGTTTCCATTCGAAGCTTTCTCGGAACAAGCCGACTCGATCGATAGGTATCTGGACAAATTTGAGAAGTTTGCCACCACGTTTGGTTTGGAGAAGAGCAAATGGAACCTGAAACTGTCGCAAGGGCTTAGAGGAACTGCTTATGACGTGTATAGCAAGCTTCCTCCAGGTTTACAGGATGACTACGACTCTTTGAAAAAGGCACTATTGGTTCGTTATGAGCTACATGCTGACGCCTATAGGAAGAGGTTCCGTAACTCTAGGAGGGAAGTCGGAGAGAACTTTGCTCAGTTTGCTGCGAGACTGGATTCCTACGTGGAGAAGTGGGGTGCCCTAGGGAATTTTACTCATGATTGGGAAGGCCTGAAGGAAATGGTCATGATCGAACAACTGAAGGACACCATGACTTCCGACATGAGAAGATTCCTGACAGAGAATGGGGCCAGCACTTTAGAATCCATAGTCCAGTTAGCGGAACGATATCAGGCAGCACTATCAGAGAATCCACCACCCAGACGGAAACAACCAGATTACGTACCTAGACAGACAGCTCAGTCACACATGGACCCCAAGTGAAACCACCGTATACTAACTTCAAAAAGCATGACAAGCCAGACTACAAGACTACTCAGAGATCTAATTTCCAGCAGCAGAGGCAAGGGGAAAAATGGTGTAAGCACTGTAGAACCATCACCCACAATACGCAGGAGTGCAACCGGAAAAACCCACCTCATCATGCTGCCTGCTTACGTAAAAGTGCCGCAAGGGGAAATGGACCGGAAGAACCTCTGGACAAACCCCGACATCCCCCGGTCGTTGAGACAGTCCTCGTAAATGACCAAGAGGTGACCTGCCTTTATGATACAGGCCTTGCATTCGACGCAGTTGTCTGTGCATCCCTAGTCAAGCCTGACCAGATGACAGAAGACACTATAGAAATACAAGGACCTACTAAAAGTGCAGCACCTATGCGTTTGGCCATAGCCAAGATTAAGGTCAAATCAAAATATGTGACTGGGGAAATCCGTGCAGCGATCTTGGACGACCCTATTTATCCCTTGATCTTAGGGTGTAGGTATGTGTTCTTGGGAGAACCCATTCACCCTCTGGTTGTGGCGGCTGTCACCACTAGAGGACAGGCCAAACGGAATACGGAGTTGGAATCCCCACCCAACATCCTTCCTGAGGAATTAAAAAAGGCACAAACGGAGGATCAATCTCTAGCACCCTGCTACAAAAAACTACCGAGAGCGCACACTCCTCTCCAAAAGGGAGACTTCTACAAGAAAAATGGGCTGTTGCATCGGAAAGCAGGAAATGGAGGACAGGAACATGGGCAACTTGTGGTTCCATCAGCATACCGAGCCCAGGTCCTAGAAATGGGCCATGCCCTTCCGTTTAGTGGCCACATGGGCATAAGTGCCACGATTCAGCGTATTTCATGTCATTATTATTGGCCAGGTATCAACGCCGATATCCAGAGATATGTGAAATCATGCCCGCAGTGCCAGAGGACAGTGCCGAAACACTGGACGGCCCCAGCCACTCTGGGAGAAATGCCAATCTTGGGCACACCCTTCGAACGAGTAGCGGTGGATATTGTGGGTCCACTTACTCGTAGCAAAAAGAGAAACAGTTATATACTCACGTTAGTGGATTGTTGCTCCATGTGGGCAGAGGCAATTGCTATGCCCGCCTGTGATTCTAAGCATGTTGCTGAGGCTCTGCTCACCATATTTACTCGGCTAGGGTTTCCGTCACAGATCCTGACAGATAATGGTTCCCAATTCCGAGGAAAACTCACCGAGGAGTGTTTAGGATATTTCAGGCCCGACATATCCACACCTCTCCCTACCACCCCCAGGCAAATGGCCAGGTGGAGCGGTTTAACGGGACCCTTATTTCCATCCTTCGGAAACTTGCGCAGGAAAAACCAGAGAGCTGGGATCAATACTTACCCGCAGCACTATTTGCTTACCGCGAAGTACCCCACAATTCTACTGGGATGCCTCCTGCCACATTGCTGTTTGGTAGACCTATAAAAGGACCTTTAGAGGCACTGTTACGTACTTGGACAGATGATAAAGCTGATGAGACGGTCACCTCTGCATCCCAATACGTGAAGGAGTTGACCCAACGCCTTAAAACAGGATGGGAACTGGCAAAGGAAAATGTACGCCGTGCCCGTCGTAAACATGCGCGTTACTACAACCGCACTGCGAAGGATAGGGAGCTAGAAGTAGGAGAACAGGTATTATTACTCCTGCCCAGTAGCAATAATAAATTGCAAATCGGGTGGAGAGGTCCATATAAAATTGTTGAGAAAATGTCGCGCACCAATTACAAGATTGCCATAAAGGGGAAGCAGAAAATTTACCACATAAACCTGCTGAAGCGATATTATGAAAGACCAGGTGCAGAACCAGCACATTTCCTGACACTGGCTATTGCGACGGAAACTGAGGCAGAACCCCTGACCTCCTGTGAATACCCTCTTCGTCAGTGCGAAACTCATCAAGATGTTCAGATTAGTTCAACTTTAACGGAGGATCAGCAGGCACGGGTTCAACAGTTGTTGAGAAAACACACTAGTACACTCACGGATAAACCTGGCATGACCAACCTGATAGAATTTGATATGAAGCTAACAGACCTCGCCCCGGTACGAGTTAAGAACTATCCTGTTCCTTATGCTAAAGCAAAGGCATTGAGTGAGGAAATCGAGTACCTGCTTAAGGAAAATATTATCTCAAAATCAGAGTCGCCTTATAGTGCGAGTGTAGTGTTGCTTAGAAAATCCACAGGAGAACATCGCCTCTGCATAGACTACCGAAGGCTCAACGCTGTAACGGAATTTCAAGCGGAGCCCTTACCGGATCAGAATCAGCTTTTCACCAAGCTGAGTAGAGCACGATACTTTTCGAAGATAGACCTTAGCAAAGGGTACTACCAGATCCCGGTAAAAGAGGAAATTCGACATATGTTAGCATTTAGTACTTCTGAAGGCCATTACGAGTTTAATGTATTGCCATTTGGGCTAAGCAACGCCCCAAGCGTCTTTACTCGTATGATGAGGAAGCTACTGGAACCCCTGAACCACCCTGGGATAAGTAATTTCATGGACGACATACTTATTGCCACGAACACCTTTGAGGCGCACCTGGACGCAGTTTCCCTACTCTTCGAAAGACTTAGAGAAACAGGACTCACCGCTCGCCCTACAAAATGTCAAATTGCCTGCGAGCAACTAGAATTCCAGGGACACACTATCTCGCATGGATGCATGTTCCAGATGCGCGTATATATTGAGAAGTTTGGGTACAGCGGGCCCCACGACCCCAGACTAAAAAGGATTGTAAGGTCATTTGTGTCTCTATGTGGCGGCTAGCAGAGATGTATTAAAGATTTTGAGACCCTGAGTGCGCCATTGACCGCATATTAACCAAGAATGGGAACCCGGACAAAAGTAACCTGGACAGCGGAGTGAGTGCGAAAATGCCTACACGCTGCTGAAGGAGAAACTCACAGCTAGGCCAATTCTGCGACTGCCTGACTTAACTCTGAACTTTACGCTGCGAACAGATGCTAGCAATATAGGGATAGGAGCCACTCTCCTGCAGCCTAGTGATAGACCTTCTGCAACTCTATTCTCCATCGCATATGCTAGTAGGAAATTGAACCCTGCTGAACAGAACTACTCTACCATCGAACGAGAATGTCTGTCGCTAATATGGGCTGTGCAGAAGTTTCAACCATATTTATACGGGAAAAAGTTCACGGTGCAGTGTGATCACCAACCGTTGATATTTCTTGCAGCGTCGAAGAACCTTAATGCCCGGCTTATGAGATGGTCACTCCTGTTGCAGCCATATTCCTTTCACATAGAATACATACCTGGGAAGAACAACGTAGGGGCAGATTTTTTGAGCAGACATCCGGACGCAACCGAGGAGATATGAGAAACTGGAAAAGAAGAGGAAGACAGGACAAGAGGAGTTGGACGGAACGTCAAACTTGAGGAGGGGCTTGTGTGACAACTTGCCCAATCTTCTCTTCATTTTTTTTATTATTTACGGACATCGTTTTTTTTCTCATCCTCAATGCATAATCGCAAAGTCCCGGGAATTGTCACTGGCGGAAATTCTCCTAGCATTCAGTATTTCTCCTCGCTATTTTTAGATACGACGTCATTGTTGACCAATGACCTCGGTAGCTAGGAACCTGTTTTAATTTAAGACTGCTTAAGCTGATAAAACCAGTTTATGCCACTTTAGGAAGACCCCACGTGACTTTTAACGCTATTGATTGGAGCGTTTATTTGACGCTAATGTCACATGATGCACGCTATGGATCACGTGTCCAAGCGGAAATGTCCCGCTAAAAGTGCGCCAACCACGGGCAATCTTCACTTGCCCGGAACCCTTGAGACAGCTAGGTCTAACCCAATTATCGGCGAATTCTCGCATTAAAAGCACTGAAGCCACGTGTCTAATTGCGGGTTAGCGTCCATCTTTGAGTAGTCTATGGTGGAGCCTTGCACGACAGTCCAATCTCAGCGCAGAATACGGAGTCGAGCACAGAGAAGGCAAATCCGAACCATTCAAGACCTACCGGGGCAACGTCAGGAGACCGGAGAACTAACCACACTTCACTATCAGCCGGGGGCTGAAAAGCTAAGTCCACGACAAAGGAAACTCACCTAATCAATGCCACAAAGTTTAGTCATCCATGATGAAAAAACACGTGAATTGTGAGACACATAATACATACAGCAGACACTAATTCCATCGACAATACTATCATTCACCATCTATTCACTTTATTGCAATAAACCAATTGGGTGTATATACTGTACCCCACGCTTTGTTCCTTCCATTAGATGTTGAATATTGTCTATGTTTATCTTCCTTTATAAGGGAGGGGGGGCTCGTAAAATATAATATAATTTAAAGAATAATAATAATAGATAACTGAGAAGGGGACGACGGTAGCGAGAGACCAAATATCTCCTTACAATCTTTTCCAGACCTGTCGAGTTAGGAGAATTTACCCTCTTCGTCACCCTTCGGAAGTGGGAAAACCCAGCAGGGATTCCTTGAGCCAAATCTTCCACATCAGATCTATTATTTCCTCTAAATAATTCTCTTATCCTTTAAACGCTACGTGACAACCACAAATTCAAAGAAATATAACACAAGTGACGATGACTGGCGAATATGGCCTCAGTTTCTCTGCCGTTGTCCAGACTGTTAGTTTTTATTATTTATTTTACAATTAACACTTCTGTTCTCATCGTACGTGGATACAGAAAATTTCTATTCAAATGGCCACGAGCCTTCTAAGCTTTTGCTAATATCTATTTGGACTGGCCAATGAAATCAGGCGACTACCAAATTTTGAATTTATTTTTGAAAAGCAAAAACAAAACCCCAAACATACTATGAGTCTCGTAGTCCATTGGTCAGTCTGCCTTAGTTATGCCAATGCAAAAAGATGTTTAGTTTTGGCTAACATTTTCCTGCCTCCCCCTTACTCCTAGCGTCAACCAATCATATTGAAACCTCCTATGCCTCTTTTTTCAAATTTGCGTCCCCAAAATGTTACCACTAGCTGAGCAAGAACGATAGTCAGTTTGTCAATCTGTACCAGAATATTTAGTATTTCTACAATATTTTAGTTATTATTTGAGCGATTTTTGATATTGAAAGATATTATTGGTCAGAAGACTAGAACCTATCAGCTTATATAAGTTTTAGGTCAGTCTTTAGTGTTGTTAACATTTTTGTCTTTTTCCTTGCATTTTGGGTTTTCTTTTTCGGAACCATAATATTCATACTCTCTGTCTTCTACAATTCATCTAAGTCATTGTAAGGACTATGGAGGATTTTATATATATTGTAATTATATTAATTCTATCATTCTGACTATCCTTTATTCTGTATAACGAAAGTCACTCTAAGTTTTCACTTTCAGTATCGTTCTAACCCCATTTCCCCTTCTCTCAATAGATTTTTTTTTATCGTAGTTACATTGTCTAGCCTAACGAAGTGGCGGGTAATAAACGGTAAAGCTTTCTCACGCAATAGCCTTCAAATTTCGGTTACCATGCGACACTTGATACATTACAATGCATTAGTTTATTTTTAGATTCATAAAAAGCATTGTATGGTGGATTTGGTGTTACAGATGTTATTATCAATGTTATTTCTATTGTACTGAATGAGGTCAGCTGTGAAGGTCCCTGATTATAACAAATTTTAGGGTGAGTGATTGTGGTGGGTTTTGATGTTATGAAATGATGTTGATATTTTTCCTTAATGTACTGAATGAGGCCAGCTGTGAAGGTCCCTGATTCTAACAAATTTAAGGTTGAGTTATCAGGATACCTTTCTGCTACCACCTTATGGCCTCAAGCAGACTTATTCTTGACTAGTATAAATGATAGCTACGTCTAATGTCTAGGGATATGCAAGTGTGGTGTGATGGTACGTTAACAATAATACACAGCTATACAAACAAGTATTTAAGGCTATGATTAAAGGAAATAACACCTGAGATAAATTTGTACAATTAATAATTTTCTGTATGATTTATTTGGTCCTGAACCTAGTATTCTTCTGGTCAGGACTTTAAAAATGAAAATAATTTAAGATATATATACAAAATGTAAAGTTTAGACCCACAAGGACAAGTGTCCAAACAAATACTGCTAAATTATACTAATAGTGTTACTAAAAATCTGTCTATAACTGGTTTCTACCACTGGATGGCTGTTTGGGATTCTTTAATCACTCCCAGTCTCTTTACAATATAATGTCACTGTTCATTTTACTAGGGAAATATTTTATTTCTTGGATACAGGGGTATGCTGCTCTTATAGCTGATGTACTGTTAGGGTACCAGATATTTCACTTATCTGGCCAACTGGAACTGTCTGAATTCTTTCTGCCGAATGACCACTGCTCCAAAAGTAATAGGGGGGATACTGGCGACCCCTAACACTACTGGCCTCCAAAACTTCTCAACAGCTTTCACATAGAACTCTGGCACCGGACTAGTGCCAGATAAGACCCTGTAATAATGAAACAATGTCTCCTGGGTGATATCTTATTTAGACTGTGTTTTATATACAAAAGAGCATACATAAGAAATAAAGAGCTGGGTCATATCCAATGGACCAATCCAGCACATCCATTCCACAGTGTACCAGTGTTGTTCACATGTCTCTCCTACAAAGGCGGCACTGCATCTGCAATAATCTTATTAATCTTTCTTTTCTACCATTCAATGGGATAGGTGAGCTGTGTCCCTCTGGTCACCTAAGAAAACATTTTATTTCACAAGACATGTGCATTTACAAAACTGGCAATGTGTTTTATCTTAATTCTCCTTCAAGCCCTGCATAAATCAGCTTGTGACCTGATTACTTAGTCGTGATGGCAGCATCTCTCACTCACATTTTTAAACAAAATATATGAATAATGTCTGTCTTACCAGAATTCAATGAAAAAAAAAACACAGGTACGTTGAATAGCAGATTCCAGATATACTGCTGGCTGAACTGTGATGCCTTTTAGTTAATATATATTTGCTTTAATAAGGCTAACCACTTTTCACAGAAATTCACAACGTCCTGCTCTCGGGACTATCTTCTACAAATGGCGTCAAGCCGTTGAATTTTCTCAATAATATGAAAGGCTGTGGCCAATACACGAACGACAATTTTGAAATTTGAAATTAAAAGCAAAAACAGACTTGATTTTTGGACACTACCAAGTTTTTTTCCTCTCTCCTTCTTAGATTTCTACTGCTAAATATATTTTGTGTTAAGCCATTCCATAATTTTTCTCCCCCTTTTCCGCCCCGTTCTACGACAGACTACATGTAACCCTTTCCTGCCTTTTTCAAGGACGCGTCAAAAAAAGTCACCGTTAGTGCAAGTCCAAACGAGCATGTGTTGGTCTGTCTGTACGAACAAATACCGTCTTTTGTCTATAACTTTATTTCTATCTGTCGGATTTTTTGTTCGAAAGCATATTACCCATCAGAACAAGACCAGCTCTTAGACTAGCTAACTTTTATGATCATAAACCTATTAATAAAGAATTCAATATATTTTCCATTTTGGTGTTCGTTGTTTTCTAAAATTCAACTACTTGAATGTTATAAAAATCGCCTCAGATCTTCCTTTTTCCCGATAGGAAGTAATCATGCGTGTGTGTATATATATGTTTTTCCACAGTGTCTGTGGTTGGAAATGTATTGGACTAGCGGGGTATTTTTAAATTTTCAAACTTGCGACATCGTTTTCGACACAAGCTAACGGCATCGTCTCGCACTGTTGGCCCGAGTAGCTAATTCAAACCTCTAACATTTGACAAGCCGGCAGCAGGTGTCCGCTCTCTCACTCTTATGCGTTCGTGTGTTTTATTCTTTCTATCTTTCCACTACGCTAGTAGCTTTTTCAAATTTTTATCGTTAACCCTTGACGGGCGCGTTTTAAAGGCTAATACTACCAACGCGGCGATAAGATTTCTCACTATGTTCTATCCTACCTAAATCAATGCGTTTTCTGGCGCGGGAAAGAAGACGCGTTACAACTTTACTAATTTTATTTCTTCTGCTATTATTTTGACTTTAATATATAATTAATTAATGATTTTATCGTTGCATCAATGTACTTCACCACACATCTCCCCACCTAAGAACTTGCCTGATGCTAGTTCCAAACAGTGATACACATAGATAAAATCAACTCCATACGCCTGCTTAATACTCTGATCTGGATCACAGGGATGCTTACTGAGGAAATATGCACCCACGTTCAGTGACCTCGGAATATATTCAATGGTAAATTGATATGGCTGTAATAATAACGACGATCTTAATAATCTGGCATTTTCATGCTTGGCCTGTGATAAGAATACGAGAGGCTGATGATCCGTTTGGACCACGAATGTTCTACCATATAGATAGATCTCTATCTTTCGTATCGCCCAGATCAAAGCTAGACATTCTTTTTCGCTTGTTGAATAGTTTTGCTCCGCTTTGTTTAACTTGCGGCTAGCATAAGCGACTGGGTTCAGCTCTCCCTCTGGTGACGATGATCTTTGCAACAACGTAGCCCCCAGGCCCACATTGCTTGCGTCACTTCTCACCACAAATTCCTGACTCAAATCAGGTAATTTCAAGATAGGCTTACTTGTATGTTTTTCCTTTAACTCTTGGTAGGCTGAGTCACATTGGGCTGACCAAACAATTCTATCAGGATTTCCCTTGCGAGTTAAATCCGTCAGAGGAGAACAAATAGAATTAAAATTTTTGATATATTTCTGATAGAATCCACACAACGACACGAAAGATCTCACGTCTTTCTTTGTTTGTGGCCTAGGTGCTCTCTGCAATTTTTCAAGGTTCTTGGGGTCAGGGGTCATACTACCCTGAAACACAGTATGTCCCAAGAACTCCAACTCTTTACAACCAATACAACATTTTGTTGGTCTAGCAGTCAAATTAGCCTCTCTTAGTCTATCGAAAAGCATAGTCAAAGAGTTAATGTGTTCCTTAAATGTTTCTGTAGCAATGAGGATGTCATCCATAAAGTTTGTGATGCATGGGTTATTTAGTGGATCCAACAATTTTCGCATCATCCTAGAAAATACACTCGGAGCATTTTTCAACCCAAAAGGTAACATGTTGAATTCGTAATGTCCTTCCGAAGTGCTAAACGCCAAATAAGGTCTGACCTCATGCTTCACTGGAATCTGATAGCAGCCTTTGCTCAGATCCACCTTCGAAAAATATTTTGCCTTGTTTAGCCTGGCAAATAATTGATTTGTTTTAGGTAATTGATCCACTTATTCTCTGTGACAGCATTCAGTTTCCTGTAATCTATACACAGACGATGTTCTCCAGAGGGTTTTCTCAGCAAAACCACACTGGAACTATATGGAGATTCGCTATGAGAAATAATTCCTTCTTTGATTAGGTACTCAATCTCCTATTTCAAAGCTTTCTCCTTGGCAAACGGGATCGTATAGGCTGTCATACAGATCGGTGTTGGGTCTATTGGTTTTATGTCATATTTTAACAAATTCGTGTGCCCCGGTTTGTCTGTTAACACGTCCGTATGCTCAGTCAGAACCTTTTGAACCTGTTCCCTCTGTTTTTTCGTCAAGTGTTTACTGACTTTTACATGTGCCGGTGTCTCACATGTTTTCAAGGGATACTCATGGGATGTGAGCGGTTCATTCTTCATCCCTGTTGCTATCGACAAGGACATTAAGTGTGTTCCTTCCTGGATTTCCCTGTCCAGATACTTCTTTAGAAGGTTCACATGATATACTTTCTCTTTCCCTTTCTTGTCGATTTTATAATTTGTTCTAGACACCTTCTCTAGACCTTGCCATCCAATGTGTAGTTTGTTATGGCTCCCGGGCAGTAGAAGAAGCACCTTCTCTCCCACAAATAATTCTCTATCCTTAGCTTTCTTATTAAAATAGGCAGCATGTTTTTTCCTGGCTTGTCTGAGATTATCATTTGCAAGTTTCCAGCCAGTTTTAAGACGAGTGGTCAGCTCGTTCACATATTGGTATGATGAGGTAACAGTCTCTTCTGCCTTCTCATATGTCCAGGTCCTCAACAAAGCTTCTAATGGACCTTTAATTGGCCTCCCAAATAACAGGGTTTGCTGGTGCCATCCCGGTTGAATTATGTGGAACTTCCCGATACGCAAACAACGCAGCAGGCAAGTATTTGTCCCACGTATCAGGTTTCTCATGTGCCAGCGTTATCAGGATAGAAATGAGAGTCCCGTTGAACCTCTCTACCTGGCCGTTCCCTTGGGGGTGATACGGACTACAATGAAAGTGCCTGGATTGGAAGATCCTGAAAACTTCTTCCGTTAGTTTCCCCTTGAACTGTGAGCCGTTATCAGTCAAGATTTGGTGCGGGAATCCTAACCTTGTGAATATTGTAAGTAATGCCTCTGCGACATGCTTGGAATCGATTGATGACAGGGCTACCGCCTCTCCCCACATAGAACACGTGTCTACCAGAGTAAGGATGTAACTGTTCCTCCTCTTGGTCCGAGTGAGAGGTCCCACAATATCCACTGCAACTCTCTCAAAAGGTGTTCCCACAATGGGCATTTCCCCTAGAGTTGCAGGAGCAGTCCAGTGCTTTGGAGCTACCCTTTGACATTCTGGGCAGGATTTTACATATTTCTTTATATCATCCGTTATTTCTGGCCAGAAATAATGACAAGCTATGCGCTGTCCTGTTGCGCTGATCCTCATGTTACCACTAAAGAGAATCGCATGTCCTAATTCCAACACTCTCTTCCTATATGAAATAGGAAGAACCAGCTGGCCGTGACCATTTGTTCCAGTTCCGGTCTTCCTATATAACAATTTGTTCTTCATGTAATAGTCCCCTTTGCTTGGAGGTGTGTGGCATTTAGGTAATTTTTTGTAACAAGGCTTGAGTGTCTTGTCCTCAGCCTGTGCCTTCCTCAGCTATTCTGGATGAGTATATATAGGTTCATCTTCTTCCTTTCTGGATTGTGATCGTGTCTGGATGGCTGCCAAGACTACAGGTCTCTTGGGATTCCCCAAGAAGACATAACGACACCCCAATATCAGAGGGTAGATGGGTGCGTCGATCACTGCTGCTCTGATTACTCCTTCCACATAGCGAGTTTTCACCGTTATCCTGGCAATGGGAAGTTTCATAAGTGGTATGTCCGTGGTCGCCCCTTGTATCTCCACTGTTTCGGTGGTATACTGATCTGGGTTCACCAAGTGCGCACTCACAAAAGAATCAAAATCTAAGCCTGTATCATAGAGACACCTAATGGTGACCCCATTTCAGACTACATCGTCACACACTGGGGGAAGATAAGGTTCCTGCTGTCCAGTAGGTTTGTCCTTTCCTCCCTTGTTCCCCATCTTCATAGCAGCAAATCCAGAAGTTTTCTTACGACAAAATTTGATGTCATGACCTTCCCTCTTAAACTATTGCAATATAATCTACCTTGATGAAAAGGTTTTCATTCATCATATTTCCTATCATTGAATTGACGGTTTTTGTTTCTAAAATCATTGCGTGGTCTATCAAAATTGTACTTACCTTTGTTCCCCTGATCTTTGTTATCAAATCTATTAGAGTTTTGTGGAGCCTTAAAATTGTCAATCTGTTTCTTTTTAGCGCCAGCTACCTCTGCCTGGGCTGCCTGATACCTCTCAGCGACATTAAGTAGCTATCCCAGCCTCTCTGCACCTTGTTCCATGAGAAACTTTCTCAAGTCTGGAGCCATGGACTCTCTCAATTGCTCAATAAGGATCATCTCTTTAAGATCTTGGGTTTTCCCCAGAGCAGTCCATTTCTCCAAGTACGTCTCTAACCGTGCAGAGAACTGGTGATAGGTCTCACCCGACAGTAGCTTGGCATTAATAAACTTTTTCCTGTAAAATTCTCCTTTCTTTTCATACCTTAGCAAAAGAGCCTGCTTTAACATGTCATAATTGTCTTGGTCGTCTTTGCTCATCTTGGCAAATACTTCATAAGAAGCTCCCCTAAGACCCTGAGATAACTTTAAACTCCACCTTTCCTTCTCCAACCCATAGGTGGTGGCTAAAACCTCAAATCTAGACAAAAATGACTCAGTATCATCGTCCCTCTCAACAAAATGGTCTAAATGGAACCCCATAGCTGAAGTTGAGGCTCCCTGACTAGCAGTGGCATCGGAGGTAGAAGGACTGGCACCATTTTCAGGAGCATGTCCTTGAAATTCGAACTCTTTTAGTCGTAGCTCGTGCTCCCTCTGTAATCTCTTCTCCTTCTTTTCAGCTTCCCTTTCTGCAGCCTGTTTTCTTTCCTCGGCTTCCCTTTCTGCAGCCTGTTTTTTTTCCTCGGCTTCCCTTTCTGCAGCCAATCGCTTGTCTTCCCTTTCAGCTTCCAATCTCTTCTCCTCCTTTTCAGCAGCCAGTCTTCTTTCCTCAGCCTCTAACTTCTTCTCTTCATATTGGAGCCGTTTTATTTCAGCCTCCCTATCCGCCTCCAATGCCCTAGCCTCTTTGTCAGCCTCAATCTGCAACCGTTTTATTTCTTTCTCAACTTCTAATCTTTTTTCTTCACGTTCTATAAATTTATCCACCTCTGCAGTGACATACTGAACCAACTCTGGTCCATCCATATTCATCACTTTTGCAGCCAGCACAGCAGCAGATCTGACTTTGCTAGGTCGGCCATAATATCAATCTTTAAAATGATCTAATATAATTTTCCAAACTCTTAATTAACAGAGTGCTAACACTAACTAATTAATTAACCAATTAATTAACTAATTACTGGCTCTCAACAGTCCATCAGCTTTTATTTTCCCTTTTAAATACTTTTATAACTTTTGGGGACACTAGTGCTACAATATTTAAATTACTAAACAACTAACAAGTTCAAATCCCGGAAGAAGACACCCCAATTTATTGTGGTGGGTTTTGATGTTATGAAATGATGTTGATATTTTTCCTTAATGTACTGAATGAGGCCAGCTGTGAAGGTCCCTGATTCTAACAAATTTAAGGTTGAGTTATCAGGATACCTTTCTGCTACCACCTTATGGCCTCAAGCAGACTTATTCTTGACTAGTATGAATGATAGCTACGTCTAATGTCTAGGGATATGCAAGTGTGGTGTGATGGTACGTTAACAATAATACACAGCTATACAAACAATACACCCGTGTGTTACCGGGGCCCGAAAGGGGAGCAAAGAATAGTAACACTGTCCCCTGCCAAGCATGTCGTAGAAAGCGATCAAGGAGGGTTGGGCATGGGGCCGGTTACCCCATCCTGTAAAAAAAATTTAAACCACAAAAAACTTCAACAAATATGGACAAGTCAAATAAAGAAAAAAAAACACAGCCATCCAAGACAGGGGAAGGTCCTCTCATGGGGAGGCGTATGATGCAACACAGAGAAAGCCGAAAGGAGTCTGTGTTTCTGACTAACCTTCTTTCTTCTAGGAGAACTTCCAGATTTGGCACCTGGAATGTTCGGACATTGAACGAACAAGGGAAAGTGGCGCAAGTAGCAGCAGAAATGAGGGAATACAAAATTGAGGTTCTGGGAATGTGTGAAACAAAGTGGAAGGGGGTAGACAGGAAGAAACTCATCACAGGTGAATTGGTGCTGTCCTCAGGACATGAAGACGAAAGTTCACACCACAGTGAAGGGGTAGCTCTTATGTTATCTAAAGAAGCACAGAAAGCACTCATTGAATGGGAAGCTGTTGGACCCAGAATAATAACAGCTACTTTCAAAACAGCTAAAACGAAAATTCATGTAAATGTCATCCAATGTTATGCACCAACTAATGACAAAGAAGAGTCTGTTAAAGAAGCATTTTATACTAAACTACAGGAAATTATGGATAAAGTAAAAAGAAGAGACATCACAATTTTGATGGGTGACATGAATGCAAAGATAGGTACAGTGAACACCGGATTTGAAGAAGTCATGGGAAAACATGGGCTAGGAGTAATGAATGAAAATGGAGAACTATTCGCAAACTTCTGTGCTTCAAATCAACTGGCTATAGGAGGAAGCATGTTTCCACATAAGAGAATACACAAGGCAACATGGATATCACCAGACCATAGAACAGAAAATCAGATTGATCATATATGCATAAACAAGAAGTTTAGATCATCATTGCAGGATGTAAAGGTATATAGAGGAGCAGATGTGGCATCAGATCACCATCTTCTGATAGCCAAAGTAAAAATGAAACTCAAGAGATATGCAACAATGCAAAATTATAGACAACAGTATAATGTAGGACAGCTAAGAAATCAAGAAACAAGAGACACATTTTCGGTCACAGTATCCAACAAATTCCAAGTGCTCCAACAGCTGGAAGATGTAGAGAATACAGAAGACTATTGGCAGCAGGTCAAAACTGTATGGAAGGAGACATGTGAAGAAATACTGGGGAAAAGGGAAAGACAACAAAAAGCATGGATAACAACAGAAACCATCAATAAGATAAAAGACAGAAAAAACAAGAAAGCAGAGTTAAACACAAGCAAAACCAGAAGTTACAAAGCCAAGGCTCAAGAAGTGTACACAGAAGCAAACAAAGAAGTAAAAAGAAGTATCAAAAGAGACAAGAGGAAGTATATTGAGGAGTTGGCAGGAGAGGCAGAAGATTCTGCAGCCAAAGGAAATATGAGAGAACTGTATAGCAGCACAAAGAAGCTAACAGGGAAATACAAGCAAACAAGTTGTCTCATAAAAGACAAGAATGGGAAACTGCTCAGTAATATACAAGAGCAAATGAAGAGGTGGACATAATATTTTGGGGACCTTCTCAATAGACCAGCTCCACAAAACCCGCCGGACATCCAGCCAGCAGAAGAAGAGCTACAAATTAACGGTGAAAGACCAACGAAGGAAGAAATAAAGAAAGCCATAAAGCTTCTAAGAGATGGAAAAGCGTCTGGACCTGATGGCATTCCAGCAGAGGCCATCAAAGGAGATATCGACACGGCTACAGAGATGTTATATAAATTACTTGGTAAAGTCTGGGAAAAGGAAGAGATACCAGCAGAATGGAAGGAAGGATATCTGGTTAAGTTGCCTAAGAAGGGAAATTTACAAGAGTGCACAAATTATAGAGGAATAATGTTACTATCAGTGCCAGGAAAAGTATTAAACAGGATTATCCTTGAGAGATTAAAAGAGTCCATAGACAAGAAACTGAGAGATGAACAAGCAGGTTTTCGACAAAACAGATCATGTACGGACCAGATAGCCACTTTGAGAATAATAGTTGAACAAAGTCTGGAATGGAATTCACCACTATACATCGGATTTGTGGACTACGAAAAGGCATTTGACAGTGTAGACAGAGAATCACTTTGGAAATTGTTGAGGCATTATGGAGTTCCCTGAAGATCATTAATTTAATAAAGAAAACATATGAAGACATGACATGCAGAGTTCTTCACGAAGGACAGCTTACAGAACCGTTTGGGATAAGAACAGGAGTGCGACAGGGATGCCTCTTGTCTCCATTTCTTTTCTTGCTGGCAATAGATTGGGTTATGAGTTCATCGGCAACACACAACAGAAATGGAATCCAGTGGACTCTGAATAAGCAGTTGGATGATCTGGATTTTGCTGATGACTTGGCTTTTCTGTCCCATAGCCGTAATCAGATGCAGGACAAATTGAAAACACTCGATGAGAGGTCACAGCAATTGGGTCTGAAAATACACAGGGAAAAGACAAAAATAATGCGAATAAATGCAGGTAATGATAACAGGGTTGAACTTGAAGAAACACCAATACAAGATGTAGAATCATACACATATCTTGGCAGTAATATAGACAAAGTTGGAGGGACAGACAGCGATATCAAAATAAGAATACAAAAGGCAAGAGGAGCTTTCATTGCATTGGGAAATATATGGAGATCAAGAGAAATATGATCCAACACGAAAATAAGAATCTTCAACTCAAATGTGAAGTCAGTCCTATTGTATGGCTCAGAGACATGGAGAACAACAAAGACAACAACCAAAAAGCTACAGACTTTCATAAATGGGTGTTTGCATAGAATAGAGGGATTAAAATGGTATGACAAGGTTACCAACGTGGAACTGATGACAAGAACTAGACAAGTGCCAGTGGAACAAGAAATGAGAAGAAGACGATGGCGATGGATAGGACACACACTGAGGAAACCTGTTGATAGCATTACAAGACAGTCCTTGTTCTGGAACCCCCAGGGCAAGAGAGACAGAGGAAGACCAAGAAGTACATGGAGAAGAGAGTTGGAAACAGAGGTGAAAATGATGAGAACATGGAAAGAACTTGAGATGATGGCACGTGACAGGAGGACTTGGCATGTGTTTGTTGAAGGCCTATGCTCCTTTGGGAGTGGAGGGTTATGAATGAATGAATACAAACAAGGATTTAAGGCTATGATTAAAGGAAATAACACCTGGGATAAATTTGTACAATTAATCATTTTCTGTATGATTTATTTGGTCCTGAACCTAGTATTCTTCTGGTCAGGACTTTAAAAATGAAAATAATTTAAGATATATATACAAAATGTAAATTTTAGACCCACAGAAACAAGTGTCCAAACAAATACTGTTAAATTATACTAATAGTGTTACTAAAAATCTGTCTACAACTGGTTTCTACCACTGGATGGCTGTTTGGGATTCTTTAATCACTCCCAGTCTCTTTACAATATAATGTCACTGTTCATTTCACTAGGGAAATATTTTATTTCTTGGATACAGGGGTATGCTGCTCTTATAGCTGATGTACTGTTAGGGTACCAGATATTTCACTTATCTGGCCAACTGGAACTGTCTGAATTCTTTCTGCCGAATGACCACTGCTCCAAAAGTAATAGGGGGGATACTGGCGACCCCTTTCACTACTAGCCTCCAAAACTTCTCAACAGCTTTCACATAGAACTCTGGCACCGGACTAGTGCCAGATAAGACCCTGTATTAATGAAACAATGTCTCCTGGGTGATATCTTATTTAGACTGTGTTTTATATACAAAAGAGCACACATAAGAAATAAAGAGCTGGGTCATATCCAATGGACCAATCCAGCACATCCATTCCACAGTGTACCAGTGTTGTTCACATGTCTCTCCTACAAAGGCGGCACTGCATCTGCAATAATCTTATTAATCTTTCTTTTCTACCATTCAATGGGATAGGTGAGCTGTGTCCCTCTGGTCACCTAAGAAAACATTTTATTTCACAAGACATGTGCATTTACAAAACTGGCAATGTGTTTTATCTTAATTCTCCTTCAAGCCCTGCATAAATCAGCTTGTGACCTGATTACTTAGTCGTGATGGCAGCATCTCTCACTCACATTTTTAAACAAAATATATGAATAATGTCGGTCTTACCAGAATTCAATGGAAAAAAACACAGGTACGTTGAATAGCAGATTCCAGATATACTGCTGGCTGAACTGTGATGCCTTTTAGTTAATATATATTTGCTTTAATAAGGCTAATCACTTTTCACAGAAATTCACAACGTCCTGCTCTCGGGACTATCTTCTACAAATGGCGTCAAGCCGTTGAATTTTCTCAATAATATGAAAGGCTTTGGCCAATAAACGAACGACAATTTTGAAATTTGAAATTAAAAGCAAAAACAGACTTGATTTTTGGACACTACCAAGTTTTTTTTCTCTCTCCTTCTTAGATTTCTACTGCTAAATATATTTTGTGTTAAGCCATCCCATAATTTTTCTCCCCCTTTTCCGCCCCGTTCTACAACAGACTACATGTAACCCTTTCCTGCCTTTTTCAAGGACGCGTCAAAAAAAGTCACCGTTAGTGCAAGTCCAAACGAGCATGTGTTGGTCTGTCTGTACGAACAAATACCGTCTTTTGTCTATAACTTTATTTCTATCTGTCGAATTTTTTGTTCGAAAGCATATTACCCATCAGAACAAGATCAGCTCTTAGACTAGCTAACTTTTATGATCATAAACCTATTAATAATGAATTCAATATATTTTCCATTTTGGTGTTTGTTGTTTTCTAAGTTTCAACTACTTGAATGTTATAAAAATCGCCTCAGATCTTCCTTTTTCCCGATAGGAAGTAATTATGCGTGTGTATATATATTTTTTTCCACAGTGTCTGTGGTTAGAAATGTATTGGACTAGCGGGGTATTTTTAAATTTTCAAACTTGCGACATCGTTTTCGATACAAGCTAACGGCATCGTCTCGCACTGTTGGCCCGAGTAGCTAATTCAAACGTCTAACACTTGACAAGCCGGCAGCAGGTGTCCACTCTCTCAATCTTATGCGTTCGTGTGTTTTATTCTTTCTATCTTTCCACTACGCTAGTAGCTTTTTCAAATTTTTATCGTTAACCCTTGACGGGCGCGTTTTAAAGGCTAATACTACCAACGCGGCGATAAGATTTCTCACTATGTTCTATCCTACCTAAATCAATGCGTTTTCTGGCGAGGGAAAGAAGACGCGTTACAACTTTACTAATTTTATTTCTTCAGCTATTATTTTGGTTTTAATATATAATTAATTAATGATTTTATCGTTGCATTAATGTACTTCACCACAGTGATCAGGGAACCTTTCTGCTACCACCTTATGACCTCAATGAGACTTATTATTGACTAGTATGTATGTTAGCTACGTCTAAATGTCTAGGGTTATGAAGGTATGATATAGTGTAAGTAAAATTAATACAAACACAGGACTGAGTCAATACAACAATCACCAACAGACTAACACTTTAGTATATATCTTATAGAAGTCTGTGGTTAAATTTTGTGTAATTGACTATATTACAATTTTATTTGGCCTGATTCAGAATTTTCTGAGTCAGGACCAACAACAAAATGAATTTTATGGATTTATTTACAACAAATCAAATACCACAATGAATCTTCTGTCTATACAAATACTATTACAATCTAATTATATATATATATATATATATATATATATATATATATATATATATATATATATATATATATATATATATATATATATATATATATACATATATATATATATATATATATAAGTAACACTAGTAACTAATGATATGGTTGGGGTGTTATCATCATCCCTCTTTTCTTTTAGTAATATCTTGTGGAATTGTATTTGAACCATGAAATAATTTTTAGTTTCCTTTAAATAAAGTCAGTAATGGATGAACTATTTAGTGCCAACAAATAGGCACTTATCTTTATATATATATTGTAGTTATGATGCTGGCATTCTCATAAGTTCACTCGAACGACCAAGCTTGCACAGTTCCTGGTGTAGTGTAGTATAGTAGACCTCTTAGTCCAACAAAATTTCACTTTCTCTCTCAATCAGAAAGTCACCAGGGTTCTGGCACTAACAAAGTACCAGAACAAAAAACCCTGATACAAGGTTATGATTCTTAATAACACTTCTACAATATATTTCCACAATCAACACATGGCATAATTCAATAAAAGAAAAGGGTCAGATCTTTCTGACCAATCCATTTCAACCATTTCCATCTGAGATAACCTTCATACCAGTGCTCTTATTCGTTTCCCTAATGGTTACAACGCTTCTGACACTGCAACAATGATTCTCTCCCATAGAATAATGTGGGTTAGCCTCCCCACTGGCAACTGTGGAAATCATTTTAAATTATATAACACATATCAATTTTACTGCTTGTGTACAACACCCCAGGCCCTGCATAAGTCTGCTGGGGACCCCTTGTACTTAGTCGTAAAGCCTTCCCAACAAGCAGTATCTCATACACCAAATTTTATTGCAATATCAAGATTAATAACTTCGTTCTTACCACAATTCAAAGAAATATCACAAACATACGTTGACTGGCATTAGCATAAGTTCAGCTTTGCCCTGGTTCAGACTGCCAAGGTTTTTTTTTATTTCACTCTTAGCACTGCTGGTAACAACGCAGCTTGCTTACACAAAATAATTTTCAACTGGCGACAAGCCTTTGAAAGCTTTTTGCCAATATACTAGACTGGCCCAATCAGATCGAAGGTCTAGCTTTTCAATTTAAATTTAAAAAAAAAAAAAACTCCAAACTTCTAGGAGTGAGTATTCAAAATATATTTAACGTTTTACCGAACCAATATCCTCCTTCCTATACTCTTCTACCGACCAATCGGATTTGAATCACTCTACTGCCTCTTTTTTAAACTTGCGTCCCCACCAACGTTATGGATAAATGAGCAAGAACAACAGTGTGTTCGTCTTAGCGTTTATAGACATATAGTATTATTTCAATATCTTGGCTAATAATTGGACTACCATATTTTTTAAAGCATATTATTGCTCAGGGGACACTAAACTATCTTAAGATATGATTTTTATGGCTATATTATGTGTCGTTTAGATTTTCAGTTTTGTCACTGTTAATCGTCAATATTTAACTTTTCCATAAGTCGGCCATCTTTCCCCCTCCTTCTCTATCATTTTTTTCTTCAAATAAACTAACTAGTTTGGGTGACGTCAGAAATACACTACTCGGCGACAATTTAAACTGTCTGTGTGTTTATATCTGCTGGCGTGTCCCACAGCGTGTCTATAGTAAAGGAACCGCGTGCAGAGCGAAGAGGGGTTTGGCAAGGCTGTTGGTAGTATTTTGCGTTAATTATTACAGTTGTTTCGTTCTTACTACTGAAAAATCTCTGAGTTACTACTGATTTTGGCGTTAAAGTTAAAATTCTACGTTAATTCAGACGCCAGTTTGGTGTCACAGTTCTGGCAGATCGTTAATTATAAGCCTTGCCTCAGTTTCGTGCAGCAGATTGGACACTATGTTAAAAATAAAGTCTCAATGAGTAAACTGGGAAATAGTATAGGCTTTTACGGTTTTCATTTTATAAGCATTCCCACTGCACAAAAGGCAGCGCTATACTGGAGTAGAAGACGACGCTAGGCAAGCACCCAAGGGCGGGTTTATTTATTATCATAGGACTAAAATCTTAATGAATTTAGCGATTATCTCACAGATCTCGCTACACATTGGTTTTTCTCTTCTCTCACTCTATGTCCTCCCCCTGTTCTCTCGATCTAGCAAGCGAAACCAGTATGCAGCACGCACTGTTTCGTGTCGATTACAAAATTTGCAAGACGGAGTGACGAAAACGCGGGCGGGTGTGGGATAGACTTTCATTTTCTCTAGCGCGAACACTTTTTAACATACGGCTCGCCTCGAGGCATCGGTAAAATGTCGGGAAATAAACACGGGCTTTATTTAGTTTTTCTTCTACTTTTTGACTCTTTAGTTAAATATTAATGAAATTTGGATTAATTGTATCACTGATCTCACCACAAACACCTCTACCCACGTAGTACTAGAGAGATTAGATTGGTTTGAAGTGAGAGCCGGAATATACAATGAATTCTATTGGAACATTCGGCGGAAACACAATCTGTGAATTTTAACTGAGAAGTGGGAAATATAATATAGCGATCTCAGAGACACAGAATAGACAGCTTCGCAACTTCTTACAAGCAACTCCCAGAAAGCCAGAAGAGAAGGATTGGACCTAGAATTCCATTATTAACGGTGACAGATGGAGTATTTAGCAACTTTGGCTTTTACAAGTAATTCCACATTTTAATACAAGACAGTAAACTTAAAAGGACCACGACTTCAATTGCCAAAATTTGAAACCTAGGAATTTGATCACAAGTCATAAGGGAATTAAACACAAGTTTATCCAGGCCAGAGATTTCGCAGAACATCCGTCATAAGAGGAATTAACTCTAATTTCCCAGACCAAGTCATAGGGGAATTAAACGAAAGTTTCCCCTGACCAGTGATTTCGCTGAACAGCCGCCGTCATAGTAATTAACTCTAATTTCCAGACCTAAATGATTCGAAGCATCTAATACAGAGCAGTGTCCAGTCTAAATCTGTGCAAGGAGATTGTATATTCCCAAAATTTTGGGGTAAGTTGTGAACAATTTATTTACAAATGTGAAATTTGACATGTTTCTTGCTTAGTGGTTATAAATGAGGCTGGCAACCTCAAAATATAAAAATAATATATTCATGAACCACTACAGCAAGAGTTTGTGATTTCTGCTAGCTAGTCGTGCGAGAACCAACGGGCTGATCACCCGTTTGCCAGTCACTTCGATTACGGAAACAACAGCAAATGGATTGATTTGCCATTGCCCTAAACCAATAGGTGTGATGGGAAACAATGGCAAAGAAAACCTATCTGCTGTTGCCCTAAGACGCCATTAGGCGTAATGGCCACTGACTGCTTTGACGGTCGGTGGCTAAGGACGGAAGAAGAAGAAGAAGAAGTCGTGCGAGAAAACCCGACAGCAGAGGTGACCCCAGACTCCGACGTGAGCAGTGTTGAGTGATGATTACATCACATGTACCTCAAGTGTAGAATATCATTTTGTGAGACATATGTAACTTGTTAATATTAGTTCAGGCACAAATCATTATTCGCGCTGTCCAGGCACAATTTCCCAGTTAATCCCCAGAGGAATATTGGATATTTCTATTCATCTTTCCTGAGTTGCACTGTGTAAACTCAAGAATTTAATTCTTCTGAGAGATTAACATTGTTGGGTGGAAAAGGAGAAGATGTGCCTGTTAAGCCTCCAAATCAGTGTACTTAGCAGAGGCATTTTGTTCTTTTTTGTATTGACGAAAAGTTCGTGGAACGAAGCTAGTTGTGTGATTTGGTTTGGTTTTTAAGGACTGTCTTCATTGCACACAGACAATGCCATTAGTGCTCTGATCTCCTCCCTTAGATCACACAAGGAGGATCTCAGCGCAGTGCACGCGCTCCGTAGCACCGGCGAGAATCCCAATGTGTGTAAATAATGTATAGGAATCACATATTCTATAAATACTTTTGGTGTGGGCAGGGTTCCTAACTTTTAAATGTCGGGGTCGGAGTGGCTCAGAGGTATGGCGTTCGCCTCGTATTCAAGAGGTACCGGGTTCGAATCCCAGCTGAGGGATTATAATTCATTGAAATATTTTTTCAGAACCAGTGGTCCCAATTACGTCTTCCCCCACACCCCCCCCCCCCTTTCCCGGTCTCATTGGTAGTGACATCAGATGCCTAGCCTTCTCGGATAAGGGCGAAAAAATAGGAGGTCCCGTGTGCAAGTTGCGCGCTTTAAAAATCCTCAGCAGTTGGAAATCGTAAAGAGTAGGCTTATCAGGCCGCTTACCTGACATCAGTTGTGAGTGAAAAGCCGGGAATCCACACCAACCGCCTAAATCGGACAAGTTGTATGAAGGAGCGCCCTCATCACCAAGCAATGACGAAAATCACAGCGGCAGGACTTACCAAAACGTTAAGTGCTTATAAAAAGGTACCAGCAGAAAAGACATAATTTTTCTGAACTATATACTCACCCAGATCAGCCAACTGCTTAGTCAGAGTCCACTGGATTCCATTTCTGTTGTGTGTTGTCGATGATCTCATAACCCAATCTATTGCCAGCAAGAAAAGAAATGGAGACAAGAGGCATCCCTGTCGCACTCCTGTTCTTATCCCAAACGGTTCTGTAAGCTGTCCTTCGTGAAGAACTCTGCATGTCATGTCTTCATATGTGTTCTGGAACCCCCAGGGCAAGAGAGGCAGAGGAAGACCAAGAAGTACATGGAGAAGAGAGTTGGAAACAGAGGTGAAAATGATGAGGAGAACATGGAAAGAACTTGAGATGATGGCACGGGACAGGAGGACTTGGCATGTGTTTGTTGAAGGCCTATGCTCCTTTGGGAGTGGAGGGTTATGAATGAATGAATATACTCACCCTAAATCTCTGTGAAGAGAAAATTTGATTCCAACAGAAAAGTCACCAGCAGATTATTTATTTTAAACTGTTAAACTGTTAATACTAATTCATTATCCAAATTGTTACCTATTGTTTTAAAGCTAAACAAGCATAGTCGCACCAGTTTTTTTAATATGTATGAAAGCAAACGTATGAGCCAGAACAATTAATATAAATATATACATGTCACGTAAAGAAATGGAAACACACATTCAAACGCAATGAAGATGTGAAGTGTGTCACCCACCTTTTCAAAAGTCACACAATAGATATTGGACAAATAGACATTTCAAAATCGGGTATGACCACCGTTTGCAGCAAGGCATTCAAGACAGCGTAGACGCATCGAATCCACAAGGGTCCGAAGAGTATCCTGAGGAACAGCTTGCCATTCCTGAAGCAGAAATGCAGTCAGCTGTGCAACATCCATTGGCTGGGGCTGATTTGTTGACAATCTTCGATCAAGGACATCCCAGAGGTGCTCAATCGGAGAAAGGTCAGGTGAATGAGCTGGCCACGCCATCCTGATGATCCCATGTTGCTGAATAAACTCATTCACCACACGAGCTCGATGGGGTCGAGCGTTATCATCTTGGAGGATGGCATTACCACCTATGGCCTCCAGAGCAGGCTGAACAATTGGTCTCAAGATTTCGTTCTGGTATCTTGGGCCGGTCAAGTCGCCTTGGATGATGTAGAGTGGGGTCCTGCCGTGTCTGTAGAAGCCTCTCAGACCATGACATAACCCCAACCATAACGATCCACCTCTTGAATTGTGTCATCAGTAAATCGCTCTCCTGGTCGTCTCCAAACTCGAATCCTGCCATCATTGAATGACACAGTGAAGCGAGATTCATCAGTGAAGAGAACTTGACTCCATTGTTGCCTTGTCCATTGGATGTGCTCGCGACACCAAGCAACACGGGCTCTGCGAAGAGCAGGAGTATGAGGGATTCTGACTGCAGGACGTCGAGCAGCCAGTCCAAATTCATGTAAACGTCTGCGAATGGTGCTTTGACTGACATTAACGTTTACAGTTTGTCTCAGCTGACATCTTAGAGTGGAACAAGTCACTGTTCGATGGCGCAGGGCTGACAACAAGAGGTACCGGTCATCATGTCTATTGGTGCATCTAGGGCGACCTCGCCGGTGATGATCCTCCCCACTTCCTGTGGCCTGAAATCTTTCCAAAATTCTTTGGATAGTAGAGTGTGACACTGCAAGCCGTCTAGCAACCTCACGGACAGATAAACCACTTTCAACCCACGCTGTAGCCCTTATTCTTTGTAAGGTGTCAAGACTTCTCGGTGGCATCGTTTTTGCAAGTGTTGAAACTACCCTAAGTCTGCTGATTGTAAAACAAATTAAGAGTGAACTCTGTTCACGAAAAGTCGCCATTGCACGTGGAATGTCAATCAGCACGATTACTTCACCTGTTTGGTTGTACGGAAGTTTGAAAAAACAGATTAAAAATGTGAATTTATAGTCAGCAAACCAAATTGCACGTGATCACCATGGTTGTCGGTGAGTTGTTTTTATGCTTAACGTTCATAGAGCACTATCAGAGGAAGATAATGCACCCATTTTTACTGAAAACTTCCTTCATTTAATCATTCTATGCGCTTATATAAAAGTGTATTGAAAATGATAGGTGGCCCTTGACTTTTGACGAGTAGTATATTTTAAGCCCCTTCGTCATGCTTATTTCTGCGCAGCACCTATACCGCATATGTTTCATGACCCTACGGAAGTTTACTGCTGCACTATCCAGAAGAACTGTTGAGAATTTGCTGTATGCAGATAATAACATTTTTTCACCTAGTCGACACCCGTGAAGGTCAAAACCAATGGTCAAAGATGATGTACCAGAGTATCAGCCAAGAATTTTCTTTCAAGTACCTCGTTTGAATATACAAATCGACATTCATTCATGCCTCAAATTTTGCTCAAACGGGTCGTCAAATGCCATAAAAATAATCAACACCAGGATCTCAAGATTAATTCGTAACAACAAGCTATTCTACACTAAATGAGATTATCTAGAAAAGCTCTTCTTAACATTTATTATTATTATAGGTATATTATACAAAATACCATCGCAATAAGGAAGCTGAAATTTTTCGGTCATATAAAAAGACATAATAGTCTGGAAAAAACAGTGATGGAAGGCATGGTCCCTGGAAAAAGGGGAAGGGGTCGACCTAGACGACGGTGGACCCAGGACATCACAGAGAGTCTGAACTTGTCTTTGGCTGATGCAGGTCGACTTGCCCAGAATCGTGATGCGTTCAGAGCAGCTGTAATGGAGACAACGTTCTGGAAAGAATACGTCACATGATGATGATGATTATACAAAAATTGTATTTATAAAAATCTATCCATATTTCCTACTTTATCCTTTGTACATGTACTGGCTAATCCAGCACACGGACCTATAACACACTTCCTACATTTTCAGTTGTCGTAATTATTAAGTTGTTTGTCTAAAATATCTAAGCTCTGTCCTACTGTTCTTATATGTATGAGCGTAAGTACATGTATAAATGTTTCTACCATTTTACACCCGCCATCTGTTTCCCCTGCTCTTCCATAGGAAGGAGTCAGGAGTTCATGATTCTGTCATCACTGCTGACAGAGCAAATGCTGACTTTAGCCTGTTTTGTTAAATCTGACTCTTTCTCACGTCCCAGATATGCGACACGACTGCACTTCTACACATATTATCATATACAAAAAATACAAAAACTATTAATCAAAATGTTTCTACTGTGGAAGTTGATGATGTCTTGCCTATTATATCATACTTCTATCTGGTTGATCGTATTGGTTTCGTATCTCTACTCTAGCAGCAGGCAGTTTGTTGTATTGAATGGAAAACGTTTTTTCCTCAGACGATAACATTTTCTCATGCCAACACATACTACCCTCAGACCTAAAGGTCTTTTATATTTGGACATGCGCCCTAATATAACCGACTAGGTTGAACGGGACGCGCCTTGCCAAAACGAGGCAAAAGTTTTACATTAGATTCATACCAACAGTTGATGATTGATTTCATGCTGACAGCAGTAAAAATATTAACGTCGAACTTTATTTATATAAGTCAGTGAAAATGTAAAATAATTTACCCAACGTTCCATATGAGTTTGGCAGACTTGTACAGCAAAATTCAGTAGGTAAAATGTCAGTGTCACTCTATCTCTCTGTCTCTCTTCTTCAGTTATCACAACTGTCTCTGGTTGTTATTGTGGTCACATCTTGAGAACAACTGTTGGTAATATTTTATCTCCCATCTAATTCTTCATATGTAAACATTGTTTGACATATTTCCTAAGTTCTTCTTGATGTATCTTAAGGAAACTAGCCTCGCCGCCAGGGATGAAAATTTACCAAGTCTATCTTCTACTTGCTAGTCTATATTCTACTGGCTAGCCTATCAGCTATTCTATTGTACTTCATCTTTACTTAAAAGTTCATCAATAGTTGTCAAAACCTAACGTAATTGGTTTTTTCAAAAATACACACATTTTCTCTCGCTCCGAACTCTGGCATTTTGTCCTCAGAATAAATGACAAACTGTCGTACACAAATGTTGCCAGAAATGCGATTGGGCATCTGGGCGACAGTCACTATTCTACCACCGTATAATCAACAAAAACATTCATTGGCTTATCGACCCGATGTAACTCCCATTCGCTGCCACTTCTAGATACTAACTCTATCACAACTAAGAGCAAACATTTGCTGCTAACTCTATCACATCTCAGAGCCTACTGATTTAATATAAAACGTCGATTTACAACGACAACTATTTTCGAACACTCCAGAAAACTTTGTCAGACAAACAACGCAACCGTTCATAAATTACTCGTGCGTAGCTCAACTTCGCTCACCTTGCCAAACAAACAAAAACCAAACATCGCAATGCTCAACCAAGGGATATGAGCACTACACTTGACTCATTCTTCATGTTCTATCGATTATTCCCCTTATCCTATAAATCAAAAGTCAGCTATTCAAAGTCAATCTCATTAAAAATAATTCTACACCAATTTTTCGCTTAACCACTCCAATGGTTACACTACACATACAATGTCCCATTCACACGCACAGGTGCTCTGTGCACATAGTTAAAATGACACTCCTTTTTCTAAACGTAATTAACATCAATCAACGTTACATCCCTTCTCTTGCTAAATTTATATTTGTCCTAAAACGACATCGATATGTGAGAACCATTCTGTAAAATTTCAGATCAATCATCACACATTGTTTATGCCTCGCGCGCAAGGTAGCGTGCAATGTTTGTATTTGCGTGAGGTTAAACTGTGAGAAGTGAAAACGTTGTTCGCTATCAAGCTATCATAATTTCAATTGTATATTGTTACGTATACGTTAAATACTGTCTCAAACGCGAAAAAGCTGCGTGGAGAGCATGATGTATACTGCTACAAAAAACTGTCATAGCGTACGTATATGTTTTACAAGTTCTTTCTTTTATCTATTCTTTCTTTCTATCCGAGTTATCTTCCAAGTTATTTAGTTGATATCATTACTGGCCATCTCCGCCAGAGGTGTAAATTCCTGGATGATACTCTAATCCGTTTCTTGTATACTTCAAGTTCGTTCAGTTCCTTCTTTGATGTTAATAGTGACTTCGTATAGTGGTAGTTTAAAGGTACATGGCATACGATCAGCAACTCATAAAGATGGAATCAAATTCACTCTGATCCTTCAAAAACGTTTAATAACTTAATAAAACCACAAGTATAATGGTTCATTCAAATGAATAGAGTTCTCATAGAAGCCTGTACTGGGTCTTTGGTACTTCCGGTTACCACATACATGAATTCTATGTCTAGTTAACTTCCGTATTCCTCTTTAACTTATTATTTTCTCCTGTAGACTTCCTTAGTCTTCCCAAAACTTGCACCTCTGTCCTCATATACCAATGCTCTTTATTAGCATTCCATTCTATTTTTGTTACTTAAATATCTTCCTCGACGAACTGGTCAGACAGGTCTCTATAACTGCTCCTAGCAACAAAATTCATCTCATGAATAAATAATTGTATGTACACCCATCTGATACTTACAAGTGAGAGAGCATATTTGAAGTTCTTCTATAAAAGTCGACATTCACTTTTTCTTGAAAATCATATGCAATTCTGGATACTTCAAACCTTGTTTAATATGGCTTTTCTATAATATCTCTAGTTTCCTTCAAATGTTTACAGGCTTTTGATACTTTACAGATAGTCGTTATATGCTCATAACCATCCGTTTTCTTGGTACATAGTCGTAAAGTACTCATACTGAAGTGACAAACCGTGCTTCTGCACAACTCTCCTGGAAACAAAATTCTACTCTGTGCAAAAATATAATCATAGTTCGATACTTACAAAAACAGCATAAACGCTGATCTCCCTTTCAGAAATACACCTTAACTGTGAACTACAGAAATAAAAAACTATCTCCCGATAGAATAACACTGGCTAGTGATGGCTGGATATCTAAACATTATTCACAACCACTCTATCTGTAAAATCACAGAAGGTTCCTCTTGTCCGCACAGCGTTCACACCTTCTTCCTGAAGCACAACTCAGGCCTCACTGTCATCCAATGATCTCTGGTCATTTCGCGTGGTGTGTTTTCCTCGCCACTCTTCTGATTCGGTGACTTAAATCTTTTTACTTAAATTTATTGGTCTAGCCTCTTTTTTTTCTTGTTCTCGAACTTTCTATTTACAACTCAAGATAATCACTCACTATTAATTAACATGAGCCGGTATTCTGAACCGTTGTCAGTTAGCAAAATTATTATTTTCATTCATTATTTTCTCTTGTGAGCTGTCCTAACTGTTTATCTCACCTCAACAATAGCATGAATAATGCTTGGGCAAACCCCACAGTGACAAAACAGCAGAAACAAAGCCTCCAAGAATGTCTTCACGTAAGGAGCACACTGATAGCACGGCCTCCACCAACCTGTTAAAGAGAGAAGTTGTATGGCGATGAGAGAAACATTAGACAGACCGCCGACGTTAAGAGAGAAATAGGTGTGGTTAAATGACAGAAAAATACTGGACTGAAAGAAGGTCGATTATCAAAGTTACTTTTAGCTTCTTTGTATTTTGTAGTGATGACCTATCAGAATGTCTATATTATTCCTTTCTATCGTTTAAAACAACAAAATCATTGTCTTATAGACCTCCAGTCCCGAGTATGACACCGTGTTATTATGACACAAAGTAAGGGTTAAGTCAGAGATAAACTATACATTACCACTTAACCAGCGTGATGCGTGATGCCATATGATGATGGATGGCATCCGCATGTCTGGTTTTGTGTAGTGTGTAGATGTGTTCAGTCAAAACAATGTTCATGCAACAATAACAGGGCAATCCACATAGGACGTCAGTAAACTCACGACGTATAAAGTCAATGAGTCTTGAAACAGCCGTTGACGTTTTTCTTCATTATTTATTGTGGACGCCACAGTGACAAAATGGTTACGCAAATGTGTAGGCACATCAAACAGTCATTATCACAGCAACATTCAATACAGCAATAAACGGTAGACAGCATTACAATGATGAGTCAGATGCATGTTATATTTCAAAGTGCTGTAAATGTAGTCAGGTGAACAACTCCATCCTTTTCTATAACAGCCAGGAGATAACCAGATGTATGAGATCAGTTCACTCTCCTTAGTTTGACTTCAGCAAGACAGACACGTCTGCCGAAGTATAAATAATGTCCTCAAGAATATCCTCTAGATAATAAAGGTTTTCTAAACCTCGTTCATTTAACCAAGTAGCAAGTAATGGTCCTTGGTACCTGCATCAACCGATGCAGTACAATGCAGCGACATGTGAGCTAGGAAAACATCTCGTGACGACGACTTTCGCAGACAGGCTATGAATCGAAATCGCTCACGACCCAAAATCAATAGAGTTAATGAAAAAGTCAATTTACCTTGCTTTCATGAAATACACAGAAATATCACGCCTCCCGACATGTGGGAAAACACTAGAGGTATTATCTCGACTAAACGAAATATCCATAAGAGGACTACACATCCCTGACAGAACAAAAAAAAGCGGAGATCCCCTCTTCAACGAGGCATCTCTTTCGCCATTCCAAATCGCTCACTCCCACTAGTGGTGGGCGGAAACCGATCGACCAAACAACAAGACAAGTCATGCGCAGTCCAGCGCAAAAATGACCACAGCTCAAAAGTTAACTGCATTCGATACTAACGCGAGAAGACAAATGCTTACCGAGAAAAGTGACTATAGATTTCAAGCAGTTGTTGCCCTTGCGTTATAAAACAGATATTGAAATAAAACGATGTTGCGAGAATTTATCACGCAACACAGCGCTCGTGTCTTAACATCGATTTTTAAATGTCATCTAAACCCGACATCAGGAACGAAAAATTGCTCAATTAAATGTAATTGTACAGCACAATGATGCCATTTGAAAGAAATATATGTCTGGCCTCATATCATGGAGCAATTATTATTCCATTAATGTTTGCATGGCTCGCGTGAAGTAGACTTTAGAGATTGCAAAGATTGGTTACATTCCTAATAATGATCACGTTTAGTTATTAGCCAGTCTTACGTGAATGTATTACACTGACATTAACACCTACCTCGTTTTGTTTTTTCTGATAAAATAAACAAATAATTTGCGAACAGAAATGACGGAAAAATCACGAAAAATGGGTGCAATTTTCTCTCTAATGTTGTCGACTAGAAAATAAATAAATCTAATAGGAGTTGTAACTTCAGTTACTAAAATGAAAATGGAACTGACAAATATAGCTTCCACCAATCCAGTAACTACAGAATCCAATGTAATTGTAATATATACCAAGAAGATTCTGACAGATAGTGAAAGACAAATTTTCTCAGTTGTCAATTACGTCTTTTTGTGTGGATTCATCAGTCTGTTTGGAACAATCACTAATATCATCAACCTGATTATATTTTATACACAAGGGCTTAACTCAACGATCAACATTAGCTTCTTCTCTCTCGCCGTCTCAGATCTCAGTAGTCTAGTGTTACAACAGTTATTCAACATCTTTGTTAACCCCTTGTTTGAGGACTTAGATTTACCTATAGTTTATACAGAAGTCCAATACCTGACGACTGGTTTGAAGCGGGAAATGTTCGCTAAAATTACATGTTTAATCACTGTATATATTACAGCCGAGAGGTGTCTGTGTATAGTTTTCCCGCTGCATGTCAAACAGATGATTACTCCAAAGAGAACTACCACGATTATAGTAACTATTTATATCCTGACCTTGCTGTCTATTGCTCCACTCTACTGCACATCTTATATTGGCTGGAAGTTTTATCCAGACAGGAACACATCTCTTCTCGGCTTAGCTTTTGGCAACAACAAGGACATAGCGGAAGCAGCGGTTTACATTATTCACGCCATTTTTGGATTGTTATCGTTTTTGGCGGTTGTGGTGTTTACTTTTATCTTAATACACAAACTCGGACAGAAAAAAACATGGCGGAAAACAGCAAATGTGTGTCAGGTCAAGGACGAGTCTGTGTCTAAACGAGATAGAGCAACAGTCAGCATGGTTGTTCTGATTGCTAGTATTTTAATCATATGCTACACACCATCTGTCATCCTATTTTTAGTGACTTTTTTCGAACCCGAGTTCAGTGTTGGAGGAAGATACTATAATCTGTACTACAGCTCGTGGACTTTTGCCCTCTTGTTAGAGAACGTTAACTCCAGTGTTAACATTTTCTTGTACCTTAAAATGAGTACAAAATACCGACAGACATTTAAAGAACTCTTTGTCAAATGTTCACACATTTCCAAGAGTCGCAGTAGTGAGTTTGTAACAACCACACCGTAAAAAAACAACAACAAAAACAGAGAAGAAGCAAATACATTATATTAAATATAGCGAACGACTCTGTCTGTCAACATTATATACACTCAAAATATGCTCGTTTTTCACTCAGATGTTAAGGGGTGTAACGGTAGGTGATTCTAGATTAGAAGTACAATATAAACACATAAATATTGGAATTTTTGTGGCTCATTTTCTGTTGATATAAGATTCCCCGAATCTCTCTCTCTATATATATGTATATATAATCACTTCAAAAGTCAATCTCAGACCTAAGAGTCTTTTAAATTTGGACACGCGCCCTAATATAACCGACATGGCTGAACTGGACGCGCCTCGCCAAAACGAGGAAAAACTTTATTTAAAAACAAGAAAGGAAAAAAATAAAAATATATATATAAAACATAAGGTTAAAGATCGTAATGTAAATAATTTTATTTTTTACTATTAAAAAAAGTTATTTCTTTATGAAACTCTGATTTTCTTATAAGAACAATGTGCACTTCTCAGAACCTTGTTTTGTAAAAATGATAGAAAAGTTAAATAACGTTTGTTAAATAATAAAAGAAGCACCCTGATTTAAAAACAAAACAAACAGAAAATTTAAATTATTTTACTTCAGCCAATGAAAGAATTGCAGGGGAAGAAGAATTGAGTGCAATTTCTCAACATTTTCATTCCTGGATTGTGAAGCTTGGTTCGATACTTACCGAAAACTACAGTTCAAACGGCAATTTAAGCGAACAAAAAGATGGATTGCAAAATGTGTGGGCGCTCTTGAAAGCGCAACATAAGGCACCATGTGAAGAAAAATGGCCTTGAGAGAGAAAACAAGAATAAGAAAAAAATACATTACGAAAACCGGGAAATGTTAGGGATTAATTCTTGAGGGAACATTTAAGTTTGCGAAAGAGCTTTTAAACAGCCAAGGATAGGAACAAAGAGCTTTTTTTTTTTTTTCGTACGCCCGCTAATACTCGAGGCGAAATCTCAGGTTATTATTATTTAATGTCTAACCTGACATTGATTTTACGTTAGTATCCCTTTTCTTGTACAGAGACAGGTGTCCCTCGCCATTCAGGCAGATACTCGCCGATTTCGGAGAGCTGGGTCGGCTCAGGAACCGCCAATCCCTGGTCGACGACACTGCTTCAAATGTTTTCGCCAGGTCTCGAGTTAATCCAGTCCAATTTCCCGGTCGACGAAAAATCCTCAAATGCCGTCGCCCGGGTTTGATCCTGAATCACCCGGTCGCCAGAGCGGTGTTGTAACCACTACGCTAGCGCGGCTCCCTTAAGGAGCTTTCAAACAGCCACGGAAAGGAACATAGAGCTTTGGAAAAGAAGAACTGGAAGAACAACTATAATAAAACTTGTTTAGGCGATCACAAAGATAAACCTGAATTAAATATTAAACCCCCAATAATATCAAGCCTAGCGAGCATGCCACATTGTATGGACTGTCCATGGTAAATTTCCGGTGTTATGTGTTGCGGGTCGCACTAATGACCCGTCATCGAAGCATCATTTTTTGGTGATGTCTAGATGGCAGGGATGATAGTGTGATTCACTTGCATAGCTAGGCGGGGTTGTCGCACGGAAGGTCTTGGGTTCGAGTCCTGGGTAAGCCACTCACGTCTGTTGTTTTTTTGTTGTCTAGTTTTCTACTTCTTTATTTCTTACGAGTGCCTGAAAACATACCTTTATGTTTGTCTAATATCTATTTACTGTTTACAGGCCTTGAGTTTCCCTTCCTTATGTGTTATAATTGTTTATGCCACACACAACTAACATAATTACCGATGAATGTTACGTCGGTCGGTCTCACTCAAAATAGTAACTCGCGCCAGAAAAAAAAGTGCGCAACGCACGGTGTGCAGCTTGCGCGGCGTGGGTGTTATATGTTACAAAAGCTTTGGTTTTATGTTTTGTTTTAATTCTTTCACGAAATTAGTAGCGCTCGACAAAGAAAACCACTTATTATCACGGAACACTCTTTGAAAACAATCCATGCACTTTCACACGAAATGTTGTCATCAAAGAACTTTTAAATTTTAAAGCAGTCAGTGGCCATCACGCCTAGTGGCGTCTTGTAGGGTAACAACAAACTGATTTCACTTTGCTCGGTCGGGGGCCAACCTTTGTACTGTGCCCCAACTCTGGTTCATTCTTTGCATCTCAGCCTCCACAGTCCTCCGCCAGGTTGTTTTTGGTCTGCCTCTCTCTTTCGTTTTCCTTCAGGGGTCCAAAGCATAGCTGTTCTTGTGATGGCATCGGGGTCTCTTCTGAGGACATGGCCAACCAAGCTCCAGCGTCTGCCAGCTATGATGGTGTGCATGTCCTCTTGCTTGCTCCGAGTAAGCAGATCTTGGTTGGTGATGGTATTCGGCCAAAAGATTCGGTGAATTTTTCTTAGGCATGTTGTGTGAAAAGAGGACAATTTCGACACTTCCTTCTCTGTAACTCTCCAGCATTCCGCACCATAGAGAAGTACAGAAAGCACACAGCTCTGATATAATCTTAATTTTGTGCTTGTGCTGTATTGAGAGGACTTCCAGATGTTGTTTAGGCTAAAAAAAAGCTGTTCTTGCCTTATTCATTCTGATGTTGATGTCTTTGCCTGCCCCGCCGTCTGATGTTACTATGCATCCTAGGTATGTGAAGGTGTCTGTCTGTACCAGTTGCTGATTCCTTACTGATATGGGCTCAGGGTTTTTGCCTGGGTGTTGATGTGAATGTGCTAGTAGTGTAATTTCATCTGCATATTCCAGATCTTCCAATGTAGAAAATGTAGTCCATCTTATTCCTCCTGGACTGCCCTATGTTGTCTGGCGCATCACCCAATCTATGACTGTTAAAAATAGAGTGGTTGATAAGGGGCATCCCTGTCGTACTCCTGTCTTCACCTCAAAGGTTAGGTGGCTCTGCCCAACACTACACGTAAAGTTGGCATAGAGGCTTTTTATGATTGACACTGTGCAGCTTGGAATTGCATAAGCCCTCAGTATTTTCCATAAACTGCCCCTATGTATGCTGTCAAAAGCCTTTTCAAAATCAACGATATTAATGTACAGCTGTCTTTGCCATTCTGAGCACTGCTGTATAATGTTCCTGAGAGTGAATATATGATCTACACATCTTCTGTTCTTTCTAAATCCTGCTTGTTCTTTCCTCAGTTTGTGGTCTACTGCTTTTGAAATTCTCTGTATAATTATCCTGCCTAGTATTTTGCTGGGAACTGAGAGAAGAGTGATTCCTCTCCAATTATTGCAGTCTGCAAGATCTCCCTTCTTGGGCAATTTGACAATTATTCCTTTGTTCCACTCTGATGGTGTTGTCCCCGTTTTCCAGACTTGTGAAAATAGTGGTTCTAATAGTTCTGCTGCTAGCTCAGGGTCTGTCTTAAATAGCTCTGCATTTAAGTTATCATGGCCATGAGCTTTTCCGTTCTTTAACCCTTTGATTGCTGTGATGATTTCTTCTTTTCGTGGAATGTCTGTATTTACATCTAGATCGTTTTCAGCCTCAGGAACATTTAATTGTGTCTCTGGTGGTTCCTTGTTCAGAGTTTCTCTGAAGTGCTCTGCCCATCTTGTTTCATGTCCCTCTGCTGTCGTGATGAGATTACCTTGTTTATCTCTTACTAATGTAATATTGTTTGCACCTCGTTTTCCGCTGATGAATTTAGTTATTTTGTATACTGCGCTTTGTTCATTTCTCAGTGCTGCTTCTTCTGCCTGTCTTGCAAGATTTTCTTGGAAATTCCTTTTGTTGGCTCGGGTTTGGTGTTTAACTTCCTTGTCCAGCTGACTGTACTGTTCGCTATATAGTTGCTTTAACCTGGGGGACTTCGCTTCTGTTTCTTTCTTTTAATTTCCTTTCTCGGTGTTATAGTATTTAATGATTCTGGTGTTATCCAGTCTTGCTTCTTCCTTTCCTGGAATCCCACGCATGATTTGCTGCTTTCCTTATATATTGTTGAAATGGTGTTGAATTTCTGGTCTATATCATCAGTCAATGTCTTTTCCTGACTTTTGGCAAATTGATATCGTTTCTTTATGTCAGCCGCAAAAGCCTTTCTGGTAAGGGGCTCCTTCAATTTGCTGATGTCAAACCTTTTCTGTGTAGTTACAGTTGGTCCAGATATTTTTAGTTTCACTTTCAGTTTTGCTACTACTAAATGGTGATCACTTCCCACATCTGCACCTCTTCTTACCTTCACATCTTGAAATGCATGTCTCCATCTACCGTTAATCATGATGTGGTCTATCTGGTTTCTGTCCCGACCATTTGGTGATTGCCATATTAATTTGTGAATTTTTTTATGTGGCAAAAGTGTTCCTCCAATGACCAGGTTGTTAATACTACAGAAACTTATTAATTTATCCCCATTTTCGTTTGCTGTTCCGCTGCCGCATTTCCCTATTACTCTTTCATTATATTTATTGTGTGTACCAGCTTTCGCATTGAGGTCTCCCATTACTATAATAAGATCATATCTAGGTATGTCTTCCATTTATTTATGCAGTTGTTGATAGAATTCATCCTTGACGTCCTCATCGCTGTCATTCGTTGGTGCGTAGCATTGTATTATTGTAGTATTGGTGAATCTACCTCTCAATCTTAATCTTATCAGTCTGTTGTTGATGGGTTTCTATTCCAGTAATGTCCTTTCTATTCCTTTCTGTAGAATAATGGCTACTCCTTCATTGTGATGTCCATCCTCTCTCCCACAGTAAAGTACTGTTTCTCCTGTTGCTGTTTTAACTTTTCCTGCCCCTGTCCATCTGCTCTCTCTTATCCCTAGAATGTGTAACCTATAGTTTCTCATTTCTGCTGTGACCTGTTTTAGTTTACCCGTCTCATTCATTGTCCTAACATTCCAAAATCCTATTCTTGTATCATGTTTTGCGGTCAGGACGTCCGTTCTCATGTCAGTGGCTTCCTTTCGACTTTCACCACTGACAGTCATACGAGCCTCAGACTCCGGATGTCCGTCCCGCAGAAAAGTTTGTTTATTCATTGTTGTTTCCGTAACTTCAATTTTTTTTACATAGACAGTGTCGTGAAACATTCTAAATCCACATATATAAATTAAAAAGTAAATGTAAAGCCTAACGAATTAATTCAATAAAAGGAAAGAAGAATGGTAAAAGAACAGTGCGGTCACAATAGCGTATGCCTGTGTTATAGACCGTCATACTAGCTAATAAGAAAACCCCTTTTTATGCTCCGTCTGCATAATTGTAACGCTTTCACGTTTACTAGTAAAGCCTACTGCATCAACTACACGCGTTTCAAAAAAATAAAACGTGTACTGTATTTCTTAGAAAACCTTGAGATAGACACACTGCGTAATGACCTAGATTAATACTCTATTAATGTCATTTTATGCACTACGTAAACGAAAAGACAGATGGGCTTAGAGAGAGAGAGAGAGAGAGAGAGAGAGAGAGAGAGAGATGTACGGAGGAACGCATGCAATACTACCACAGTCTCGCGATATAAAATTAATGCCACCCCACGGCGAAAGGCACGCAGGCTTGCTTTTTTTTCAATAAACAGGGGAAAAAAACACTACCAATACGAGGTTAGGTTTTAAAAAACATGGTTAATGCTTATTAGGAAACATGACCCAATACTGTTTTACGTCTGAAATCCTGACTTTAGCCTGACAGTACAGAAGACACCCCATCGTATAGAAGTGAACGGGTGGTAGAAGAAAATACACATTTTGAACGCAGCCACTTAGCTCCATTAAACTTATATATTTGGGTGCCTTAGGACTTGCTGACAAAGAATATGTTAGGTGTTAAGCAAATAGTCTAATAATTAACAAATTATAGCCAAAATACTATAGTGGTGTTGTCTGACAACACAGGATCATATTTGCTCATAATGGCGTGTTTGGACACTGCTTTAGAGGAAATGAGGCCACCACGTTAAATCCGATTTGATTGGCTAGAATTATATGTAAGGCGAAACATGATTAGTCGACTGCAAATACTATTTTTGGTTGTTAAGGGAAACGGTAGGAGGGGTACTTTTTTTCAAATGCTTTTGTAAACATGGTCTTATTGGCTAGACCATTTAATATAGTCAATTAGGAGCGTCTGTTCAGTGCCACTTTTTTAAAATTAAACTGTGTAGAAGCAAGTACGTTGAGAACCAGTTCATATTTTTCTAATGAAAGCCTGGGACAGAGGCAGATCGGAATTGTGCCATAACTCATCGCCAGTCAACGTATTTGTTTAATATTTCCTTGAATTGTGGGACCGTGGTACTAACGTATTAAAGCAGCACCTGGTCTGAGTTTTGCTGAATCCAGAGGCTGGTAGCATACTCCTTGGTCCAGATATCGACCAGTGTTGTTTCTCAAGAACACGGTGAAGCAAGCGAGCAGTGGAGACTGTTTCCTGCCGCCCACACAGAAGTTAAGATTTCGTGGCCAGAGCAGCTCAATCTTGTGTATACCCCCCTCTAAAAGTGACTTTACCTTAAATCAAGAGGGACATTTATTTGTTTCAAATAAAACGAAACTGTGAACCTTTCCAATATTATTTCCACCAGAAACAAACACTTGAAGTCATGATGACAAACAACAACCTAGCTTGAAAAGCCAGTATTACCTCATAGTACTACAGCACAACTTACACACATATTGCAATAATAATATATGTCAATACAAAGATTCTATCTATAAATTGTGTACATACAACTTGTGATTACATTTGATTGTGATTCCTGGTTCACTTTGTAGTTGAATCAGGATATCTATTATTGACAGGAATTAAATACATATTTTTAAAAAGTTACACTTGACTTATTAAGATAGTCTTATAGAGTGTTCTATGTATGTGAGTGTCACAGTGTTGTAAAGTATTGTGGATTGAATTAAATTGTTTATCTGTCTGTTGGTTGTTGTGAACATACACTTCATCATTATCATAACCCTAGACATTCAACGTAGTCATCACAATATTCCAGAATAAGTCTGACTGAGGTCTAAATGTGGTAGCAAAGTAAGGTCATCTGTAACACACCACACTTAATAGATACAGATACCTTCACAGCTGATCTCAGTCAGTACACTAAGTCCCCTATAAATATTTATATCATCCCACTTTACCACATATATTGGGGTCCTGTCCGGGATTTTGAATCTTCCCCTATTATATATATTGGGGGTAATTCACTTCAGGGAATAATAAAAAATTAAAAGGTATCCTTGGGTGGAAATAAATAAGGTTGAGCTCTCAGTGCCTGTGGTTTTCCTTAGATAATTAGTTATAGATTGACTTGTTTAAGTTAGACATTGTATAAATTTGCCTGTTAGAAAATGGCCGACCTGGCAAAATTTCGATCTGCTGCTATGCAGGCTGCTAAAGAGTTAGGAATGGACGGGCAAGTTATGATTGCCTATGTCACTACTGAATGTGACAAATATATTGAACGTGAAGAAAGAAAATTGAAGCAGAAAGAAAATTAGAATCTGAAAGATTAGAAAAAGAGGCTGAAAGAAAGTTAGAGGCTGAAAAGGAAATTAAGAAGTTACAATTAGAGGCTGAGGCTAAGAGGTTGCAGATTGAGGCTGACAAAGAGGCTAGGGCATTGGAGACTGAGGCTAAGAAGTTCCAATTGGAGGCAGAAGAAAGAAGGCAGACTGCACAGAGGGAAGCAGACAAGGAGGAGAAAAGATTACAAAGGGAACATGAGTTACGACTAAGGGAGTTTGAGTTTCAAAGCCATGCTCCTGAAAATGGTGCCAGTCCCTTTACCTCTGATGCCTCTGCTAGTCAGGGAGCCTCAACCTCAACTATGAACTTTCATTTAGATCATTTTGTTGAGAAAGAAGATGATATCGAGAGCTGCGCATCTCATTCTTATTGAGACTTAATAAGTGTCGAGATGTCTGTCGCGAGAGGTTTGGATGTTATTAAAATGAAGGCTATCCTGGACAGAAAGATATATCAGACTATACCACGATAGTGCCAGATAAGAGACTGGTCTTAAAAGAAATACCCCCTTCTCTGAAAAGAGTAAGGGTGTAACGACATCAAAGTGGGATCAAGCTATGTAAATCTACAGGTGTGATGATAGTGTTTGGTCCTGAAAATCTATCTGCTACCTCTCCAGATCCCACAATGAGGAATGGTATGTATTTGTTTGTGGGGCTAATTATCTAGGGGAAGATTAATTTAATTATATGTAATAACAATCAAACAGAACATTAGCTTAATTAGAACAATTAAGTAAGACTGAATGAAAGTATTTACAATTTATTGTTCCTAACCTGTTTTCTTTTGGTAGGAAACTTAAAAACTCAAGTTATAAGGTATTTACAGAATGAAATAAATAATTTGGAATGTTCTCCATAACAAGTAATAATCTGCTTATGTATATAACTAAGTAATATTAATTTCACTCTTTCACTCTTGGTATCAAATACACTGGACTGTAGGATAATAGGAGATTTAATATTGTCCTCAGTGATTCATCATTTTATAATGTTTCAACCTATAACCTGTCTGTATTAGGATAGCGTTTATTTTAAGTCTTCATGAATTTTTCTTTCTTTCTTTGAATTATATTTCGTCTTGCTTGTGGATAACACTGGCTAACAAAAAAAAATTTTTTTTTTCTTTCTCTAACATTTCTATGTTTTTCTGGTCAATTTTAATGCGCTGTTTTTAAACCTGCAAACCGTTTTTCTCTATCAGGTCGGGATCTCGAGAAATACGCAATTGAAGTTTTTTAACAACGCATACAGTATTATAATATCATTCGTACAAGAAGTATAACAGTTATGTAGACTTGAATTTCTTTGCAGTCGACTTTCGTCGGTGAATGGCATGTGGTACATCGCGATGAAACATCCAACAATAATCGGCAAGCATGGTCACACTCCACCGTCCTTGATAACGTGACTCCATTACGGCGATATCTTGATGGAATCGTTCTCCATGTTCATCGCTGACTTCGCCAAGGTTGTCAGGGAAAAAGTCAAGATGCGAATCGAGCAAATGGATTTTGAGGGACATGTTACAGCCCATAATTCTGTATGCATCTATGCACTGCTTAACAATATGCACATAGTCGACAGATTTGTGATTTCCCAGAAAGTTATCGACGATCGATTTGAATGCCATCCATGCGGGAAGTTCACTACCATGTAACAAGTTCTCGAATTGTTTGTCTGCAATAACTTTCCTAATATGAGGTCCTACAAAGATACCTTCCTTTATCTTTGCATCGCTAACTTGCGGAAACTTTTCTCGAAGATAAGTGAAAGCTTTGCTCATTTTATCTAATGCTTTTACGAAATTCTTCATGAGCCCCAACTTTATATGTAACGGTGTTAAAATGATGCTGTCTTTGTTAACTAATGGCTCGTGTATTACATTTTTATGCCCGAGCTGCATATGATCCCTGATAGGCCACACCTTTCTTGCATAATGTTCCTGTCTGTTGCGGCTGTCCCATTCACGTAGGAAGCAACAAAATTTAGTATACCCAGTCTGCATGCCCGTGAGAATTGCAATGACCTTTAGGTCTCCACAAATCCGCCATTGGTAGTCATTGTACTTTATTTTTGCCAAAAGTATAGCCATATTGTCATAAGTTTCTTTCATATGAACAGAGTAGGCGGCTGGAATTTTGCAATAGCAAATGTCATCATCCATCTCAAAGTATTGAACAAGTTCTCTGTGTCTATGACGAAATTTAGATATCAAAGTATTGGGCGCTAAAAGATTCCATTCTTTGAGTCGCGAACCGAGTAATTTTACTTGTCCTTTGGGAAGAGCGAGATCACGTATTAGATCTGAAAGGTTAATTAAGTGAACACCATCATTCACCGGTATATAATCCGAGTCAGAATTAGTTTCTGAAGCAGGTAAACTATCACTTTCTGATGGTTCATTGACGTCCAACGGATATTGTTCTGGTGGAACTGGGATCGGACACGTGATTGGATCACGAGACACTGGTTTCGAAACCGATTCAATATTTGGATAAACCACAGACTTTCTAGTTTTAAAAAAGAAACCATGGATATTTGTCAAGCAGAAGTAACAATCAGTAGCGTGATTTGTCTTGTTCATGCCATATTACTGGCACTCCAAAAGGCATCGACTTATGATTCGGCGATTTTCGTAACCAACCTGCCAATGTATTTGCACAAAGTCGAACAAACTGCATTTGGCTTCCAAGATTTATTTGCATCATCAACTTTCGAATCGAAATAAAGTTCATATGCTTTCTTTAGTAATGGTGTAAAGTTTTTCTGGTGAACACGATCGGTAAAATATCCGCACACGTAACAGAACAGATCAGCTGAATTTCTACAACTTCTAGAAGCCATATTTCGCTCAGAATTATTTCAAAATACAGTAACTATTGGAAAAATAGCGTAACATATGTCATGCATCTTTTAGCAGTATAAAAAGTGGAATTATTTTGCATTTTATTAATTTTTAATAAGTTATGTAGTAAAAATGAAACGGAGCACATAACGGTTTCCCAAAAATATATGTATTCACAAATATCTTAAAAACCTGACGTGATAGAGATAAACGGATTTCAAATTTGAAATCAGCGCAAAAAACTGACATAAGAACACTTATTCTTATATAAGAAAGAAAAATGTTGTTTGTCAGTGTAATCTAACAAGTGGATCTAGGAATCCACTTATCTTCAATGCAGTATGCATACCTGTCAACCTCCTGAGACAAAAATCTGTACGCCGGACCAAAAAAATCCTTACAAACACCCAAAAATCCTTACGCAAAAAATATATTAATAAAATATATGCAATACAGTTTTAAAATGAGAAATGACATATACAAATCTATTAGCATTTGAATTATTGTGATATAAAACATGCTAATAGTCTCATGATGTTCTTTGCATATAAAAAACTTAATATCATGATGTACACTATTCTTTCGATGTACAGTGTTTTGTATTATAATCAACACATGCACTTTTAGCACTTTGCAGAATTGCATTTGTGGGCTTAAAGTCTGCACATCATGTATCAATGTTAATCTTATACTTTAAAATAGAAGTGAGTGTGTCCGCATTCATAGACCTCCTGCAGTCTGAGTGGATTTTTTTCATCATTGAAAATGATCTTTCGCAGTCAGCATTCTTTCAAATTAGGGAAGCGGATGGCACCAGTACTAGTTTTCTGGTCAACAACTTCCAGCCAATAGCTACAGAAGCTCTTTTTCTGACCACTATCTGTTAGTAGAGGCACACATACATCAGACATAATACAGTAGTCATCGACCTCATCTTTCAGTGCTTCCTGATCAAGATCTTGGGCAAAAGCATCTGCCAATCTGCAGATGTTTGGATACCTGAGATTATCTTTAGTGCTTGGATCTAGCACTTTTAAGTCCTTTAGAACCTGGTTGTCAAAGGGAAATTTATCAGTAATTTTTTTAACCGCTGATTTGTAAAATTTCTGACATCCTTAAAAAATCTTGTCCTTTACTCTGGCTGAAAACGTGACTGATAAGCTTGTGAAATTCAGCTTCAGTATTACTGTAATTTCTTGGTCATCTTTGCTCATTTTTGCAAACACTTCATAAGAAGCTCCCCTAAGACCCTGAGATAACTTTACACTCCACCTTTCTTTCTCTAACCCACAGGTGGTGGCTAAAACCTCAAATCTGGATAGAAATGATTCAATGTCATCGTCCCTCTCAACAAAATGGTCTAAATGGAACCCCATAGCTGAAGTTGAGGCTACCTGACTAGCAGTGGCATCAGAGGTAGAGGGGCTGGCACCATTTTCAGGAGATTGGCCTTTCAACTCTAACTCCCTTAGTCGTACTTCGTGCTCCCTCTGTATTCTCCTATCTTCTGCTTCCCTTTCGGCAGCCAATCTCTTTTCTTCAGCCTCCATTTTCTCTTCTTCAAATTGGAGCCTCTTTATTTCAGCCTCCCTATCCGCCACCAATGCCGTAGCCTCCTTGTCAGCCTCAATCTGCAACCTTTTAATTTCTTTCTCAACTTCAAATTTTCTTTCTGCAGCTAACCTTTTCTCTTCTCTTGCAATAAATTTATCAACCTCTGATGTTACATATTGAACCAACTCTGGTCCATCCACATTCATCTCTTTTGCAGCCAGCACAGCAGCAGATCTGAACTTGGCTAAATCTGCCATCCTGTTTCAAACAAATTCTAACAATGTTCTAAGGCAAATTAAAAACTCTAATTAACAATATTAACTCTAAGTACTTAATTAACTACTGGCCGTGACAATTCATCAACCTTTTTCTTTCCACTTCAAATATTTTTATTATTGAATCTCTTAATTTTAGGGACCCTATTATAAATGATGAGTTTAAATCCCGGAGACGAGCTACCCACTATATGTGGTGGTTTTTTTGATGTTATGAAATGTTTTTTTATTTGTTTCTATTGTACTGAATGAGGTCAGCTGTGAAGGTTCCTGATTATAACAAAGTTTGGGTTGAGTATATCAGGACACCTTTCTGCTACCACCTTATGACCTCAATCAGACCTATTCTTGACTAGTATGTCTGATAGCTACGTTTAATGTCTAGGGTTATGCAAGTGTGGTGTGATGGTAATTAATTACACAAACACAAACACCAATATTAATCTATGTGATCAAATCAACCAACACCGGTTGTTAAAAGTTAGTAATATACAATTTTTTCTATAACTTTATTAGTCCTATACCTAAGATTCTTTTGGTTAGGACTGTCAAATCACATGAGATCAATTTATATATATATACATAAATAATAGTCATACTTAATTAACTAAAAGAGGACAATTTGTCCTTACTCATATATATATTTTGTAGTTTTTATAGTATTGTAATATTTCTAGCTATTTCTAAAGGGTTATGAGCTGGCTGGTTGGGGTGTTAACATCGCGCCCAGTCTTTGTCACAATGTTTCTTTTCTCTTGATTCACTTTACTTCTTGACAGTCTTTATTTATATTTCTTTTTTAGGGTTTATGAAGTCGAAAAGTTGATAAATTCTCCTCGTGCCAGGGCTTGTTTACTTAACTGGCATTGGAGGATTGAACATAGATGTTCAACAGCCACTGTTGATCTTGTCCCAAAAGAAATAGGGTAGGCCGCGAGTACCTCTATCTCTGCTGGAGTAACTTTTTCACACAGGAATCTGGCACCTGACTAGTGCCAGACAAAAACCCTGTAACATGAAAATTATGTTCTGTCTTTGCATAATACCTAATCCACCAATTTTACAAACAATACAATATTTAACCTAAAAGACCTGGATCAGATCTCTCTGACCAACTCAGCACATCTCCATAAAATGAGGTAACACTTTGTACAAGTTTTCATATTCCTCTCCCTAATGTCTGCAACGCCTCTGCAATTCTCAATGATCTTTTTCCATACAATGTGATAGGTGATGTGATTCCTGGTGAAAACCTATAAATATTTTACTACTACCTTTCTGGTAGCTTGATAACATGGTGGAGCAACAAATAGGCTTGTATAAGTCTACTAATGACTTCTTTACTTACAGTCGTAATGTTTTCTTCATTACCCAAGTCAAACAACATAATTAATAGTATAAATAATGTTAATAATTTCGGTCTTACCACAATTCAAAGAATACACACACAGGAACGTTGAATTAGTACAACCTCAGATGTACTGCTTGCTGGACTATGGCGCCCTTATACTTTTTATAAATTAGACTATATCTATATTCAAGGCACGACACACTTCTCAGCTCTCAAGCGTCCTGCTTCTATGAATAGTCTTCGTTAAAATGGCACCGAGCCTTCAACTTTCCCAGTAATCTAAACTGTTTCGACCAATGAGATCTAACTACTAAGTTTGTCAATTCAAATTTTTAAATCTAAGGTCCAATTTCGGTCCAATGTTAGTGTACTTTTGTGGGTCTGTCCGTCCGAACTTGGCATTCGTCAAAAATAGACTTGGTTTTGGCCTAACACTACAAAAAAAATATTCAGTTTGAGCCATCCCATAATTTCTTTCCCCCTTTTAAACTCCACTCCAAATCATATTACCTCAGTCCTAACGTTCCCCTCTTTTGGACTTTGCCCTACCCTCTCACGCCTCTTTTCAACAACTCGTGCAAAAATACGTTACCGATAGCGAATGTCAGAACACCAGTGTGTTTGTCACTGTGTCTGTGACTATCTAGTATTATGACCATATCTTGGCTGTTAGTTGGACTATAGGGTAAATGAAACCATATTATTGGTCAGGAGACACTATGGCACCCGAATATATAAGTTTCATGAGCCTATGTAAAATGGTTCAAAATTCCATAATTTTTTCCATGTTAGTCTTCAATAATATTGAAATCTATAAACTACCACCTGTTCACTTCTTTCTACCGCTATTTTAAAACTAAAAACGATATTCTCCCGTATTACGTCAGAAATACGTCAGTTTTATAAGAGCTAAGGTTGTCTGCGTGACCCACTTGCGGAACATATTTTGAATTTGTGTCGTATTTTCAAACGGCTAACGACACTATCGCGTTTTCGCTAGGTTTTAGATTCCAACCACGCGTGCAGACGGTATCATTTTTCTGTCTCTCTCCTCTTTCACTCCGTCTGAACGAGTAGGCTTTTCGTGTCATGTTATAAATAGTTTTTCAAGGACACTAGAAAACGATGGTACCATCTTTTTCAAAATACTGTCTGCTAAAATCAACGCGCTTGCGGCGTGGGTGAAGACGAAACTTCATAACTCCACTATTTTCATTTCTACCTTACATTTATACTTATAATTAATAATTCTATTGGTGTATCAATGTACATCATCACAGTTAGTATTGAAAAATGTAGAATGTAAAATAACAACTTACGCCAATCCTGGCTCACAAACATTTTGCTCAGATGAATAAAGTTAAGGCACTTGATTAGGCCTCTTACACGTGTTCTTGCGGTCGTTACTTTTATAAGATAATTCCTTCTATGATTCTGTGTGTTTCAGTTTCCTCTGTCCCTCTTTCCTTCTTAAAATGATAGAGATTTCTTGGGCTGTTTTATAAGTCCGTCAAGATTATCCAAGAAACGGTCTGGCCTGATAAAATGAAATTTCTTAATCCTACCTTCTTGCAAGTCTGGTTGTGTCATCTTGGCAAGCGATTTCTCACAATGTCTTAACACTGAAACGAATCAGGGTATATTGTCTGTAGTCCCTTGCATTTATTTGTTATGAAGCTACTCAGGGCTCCAATCATTTCAAACATGCGTGTCCCGTGGGAAATTAAAAATATTCCGACATGGAATAACTCTGCGCGTGTCGCAAAGTCACGTCTCGCATGTGTGGAAATAAAATACCCGATGCCTTGTGTGCCAACTCATAAACCCATCGGTAAACTCTCTCAGCAGTGTGTTTAAGATGTAACATCTTATTACTTTACAAGTCGAACAGGAAACGATTAGGTCATCTTTGTCTGTCCAAAATGAGTCACCCAGACAAGTAATCTCTTATCTGTCGCGCACCCTGGCCTTATCAGATAGTAACTAAATACGCTAGGGCCGCACCCGATATTAACCAACATGGTTGTCGATTAATTATCTCAGCCGCTCCTTGAAAAGGAGGGAGACATTGGTAACAAACAGACATGACGACATATCATGAGAGGAGTGTAAGAAGGAAATACAAAATATCTGCTACAATGTGGAGAAAGAAAGAAGGTGCCCGTCATGAAACACGTAAATTATCAATACAACACATGTCCGGGATACAGCCGAAGTGAACAAGAGAGTTACAAGATAACGACCCAAACGTCATTTTTCTCTTCTCGTACAGTGCATGGATTGGAGTGGGACGAGGGCTGTCAAACTAGTTGAATATCTTTAACAAGTTGAATAGATTGTATTAGTGTCACAATTACACTCACCAGCAGTTCATATCTTTAACTAGTTGAATAGATTTTATTAGTGTCACTGTTACACTCACCAGTAGTTCATATCTTTAACTAGTTGAATAGATTGTATTAGTGTCACAGTTACACTCACCAGTAGTTCATATCTTTAACTAGTTGAATAGACTGTATTAGTGTCACAGTTACACTCATAAGTAGTTCATATCTATAACAAGTTGAATAGATTGTATTAGTGCCACAGTTACACTCACCAGTAGTTCATATCTTTAACTAGTTGAATAGATTGTATTAGTGTCACAGTTACACTCACCAGTAGTTCATATCTTTAACTAGTTCAATAGATTGTATTAGTGTCACAGTTACACTCACCAGTAGTTCATATCTTTAACTGGTTGAATAGATTGTATTAGTGTCACAGCTACACTCACCAGTAGTTCATATCTTTAACTAGTTGAATAGATTGTATTAGTGTCACGGTTACACTCACCAGCAGTTCATATCTTTAACTAGTTGAATAGATTGTATTAGTGTCACAGTCACACTCACCAGTAGTTCATATCTTTAACTAGTTGAATAGATTGTATTAGTGTCACAGTTACACTCACCAGCAGGTCATATCTTTAACTAGTTGAATAGATTGTATTAGTGTCACAGTTACACTCACCAGTAGTTCATATCTTTAACAAGTTGAATAGATTGTATTAGTGTCACAGTTACACTCACCAGTAGTTCATATCTGTAACTAGTTGAATAGATTGTATTAGTGTCACAGTTACACTCACCAGTAGTTCATATCTTTAACTAGTGGAATAGATTGTATTAGTGTCACAGTTACACTCACCAGTAGTTCATATCTTTAACAAGTTGAATAGATTGTATTAACTCTCTTCAGACCTGATATTTTTATCATTTTCTCATACTCTGACATATCTGACTTCTAATGTTCCTTGATACATTATAATTTGAAGTCTACCCAAGAGTGTTACACATCAAATTGTTTGTAATTGAACAGACTACCATATTTGGATGTAAAATTAATATTTTAAAAATTTATATTGATGTGAGTTTTAAAAAATTGAAGGAGAGTCAACAGGAAAAATACACAAAAATTATAAACATGATATTTCACACACACAAAAAAATAAAGTATTATCAGAACAATTAACAATAGTCATATTTTATTGTAATCTGACTATTTCTGCATTATGTTACATTTCCAAAACAATTTAACATTAAATAATAAAATTATGCAAATTTTTGAAATGTTACGTAACTATGCTTTTCAAAAAAAAAATATTTTTTAAAAATCTTCCACTGAATACATTACAGTTATTTTAGGTAGCTGCAAGATCTTAGCCAAAATAATGAAATATGACTTCAGTAGACATATTTCTAGTGTAACACGGTATGATCACTAACACATAAGTAAAATCAGTTATGAGGGTGACATAATAAAGACTCAACACATCTTTATATATTTCCTACTAAGGCTTGTGGTATTCTGACAGACAATTCCTCCTACCTGCATGAAAACATTTTTTAAAAATATCACAAACTTTACATTTAACTTTTTATTTTTTTTCAATCTTTACAATCTGATATCAAAGCTTACAACTTCTTTTTGTCTCTGTAAACTTGGGGTCCATTGTGTGCCAAGAAAAAACTGGTGGCTTTGAAGCGAGTAGTGCATCATCATACAAACTTATGTTCCCCAATTCCGGATTAGTTCTTCTGTAAAATCTAGCTGACCATAACTAGCTGGTCTTCCACATCTGGGTGTTTTTCCTGCTAGTCTTGAAATAAAATGTAAGCATCTACCATAGCAATATGCAAAAAATGAAAAAAGAGTTTTCCAATATTTATTGGTCTTTCTCAAAACATTGTACTTGTTAATTGGCTGGTCACTCTTGTCCACTACTTTATTACTAACTACTGTATAAGTTAAACCAAATGGTCCATTTGCAGTGATCCTACCTAAATAAACATCAAAGTATATCCACTAACAGCATCAGCAAGAACCCATAATTTCATCCCCCATTTTGTTGGCTTGTCTCTAATATACTGTCAAAAAGAAAACACCCTTTTCTTATATATATTTTCTTTATTCTTCTTTCATAAAATTACAGTTTGAAGAAGTAAATGGGTCTCAAAAACTGCTTTGTATTTTCTCTGGTGCTTACCTCTGACAGTTGCAGACTGGAACCCTCTCAGGCAAAAAAGGAGGGTTGGAAGGTGGGCCTTCATCAAGTCCATCATAACCAAAACATCTGCAAGAAGAACAATTTAAAATTAATTTTTACAGATCAACAATAGAATTCAAAGTTGTAGTTTAGTGTACACAGGAAAATTGACACACATTACATTTTCCGTACAAAGGATTACTGTCAATCATAAAGTCACATGATGTAAATAATAATTTTTAAAAGCAGAGACACAGGGCAAATGAGGTCAGAAAAATCAGCTGATTCAGAAGTTACGTCAGATCCACTATATATTTATTTCCTGGTGCCATGAGTTCTTTGTTAACTGTTTGAAAGGTGAAATATTTGTTTCTTTTTTCAAAAACAAACAGAAAGCAGCTATACTGACAACAATAGCCCACTAAAACGACTGTTTTACTACTTTTCAAAATCAGCTGTCATTTCGTTAACGAAGTAACATTACCTTTATATGTATGTACGGCTGGTGATCTGAGTTGTTCTGAGCTGTATTTTCGACATCCAACTCATCAGACGTTTCCAAGGCCTCTGAATAATCATCAAAACAGGAATCTACATCACTAGATGCATTGTAGTCATTTTCAGACTGCATTTTGTTTACGACCTGTTAAGTCGAGTTGATCGGGAAAAATCCAAAATGGCGGACAGACAAATTAGGTGTTTACGTTTTTCTGCGTGTAATTTCAAAGTCAAAATAAGTGAAAGCTGTTTTTTTTTTAGCACAAATATAGTTTTTAACATGTATTCTTAATATTAAACATAGATTTGAAGTCAAAATTAAAACATAAATGTGCTTTTTTTACTTCAAAAGTCATCGCTCCGGTTGGAACGATTTTTTATATAACCGGTCTGAAGAGTGTTAATGTCACAGTTACACTCACTAGTAGTTCATATCTTTAACAGGTTGAATAGATTGTATTAGTGTCACAGTTACACTCACCAGTAGTTTATAACTGTAACTAGTTGAATAGATTGTATTAGTGTCACAGTTACACTCACCAGTAGTTCATATCTTTAACTAGTTGAATAGACAGGATTAGTGTCCCAGTTACACTCACCAGTAGTTCATATCTTTAACTAGTTGAATAGATTGTATTAGTGTCACAGTTACACTCACCAGTAGTTCATATCTTTAACTAGTTGAATAGACAGTATTAGTGTCACAGTTACACTCACTAGTAGGTCATATCTTTAACTAGTTGAATAGATTGTATTAGTGTCACAGTTACACTCACCGGTAGTTCGTATCTTTAACTAGCTGAATAGATTGTATTAGTGTCACAGTACCACTCACCAGTAGTTCATATCTTTAACTAGTTGAATAAATTGTATTAGTGTCACAGTTACACTCACCAGTAGTTCACATCTTTAACTAGTTGAATAGATTGTATTAGTGTCACAGTTACACTCACCAGTAGTTCATATCTTCAACTAGTTGAATAGATTGTATTAGTGTCACAGTTACACTAACCAGTAGTTCATATCTTTAACTAGTTGAACAGATTGTATTAGTGTCACAGTTACATTCACCAGTAGTTCAAATCTGTAACTAGTTGAATAGATTGTATTAATGTCACAGTTACACTCACCAGTAGTTCAAATCTTTAACTAGTTGAATAGATTGAATTTGTGTCACAGTTACACTCACCAGTAGTTCATATCTTTAACTAGTTGAATAGATTGTATTAGTGTCCCAGTTTCTCACCAGCAGTTCATATCTGTAACTAGTGGAATAGATTGTATTAGTGTCACAGTTACACTCACCAGTAGTTCATATCTTTAACTAGTTGAATAGACATTATTAGTGTCACAGTTACACTCACCAGTAGTTCATATCTTTAATTAGTTGAATAGATTGTATTAGTGTCACAGTTACACTCACCAGTAGTTCATATCTTTAACTAGTTGAATAGATTGTATTAGTGTCACAGTTACACTCACCAGTAGTTCATATCTGTAACTAGTTGAATAGATTGTTATTAGTGCCACAGTTACACTCCCCAGTAGTCTATATCTTTAACTAGTTGAATAGATTGTATTAGTCTCACAGTTACACTCACCAGTAGCTCATGTCTTTAACTAGTTGAATAGACTGTATTAGTGTCACAGTTACACTCACCAGTAGTTCATATCTTTAACTAGTTGAATAGATTGTATTAGTGTCACAGTTACACTCACCAGTAGTTCATATCTTTAATTAGTTGAATAGATTGTATTAGTGTCACAGTTACACTCACCAGTAGTTCAAATCTGTAACTAGTTGAATAGATTGTATTAGTGTCACAGTTACACTCACCAGTAGTTCATATCTGCATACATGCCACACTTAAAGGTTTACCCATAATCTGTATGGGGTGTTTGCGTTTTCAGATGTGTACGGGCCGTACACGGGTCTGTACGGGTTTTTTCGCCTAATTATTAAATATACATATAAATCTTGTGCCACTACACAATTTGCGTCATGAGATTCGGCGAGATTTTAAGCCAAGTGGATAAAAAAAAAAATAACCAATGAAAATCAAGCTGCCTATTTTTCAATTGCCGCGGGATGTGCGTGGCGTGTTCATTCACAATTTTTCGCTAAAGCTAGCGCGAGGTTACTGATTATTTGAACGATTACGCAGCACTGAAATCTTTTTTGAGTCGAGCCTATTGTTTAGGATTAATTTCCAGTTTAGTATTGGTAAGTAATTCATTTTTTAAAAAATATTACAATAACATTGTTTAGATGAAGTTAGATTTAACTGTCAGATAACTTAGGCCTATGCTTTCTTTTCCCCTAAGGTTTAGCATAATTTATTATTTACGGCTGGTAAAAAAAAAAAAGGCTGATACCACTACATATTATTTGATTTCACTAAAACTTGTAGAAAGTGCGTAAGAAATGTAAATTTGAAAAATAATACAATAGCCTACAAATTATGGGTAGCCTAATATCGTAATGACGGTCGCCGAATGCTCCGCATGTATTTTCGTACCATTTAGAGTTATAATTAGGGTTACAGCTAGGGTTAACCCTAAATCTAAATGGTACGAAAATACACGCGGAGCATTCGGCGAACGTCATTCCGATATTACCAAATTATGAAACTGAAAAGAAAAAAAAACCACAATAGCGTGGAAAATTTACATCTTAACTCGATCAGAGAAAAGTTTATTTGGAGTTAGCCTACTTCTCTTCTTAGTTTTAATTTCGTTTCTTTAAAAAAACAATGTTATTTTGCCTTTGGTGGTCATCATTACGGTCATTCAATGATTTATAATTATTAAATAATTAATTAGCCTCCATAAATTGTATTAATTTTTTTCCAAGATTCTATTTCATTATATAATATTAAAATTACAAATAATTATATTTTTCAAATTGATTATTAATATTTGTATTTACTTTTTCACATTAATATTTTTTTTTTCTGTCTAGCAGGAAATATTGCATCCATCTAACAGCATGGCTGAGAATTGAATATACTTTTACATGAATAAACTCTTTTGTTACGTTTTTCAGTCTTTGTACAGGTTTTGCGGGTCTTTGTACAGGTTTTGCGGGTCTTTGTACAGGTTTTTTAAATTTTCTGTACAGGTTTTTCATCTCTGAGGTGTGGCATGTATGTATCTGTAACTAGTTGAATAGATTGTATTAGTGTCACAGTTACACTCACCAGTAGTTCAAATCTGTAACTAGTTGAATAGATTGTATTAGTGTCACAGTTACACTCACCAGTAGTTCATATCTGTAACTAGTGGAATAGATTGTATTAGTGTCACAGTTACACTCACCAGTAGTTCAAATCTGTAGCTAGTTGAATAGATTGTATTCCAATCTGTTTGACTGTTGTGCAAAGTCTGACGATTCTTACATATTTACTTCTGCTGAGCTTTTTTTACACGTGTGCCATAATATTGAAAACAACGATGAATTCAGTTCAAGATACAAATAAAATTTTTCAAACTGAGATATAAAGCAGTAGTTTATAGCTTTATATAAAAATAAATCTTATGCAAGTTTACACCTCGACGACGTGCAGATATTTTTCAACATATATTATTTATTACATTCACTACAATAATAATAATAATAATAAATTCTTTAAGCACCAAACACGGCGCATAAGGCAGAAACCAGTGCTCTCCAGGTTGTTCGTTGTGACGCCACTCCTCTTAGCTCTTGCACATTATTTAGGCCCAACGTTCTTCCTTCTCTTATTATTGTTCTTCTGAGTGTTTCTTTTGGTCTTCCTTTTTTCCTCTTACCCTCAGGAACCCAAGTGAGCGCCTGTAGTGGTATTCTGTTGTTTTGCATTCGTAGGACATGACCGATATATGACCATCGTCTTTTCCTTATATAGTCGGAGACATATTTCTGCCTAGAGTCTTCTCTTATTTGTCGATTAGTCTTGAATTCTTTCCAACTGATGTTCATGAGTTTTCTAAGACATTTTTTCTCGAATGTATTCAGCTTGTTCTCCAATGATTTTGTTATTTTCCAACTCTCACAGCCGTATGTTAACACTGAGATAACATTTGAATTAAACTACATTCACTATACTACAAATCAAATTATGCGCTTTGTATCACTTTAAACGTAAAACATACATAACAAGATTATACTCCTACATACATTCAATTCTCTATTCGCTGACACCCTCGCAATCTTTGTCCTCGTATGACATCGTAAGATAGATGTGTTTGTTTGTTTGTTTTTTAATAAGGTGAAATACGAGGGGGAGTAACAAAAAAAAAATAACCTAAAAATGGCAATAAAAAGTCAAAATCAGGCTGCGGTAGCTGTCAGAAAGTCTGCATGCCAAGAGTCGCAATGAGTCCCTCCTATTTGCTGTTCAATTTTAAGATACTCCAAATTCCTATAAAAGTCTGTTTTTCAATGACCATTAATAAAGTAAAAGGTCAAACGCATCACGTGGCCAGCGTCGACTTGAACGATATGCGTTTCTCACATGGGCAGCTGTTTTGAGGACTGCTGCATGGTATGTAATCATCTTGGTTGGTTATATTTTTAACTGAGATGATTGCACCATTCAGCATCCCAGCTAGATTTCATAGAACGTTAAGCGTAGTGAATGATGACGCGGAAGACTTGGTTACCGCAGAGTCTCTGTATGTGCCTTTGCTGCCGTCGGTTGTGTTCAATCTCTTCAGTGAAGGTTTTTATAAAAATAACCTCGCAGTGTATTAATAGTATACGTGTCCGTAGATACCCTTGTTTCATTTTTAATAAATGTGTAAGGACCTGCGAGTCTATTGGAAATGTTTTAGGCGTTATTAAAGAAATGAGTAATTAAAACGTGGTAATCACAAAATTGGCAGTAATATAGACAAAGTTGGAGGGACAGACAGCGATATCAAAATAAGAATACAAAAGGCAAGAGGAGCTTTCATTGCATTGGGAAATATATGGAGATCAAGAGACATAGGATCCAACACGAAAATAAGAATCTTCGACTTAAATGTGAAGTTAGTCCTATTGTATGGCTCGGAGACATGGAGAACAACAAAGACAACAACCAAAAAGCTACAGACTTTCATAAATGGGTGCTTGCGTAGAATAGAGGGCTTAAAATGGTATGACAAGGTTACCAACGTGGAAATGATGACAAGAACTAGACAAGTGCCAGTGGAACAAGAGATGAGAAGAAGACGATGGCGATGGATAGGACACACACTGAGGAAACCTGTTGATAGCATTACAAGGCAGTCCTTGTTCTGGAACCCCCAGGGCAAGAGAGGCAGAGGTAGACCAAGAAGCACATGGAGAAGAGAGCTGGAAACAGAGGTGAAAATGATGAGGAGAACATGAAAAGAACTTGAGATGATGGCACGTGACAGGAGGACTTGGCATGTGTTTGTTGAAGGCCTATGCTCCTTTGGGAGTGTAGGGTTATGATGATGATGATGAAACACAAAATACCAATATTGTAGCTAGTGTTGCCATTTGTATGTATATATATATATATATATATATATATATATATATATATATATATATATATATATATATATATATATATATATATATATATATATATATAACAAAAAGTCACGTAAACGTTCGACGCGTATAGCCTAAACTAAATTTAATCTGAAGAAGGAACGTGTTTTTTTTTTAAAGCTAGACAAGTGAGTCAATTCTAGTCAGTCTACGAGATGTAGGAAAGAGACATATTGAATTTATTACGAAGAATTAGTCGGGATAATGATCAAGCAATAATGAACTTAGTAGACTCAATTTTTAACGGTCGTGATCAACGCATGATGTCGCGTGCAAAACAGTAATAACATATGTGAACTTTGATTCTGACTCACATGCGAGTTATAGAATTCTGATTATTAATTTGTTCGTGGATCATCTTAGCTGTACTTTGTTGCGATTAAAAGATGGAAAGTCGTCACCACCAGACTTATTTTACGGAACTTGTTCTCAAGAATTGAATCCACTGCAAGTTCGTATTGATCATTCGTTGTTTGGAAGTTATAGTCAACTTTAAACATTTTGAATAATAATACGCCTAAGATGAATAATCAAGACTTGCAAAATATAATAAGAATTATTTATTGAGGAATCACTAAAATTTAGTCCCCATAAAGAAATAACGAACCCACATTGCAGCAACAACGATTTATCATTCATGATAATTTACTCTTGGACATTCGTAATATTCTTCTTCGTGATAATCTGCAACAAGTTGTATGTGGCATTTTCCCGAGTTAGCAAACCGGAACAAATATGCGTGTTGTCACCAAGTGGTTGAACTACCAGTGTCGTCTACTAAAAAACCCTCATTTACATTATTTGTGTTAGAAGCCCACATCAGCGCAATAATACAATTAAAACATAAAAACAAACAAACAAAAGAACTTGAACCTTCATAAACAGATTTGCACCAAACCCGGCTTGGCACCCATTCCGACATTCCGCTATATATATGTGACAGGGGCGCTAGGGGTACCTCACACCCAAGACCCGTGCACCAAGAAAATTTATAAAGGATCGTTTGACAGGGGTTGCAATTATTGGTTGCTTGCAACCCTCTCAGCAGCAGACTTAACAATTCAAGCAACCCAAAGCCTTATGCAGATCAACATTTAATTCTACCGAACAGAACCGAACACCAAACAACCAATCCAACAAACAATCAAACGAACACCCAGTCAGTGTTCATAGACTGTCTGAAAAATAATAAATAAAACAACGTCTAAGTGAACATCAATAGCATGGATAATAACACTTACCATACAGAAAACATGCGCCCACCTGATATCATCAACTATCTCACACACTCATGCGTGTCGTCCAATGCGACTAGTATGGTGTTGTGCATGAGGCTGGCAATCGCACCGGGTAACATAGGTTGCTACCGAAACCACTACTGCAAGAGCATCTGAATGCTTCATGCTGAGACAAACCACACCGGTGGCCCCATGCTCCCTCAGGAGCGGAGGAGAGAAATATACAACTCTAAGTACGCCCACGTGCTCTCACAAACCATGTTCACATAACAATAATAATCAACTGGACATAAAATAATATTCTTCAATACATGTACAACAAATAATCTCAATAATGAGAATTAACTACTACCTCTCAACCGACCCACATCAATACTCGTTCCCGCACTCTGAACATGTCGTAAGTGACGATTGGTGTTTCCATGCTCCACCAGGAGCCAACAGAGAAACACCTGTCTCAACTTGCCTTACGCACCAGAAATCTAAATGACTATTCTCCCTTCTAAGTAACCACTAAAGATAAACAGTAGAATAATCAATAATCGTGAAATACACTTAATTACTTTTACATTAAAGGATAAAATAAAATTACTCTTACATTAAAGAATAATATTCTTGGCTTTAACCAAAAACTGGAACTAAATACACCGCGTGTCGCTCGGCATAACATATTATAGGTTTAACACGCGGAGCGTGTTTGCTCAGACTCGTTATCGCCGCCTTTTATCACCACGAGGTTACTATCTTGCGATCGCTAATCTTAATAGCCTCACACTATGTCTGCCTTTCTGAAGAATGAAATAATCGCTCTTAAACTTTCACATCTATCTATCTATCTATCCCATTAAACATTAAAATAGCCACATCGATATAACTTCAGAATCCTAGAAAACTAATGCTAATTTAAATTAACTCACGTGCTCAAGGCATTTACAGCTTGGCTCTTGTGTGTCTTCTTAGTCTGTTCTCACTGGGCGGCTCTCTCAAACATAGACCGGTTTCGCCGCTTGCTACCCCTTTTTATAAGCCCTGGCCTAACCACTCAATTTACTGCGCGCTTACGCGCATTAATCTGCGCCACACAGATAACACACGCGATTATTGCTCCAGAATGCATGAAAACACAGATATACACAACTAGAGCAAAAACACTACTAATATGTAGGCTTATTATGGCCTTGTAATAAATCTGCTTGAAGATAACGTGATCAAAAGGCACTAAACCACATAGACAACATGACTGCCCAGATGGGGCCAGCGCCGAGAACGACAGACCTCAAGATGGCGCTGTCACATATTCCCCGCCTGATTTTGTTGTCGTCCCGACAACTGCACTAAATCAGGCGCTTCAGTCGTATTCTCCAAATCTGGAGGATCACCTTTTCCTTCACTTCGTCTCAGGTCATTGCTGGTTACTCTAATGCTCGGACTCGCTCTGTCCATTCGTTGGATGATATATGGACCCCCTGTCATTGTGGGAGCACGAACTACAACGTACTCGTCTTCTGACCACATATCACGAATCTCGGATCTCTCAGCGTCGTGCATTCTCTTCTTCACCAATTCTCCGACCTGTAGTGGAGTAGAACACGACAGCTTGTCACATCTCTCTTTCCGGACTGCTGCAAAACTCTGCAACGGTGGCTCTGCTCTTACGTGCGCCCCTCGTAGCCTGGAAACGTGTCCTTCAACGAGTTTTAGATGAGTCTCCTCCTCTAAATGCCGACCACTTTTCCTGGCGCCCTTATGGTGACAGTTGCCACGGCCATCTCTTGGCTTGCACTGTGACGGCAATGTAGATGTGTTGGTACGCTTAGAGAGGGCGCTCTTTGATGGGCAAACCGATATCAAATGGTCCGGGTACCTACAATGGAAACATCGCTTAGGAAGCGGGCCCTGGGGACACCTGGCTGCCATGTGGTTCGAAAGGTCTCCACAGTTGAAGCATCTTATTTTCCTAGGCTTCCTCGGTGTCCTGGGTCGCCTCCTGCTACCCTTACATCCCTGGCCGCCTTTGACTTTCTTCCCTGCAATAAGCGCCTCACACTCCGGTCGACCACCAACCATCTTTATCTTTGAGCCATTCTGCTCCCCTTCTGTAACCTGACTCCCAGCCGCAGAGGGGTCTAGTTTAACGCCTGTGGACATCGATTCTGTACGTGGCCTAGTTCTCTGCATCTAAAACAACGAACTGCCCTGGTACGTCTCCCCTGCTCCTGAGACATCGCATCAATTTTAGCCTCTAATTGAGCCACCTGCGCTCTCAGCCGCTCTACTTCTGCGTTTAATGCATGCGTATCTGACACAGTCTCTGTTCTTGCCACTTCAACACTGGCAACACCAGCCCCCGAAGCTGCTTCGACACTGGCAACACCAGTCCCAGAAGTGGGCTCAGTCTCCAAAAACCGTAGGGCATAGTCCCTCACCAACGTGAACGATGCTGTAGGCTCCTTGATGATCATTTCCTTTGCGAGCTTTCTTAGTAGGTCATCTCTCAGACAAGCAGCAAACTGGTCACGAAGAAAGGATGGCGCCAAAGGAGTGACGTTGTTCTGCTTTTGAGCCCTTACCACACTTTCAAACACCTCGTGAATGCGATGGGAGAATTCCCAAAGAGACTCCCTTGCACCTTGCCGGGTAGAGTAAAACGTGGCCATTACTTCTGGGATGCTCCGACGTTCCCCATACACCCTAAGAATGGAATGTAGCATCGATTCTGGGTCATCATCATCAGCCTGAATCCTCAGCTCCCTGCGGACACTTGGTGTCACACTGTCAAGAATAACATCTGCCTGGTCCTCTTTACTCATCATCCCTACTCTCCAGGCAGCTCTCACCTCTCTGACATATTCCTCAGCCGTAGGACCCGTGCGCTCCCCAAAGCACCGCACCCTCTTGTGAGTAGGTACCACGATGTACTGCACTCGTTCTGGTTGACGATTTAGCCCTACTACAGGGTCATCCACCTCAGCCACATCTTCTTTATCAGTTCTACTAGCAGCGCGTGTGTTGCGTGCCGCCATCTTGTTGCTAGTAGAGTTGACTAGAAATCTTTGCAAACTGGATGATCCCGTCCCTCGCCTTGCACTGAACTGGGTGTTCTACTGTTTCGGCTGTTGCTGCTCTGATTGCTGAAGAGTTGCTTCACTGCGTGCTGTCTGTCAATCCTGCCGACGACGCCACTTGTGGCAGGGGCGCTAGGGGTACCTCACACCCAAGACCCGTGCGCCAAGAAAATTTATAAAGGATCGTTTGACAGGGGTTGCAATTATTGGTTGCTTGCAACCCTCTCAGCAGCAGACTTAACAATTCAAGCAACCCAAAGCCTTATGCAGATCAACATTTAATTCTACCGAACAGAACCGAACACCAAACAACCAATCCAACAAACAATCAAACGAACACCCAGTCAGTGTTCATAGACTGTCTGAAAAATAATAAATAAAACAACGTCTAAGTGAACATCAATAGCATGGATAATAACACTTACCATACAGAAAACATG
>JAMPIV010016507.1:0-169079 GCA_024509875.1 Oreohelix idahoensis | reverse complement strand
TGAGGACCTTAGACTCTAATTGTCCACTACACAAATACATCCCGGGACATCCAGTCCCAGCAGAAGAAGTGCTACAAATTAATCGGTGAAAGACTAACGAAGGAAAAACATAAAGATAAAGCCATAAAGGAAAGCCATAAAAGTAGCTTCTAAGAAGAGATGGAAAGGGTCAGGAACCTGATGGCATTCCAGCAGAAGGCCATCATAGCAGATATCGCCTACACGCTACAGAGAGATGTTTTATAAATTTCTTGGTAACGTCTGGAAACATGGAAGAGATTACCAGCAGAAATAGAAGGAAGGATATCTGGTTAAGTTTCCTAAGAAGGGAAAATTACAAGAGTGCACAAATTATAGAGGAATAATGTTAACTATTTACCCCATGCCAGGAAAAGTATTAAACAGGATTATCCTTGAGAGATTAAAAGAGTTCCATAGACAAGAAACTGAGAGATGAACAAGCAGGTTTTTCGATAAAACAGATCATGTACAGACCAGATAGCCACTTTGAGAATAATAGTTGAACAAAGTCTGGAATGGAATTCACCACTATACATCGGATTTGTGGACTACGAAAAGGCATTTGACAGTGTAGACAGAGAATCACTTTAGAAATTGATGAGGCATTATGGAGTTCCCCTGAAATCATTATTAATTAATTGAATAAAGAAAACATATGAAGACATGACATGCAGAGTTCTTCACGAAGGACAGCTTACAGAACCGTTTGGGATAAGAACAGGAGTGCGACAGGGATGCCTCTTGTCTCCATTTCTTTTCTTGCTGGCAATAGATTGGGTTATGAGATCATCGACAACACACAACAGAAATGGAATCCAGTGGACTCTGACTAAGCAGTTGGATGATCTGGATTTTGCTGATGACTTGGCTCTTCTGTCCCATAACCGTAATCAGATGCCAGGACAAATTGAAAACACTTGATGATAGGTCACAGCAATTGGGTCTGAAAATACACAGGGAAAAGACAAAAATAATGAGAATAAATGCAGGTAATGATAACAGGGTTGAACTTGAAGAAACACCAATACAAGATGTAGAATCGTACACATATCTTGGCAGTAAAATAGACAAAGTTGGAGGGACAGACAGCGATATCAAAATAAGAATACAAAAGGCAAGAGGAGCTTTCATTGCATTGGGAAATATATGGAGATCAAGAGAAATAGGATCCAACACGAAAATAAGAATATTCAACTCAAATGTGAAGTCAATCCTATTGTATGGCTCTGAGACATGGAGAACAACAAAGACAACAACCAAAAAGCTACAGACTTTCATAAATGGGTGCTTGCGTTGAATAGAGGGATTAAAATGGTATGACAAGGTTACCAACGTGGAACTGATGACTAGAACTGGACAAGTGCCAGTGGAACAAGAGATGAGAAGAAGACGATGGCGATGGATAGGACACACACTGAGGAAACCTGTTGATAGCATTACAAGGCAGTCCTTGTTCTGGAACCCCCAAGGCAAGAGAGGCAGATGGTATACCAAGAAGCACATGGAGAAGAAAGAGCTGGAAACAGAGGTGAAAAAGATGAAGGCACGATGACAGGTGGACTGTGGCATGTGTATTGTTGGAATGAGCCGGGATTCTCCTTTGGGAGTGGATGGTTATGAAATGAAATGAATGAAGTCGGAATGTTTGTAATCTATAGGTTTTTGGAAATTTGCATACGCTATATAAAATAACTGAAAGAGAGAAGAATAGATTGGATTATAGAAATTATTATAGCAAAGGGGAGAAAAATATATTCTTATGTCCCTTTAGGTAAATGGGGGATGAGTTAGTTTTGGCTACTAACAGTGGAGTACAGAGTACAGATGACACGGGGTGTTTGGGTGTTGTGAACGATTCGGTGACAAGTATGGAGTTAGTGGATATTTTCAAAATGACGTGAGTTAAATTCTGAGAAAATTAGGACAGGCCAGTCTAGATTCAAAGACGTGATAGGCGTTAGGATGGGAAATTGTTTTCTCTCTACATTGTGCTATTACCCCAAAGAAAAATACCGAGCAAAAAGTCAGATAAAATAATTGTATAGACCCATTTTGTATCTAATACGGACAGAACAATGTCTGGACTAAAGGCTCTCCCTATCAAGTCTTAAATCAGCATACTGCGATGGCATAAAGGACCAGACAAAACTAGTTTGTTGTACAGGATAGAAAACTTCAGTAAGACACACCCATTTTTTTGAGAGACCTGATCACATACGCACATCGACAGGCAGTTTCTTGTCAGAGTGCATTACTATCATTCTAGATCAGGAAAAAAGCCTTCCACGGAGAGTCACGTATTCCTTTTTACATGGTAGTTTGCTAGCCGAGTGTAGTAAAGTATAGGGGACTAATATGTTTTTAGAACAATGATTTAAGATTTTAATTGCATAAAACCTGAAAGAAGAATTTTAGTTCAAGTCACACATTAACAGAGGCCTTCAAGTTAACTATATCAGTTAGACAAGGGGTGCCCTCCTGTCCACCACTGTTATACGTAATAAGAGAGACATTAGAAGAGCGTCGGTTTGGAAAGAAAAATAAGATACTATTATACAAATATTTACAGGAACCTGCCATTCCAGGCAAAGAGGAGAAAGAGAAGTTATTAGTGTTAGTGATGATGACACGAATCTTAGCTTTCCTACAACAAACAGATCTATTTTAGAAATATTATTAGACAGATATTGTACACTAGTTTGGGCAAAGGTAGTGAGATCTAACACTAAATAACCAAAAATTTATAGCATAATTGGTACAGGCAAGTGAGGGCTAATAAAACAGATTACTCCTACTTTCCATTAGTCCAGGTGAACAGACTACAAATTCAAGGTGATACGCTGCTGCCACATACAACCTGCGATATTTGTGCGTAGAAACTCAGCAAAGCATGGGTTAATAAAACATATTAGAAAAATGTACAAAACCATCTTTTGGAAAAATATAAGTATCAAAACATCACTACTATTTTTTGGAGAAGGGGTATAGCGTACATTGCCTAATCCTACCTAACGTAATATTATTTTACTATAGCAAGTGTCAAGAAACATACACCAAAACACGAGATAACAGATAATAAACGCAAACTGAGATTCAGTAACGCCTACATATTCAGGAACACTAGAGGCTGTATATGCAGACAGAAAAAACACTGAATACCACAAAAAGACAGAGGGGGGATAGCCTTTGAAGACATTGATCACTAAACATAAAAAGCTTTAATGAATTAAAATATGTAGGAGACATTAAGTAAAAGAACCCGGGTTGGTGTTGACAATCAACATCAAATGGCACATTATTAAATTGGGGTTTATATTATCTAGTCTAAGCAAGTTTGGACAAACAACGAAGACTAAATTATTTGGCACCTTCCACCCCATTTTATAAGGCAATGTATACAGAACTTAAAAGGGAAAGAAGATGAGCATCTAACAAGAAAAACAAGACACCAAAACTCATATACAAAACACGTCGTATGAAGCACAAGAACAACAACGTGAAACACGAGAATAAAATAGAAGTTGCAACTACGCTGGATAACTCACTACAATACACACAGAACTTTATAGAATATTCACACAATAAATGTCTAAACAACAAGCAAAAGAGGTACATATAGGTTACTTTACAGCATGTGAACACCCAATGTTCACGGTATCAAGTCTACTTATTTTTTTAATAAGACCAATCTCCTGTTTATTGAAAATCACTACACATTTAGAATCATCACCTCTATTGGCCATTCCCGCCTTCATCGATACTGTTGATCACCTTCACAAACCACATCGCTTTAGTTCCCACTCTCATATTAATATTAAAAGTTTTGTAAATAATAACGATGATGTTGTACAAAATCAGAACACAATAAAGGTTTCAAAAAAAAAAAAAGGTTTTCTCTCCCAGTTGTTAAAGAGTTGAATGGCGAGTACTTATCAGGGAATGAACCCCGACAACATGCCATGATTTGGTTGTTTTTGTGTTCACAAAGATGTACTATTGTCGTGCTCCCTGATTGCTCAGCAAGCCATCATGTTAGCTAGAGATGCTGGTTTAGCAAGCACATATAGAACAGTTTTTTCATATGTTCAAGAAGAGTGCAAGATTTCTCTCAAGTTTCAAGACCTTCAGGTATGAATAAACTGTAGTAGCTGCTAGACATGTGAGGCATAGACATTTTGGTAGAAATAGTCAACCCTGGCGGTGTAGGCAAGTCTTAGTATAGATACCCAAACGATCACACAGTCTGTTGAAGATAGAACTCCGACATAAAGTGAAATATAACTTATCAAGTAGAATGAGCTAACTCAGAGACAGTAACGTTTAAAAGAGACAATCAACGGTTCTCAAGCCAGTTCTATATAGACGTCAGAGTCAGTTACACTAAGAAGAGAGTAGCGACTGAGACAGAGACAGGAAGGGAATGACAGAGGAATGCGAGGACGATATTTTTTAAATTTGATCTTGACATAAAGCTGCTGTACAAAAGTTGTATACTGCGGTGGAAGGTTGGGGCAGAAGAATCCCCTTCCACCGATTAATGAAATTTGAATAGCTGTAAATAAACATTGCACGTTTGTTCATCAGAGTGCAATCTGTTCCATCGATTTGAATCACCCACCGTCTGTGTTCAGCTATTTGTACTCGTTTAGAGAAAATCATCATCACACACCCACTGATAGGGCAGTGATCGAACATCCACTATACATCTACACATCAACGCACGGTCACAACGATTAGGATTACGTTCATAATGTATACGATTACGGCACTGTATTACTCCTGTCGTGTACTCTACTTTTTCATGGGACAACTTTTTCTGTTCCAAATTATTATTATTTTTGTTTCGTTTGGCTTGGCACACCAGTTAGGTTGTAACTTGGTTAATGGCGATTCAGGATTATCAAGAGTCTACTGCCACTTTACACATTTCTCCAGCTTAAATTAAACAATTAACTTAAAACATTCTAAAACAGCACTAAACAATGACAAAGGTCATACAGCGTTATTTCTCAAAACTGACGGCCTTCCATGGCCTCGTGATAACGGTATCTTACAATCAATGTCTACGGCGCCATCCAGCTGAGAATCTCGGTTAGTCAGAACGGAAGTCTCCTTATAAAGCTGAGTCAATCTGTTACAAAAAACAACTAGACTGGTCTGTTATTGTTAAGCTGCATTGGTGTTCAAATATTTACCATCAACATCATGATCATGATCATCATGATCATCATGATCATGATCATCATCATGATCATCATGATCATCATGATCATCATGATCATGATCATCATCATGATCATCATCATCATCATCATGATCATCATCATCATCATCATCATCATCATCATCATCATCATCATCATCATCATCATCATCATCATCATCATCATCATCATCATCATCATCATCATCATCATCATCATCCATCGCCATCCATGATCCATTCACCATCTATTATCTTCCATCCATCTATCAATCATCATTTTCATCCATCATCTCTCATGCATCATCATACATCATCATCCATCATCACCCATAACCATCCGTCCATCATACATCCATCATCCTTCATCATCCATCGTAGATCATCATTCTTCATCCATGTATCATCATCCATCACCATCATACACCATCATTCATAATCATCTATCCACCATCCATCCTTCGTCAATCATCCATCATCATCATCCATCATCTCCATTTACAATCCATCAATCATCATCCATTATCGTTAATCCATCTATCAATCATCATCCATCATCCAGCCATATACCTCTGCATCATCATCCATAACCATCCGCCCATCATACACCTATCATTATCCATAATTATCGTCCATAAAAATCATCCATCATTATCATCCATCATCATCATCCATCCGTTGTGCAACCTTGGTCAATCATCGTTATCACAATCCATCATTATCATCGTTATCATCCATCATCATCGTCATCATTCATCATTATCATCATCGTCATCATCCATCATTATCATCGTTAGCAATATCCATCATCATTATCGTCATCATCCATTATCACCGTCATCGTCATCATCCATCATCATCATCGTTATCATCATGCATAATCATCGTCATTATCCATCATAATCATCGTCATCATCCATCATCATACATTTATCCATCATCATAATCTTTATCCATCATCATTCGTCATCACCCATCATCATTATCCGTCGCAATCGTCCATCATACAACATGATCCATAATCATTCATCATTATCATCATCGTTATCATCATACGTCGTCATCATCACCCATTATCATTATCATTGTCATCATCCATCATCATCATCCTTATCACCATCCACCATCATCATCGTCATCATCTATCATCAAGATCATCCATCATTATCCATTATCATGATCTTCATCATCCATCATCATCATCGTCATTATCCATCATAATAGTCGTTATCATCATCTATCATCATCGTCGTCATCATCCATCAAAATCCACCATCATCATAATACTTTATCGTCATTATCCATCATTATACATTATTATACATCATCATAATTGATTATCCATCATAATTTGTCATCATCCATTACTATCATCCATCACCATTATCCATCATGCACCATCAACCATAATTATCCATCGTCCAGCCTTCGTCCATCATCATCATCATCATCATCATCATCATCATCATCATCATCATCATCATCATCATCATCATCATCATCATCATCATCATCATCATCATCATCATCATCATCATCAATCATCAGCATCCATTATCATCGTCCATCATCATCCATCATTATTGTCCATATTTCGTTCATTATCCACCTTCATCATCCATCACCATCGCCCATCCGTCGTCTATCATGCACCATCATCATCGTCCATCATCATCCATCACCATCGTCCATCCTTCATCCATCATCCACCACCATCATCCATCATCATCATCCATCATCATCCATCATCTTCGTCCATCATCTTTCATCATCATTGTCCATCCTTCGTCCATCATCATCCATCACCATCATCCACCATCATTTTCCATCACCATGATCCATTATACCATCCATCATCATCCATCATCATCATCTATCATCATCCACTATTATCATCCATCAGCATCATTCACCATCATCATCCATCAGCATTGTCCGTCATCATCCATCACAATCGTCCATTCTTCGTCCATCATCATCCATCCTCATCATCGACCATCATTCATCACCATCGTCTATCATCATCCATCACCATCGTCCATCCTTCGTCCATGATCATCCATCATCATCATCCACATCATCATCTATCACCATCATCAATCATGATCCATCACCATCGTCCATCATCATCCATCATCACAATCCACCCTCATCATCCATCATCATCATCATCCATCACCATCGTCCATCCTTTGTCATCATTGTGAGGAAATCAGTTGTGTTCTTTTACATCATTTTCTTTCTCTTCTGCATTATCAACTTATTTCTTCATTTTCCACACTCATCGTCCTATTATTTGGCATATTTAATGCACCTACATTCTTGCCAGGTCACTCCCAGACTTTTTTACGTTTCACCATGTGAATCGTAGTATTACAAGGCTAATTAGACAGGTCATCGGATAATACTTTTATGACTTAAGTCGTCTAGCCACCATTGATAGAGACGGTCACGGTTGACACAATGTGGTCTAGCACGATCGACAGAAAGAAAGTCAGATTGTCAGTCTGGGAAATCCGTCTGGGAGATGAACGCAACCACAGGCGATAATGAGGTAATACTTCTGCTGGACCATCTCTGTATTAAAAATACCGATAACCCGTCTGGGGAGATAATGTTGGGAAAGGTGATTAGTAAGGAAGTATGAGTTTACAATGTGTTCGTGAGTTTGCCTATAAATGCAATCGGAAGTATAACTCCATATTTGAAAGGAGGGTTGTGAAATTTTAAAAGGAGTAAGTTTATAGAGCCATGCGGCCGACTCAAAAGGTGTCGCGAATTTATTGTCACCACTAATCGAAGTATTTGGGCGTCTTTTATACCTTAAAAACTACCAAGACTCGGAAACTTAAAAAAAATTTAGGAACCAAACCTACTCATAAGAGAAGGATTCTGAAACCCTCCCCCCCCCCCCCAACAACCAAAGGTTCAAAGCAGCTAATCAAAAGTTTCCTGTGTCCCTATTCTACTGTTCCAGGAGATTGTGTTCCCAAAGTTATTTTGGGTAAGTTTGTGAAATTTATTTTACAATGTGAATTTGACATGTCTGTACTTGCACATAAGTGGTGATACAAAGCATAGGTCTGGCAACCATGAAAATAGTTATGTTCATAAACCACTACAGCAAGCATGGTGTTTGCTTTATGCTAATCTCGCTCAGGAAACCGAAAGTAGAGGTAATCCCAGACTCCGAATGGAGCAGTGAGGAGAGATGAATTACATCACATGTGCATAAAGTGTATAGTATCATTTTGTGAGATATATGTAACCTTGTTGTTAATTGTTGTTCAGGCCAAAATCATTGCAAAACACTCAATATATTTGCGGTCTGTCCAAGCACATTTTTTCCAATTAAAATACCCAAAAAGAATATTGGTGATTTCTAAACCATCTTCCATGAGTTACCGCTGTGCATAACTCCCACAAAATCTAACTTACTCAGAGAGGCTAACGGATTTTGGGGTGGACAGCGAGACAAATACGCGCCTGTTAACCTCAGCCCACAAAATGTACTTAGCAGAGGCATTTGTTTTTTTATTTTTCCTAAAGTTCTTGGTACAATGTTCCATTTACAAGATACCAGTCTGAAGTAAGAGTCTTCGCCACAAACTTGTGATTCAAGCGCTGGGGTGGACACCAACTACCTACAGTGGTCACGTTGTGAAGACACCCACATTTGACATGTAGGAGTGGAGTTCATCTAGAACGCCTCTGGAGAAGAGCCCTCATCACGAAAGACTCGACAACCAGTCAGTGCAGTACTCCGCAAGTTAAGTTTTTGTTAACAGGCGAAAGCAACGGACAATAACCAAGTCCCCAATTAAGTATCGATGAAGACAATCTCTTAAACCCCCTAAAATCATGTTCATCCATATATTTATTTAAACTTGTTAAAAGACTAATTAATTATTTAATTTGTTATATGTTATTTACAAATCCATAGCTGATTCAGTTATTATAGATATGAGAGCGCATGTATGATCGAGAATCTTTAATATACCGTATATACATATAGTTACAGACATAGAGCAAAAATACTTATAACAGGAATTTCGCTGGATTAACCCAGCTGGGGGCTCAAACAAGCCACACCATTGCCTAAAACCTCATAAAAGGTGCCGGATCAGATATAAGTAAATAGTGCTCTGCCCTATGCAGCATTGTTCTTGACTTATGAATTATCTTGTGAATACTCCCGTGAGATAGAAGCTTCATCATCTTTCTATCAACAACTCTGCCAAGAGTAAACTTGTGCGAAGGTAGACACCTTTGAAATCCCCTTTTAGATACTTTTGAGTTTTGGCCACTGGTGGACCACTACTGCAGAGCAAAGGGGAGGCAAATCCCGTGACACTCATCCATCGTCATCCATCACCATCGTCCATCCTTCGTCCATCATCATCAATCATCATCATCATCATCCATCATCAATTTCCTTTGCCCTTCTTAGGGAGCGTGAAGCCACCACTGGTACCAGCGGAAACTACACAGAGAAAACACCAGGTGTGAAATTTGGTTGTAAAAACTTCAGAAATATTTTCACAACAGCCTACTTAGTACCGATCTTAAAAATTAAAACGAAAGTTTGAAATGTTTCTGTCATTTTCCATTTTTCTCGCTATGGCTTGTTCCCAGGGGATACTGCAGTCCATCTCCACTAGAACTTTAAAAACCAAAACGTTTTTGTTTATAATTTAATAGTCAACATATAACAATTCTGTAAATATATTATAACAGCTATGATTTTACTATGAATCCCAAGTTCTCCCCCCCCCCCCTCGTCATCTCTCTAACTCTAACTCACCCTCTCACTCGCTGCTACTTTTCCCATTCTCACGTCCTTAATGCGTGGACTTCATCTTCCGATCCTTTCTGAGCTCGGGGAATGACTGTGAACAATCCCAAGAATGCGAAACAATTTTTTGGAGCAGTTCACGTTTCACAAATACAGAAGTCACAACGCTGGAAAACTGTGCTTAATTGCGCATGCGCGTAATACCCCCATGGGTATACTTTTTGCTGTCTCCAAGATAACTAGAATTGGCTATTCTTTATATATATATATATATATATATATATATATATATATATATATATATATATATATAAATATATATATATAAATATATATATATATATATATATATATATATATAATTTTATCATATTTACCAACTCACTACTTCTTATCGTCATCGTCGCTCATAATATCTTCCCAAATTGTCAACATATATTAATTATACCTTACAGAAAATCGGAGCGGAAACGATTAGGTCTTTTTCCCCTGACTTAATCTGTTACCACCTTGACATTTACAGCGTGTTTTCTGGCAAGGCATATGCAAACTTTCGGCCGGCGTGATGCCGACCACATCACCCCTAGTGTGCCGACGGTCAAGATAATATGGGCCTAACACCATATTCCCAATATGCCTCAATGGGCGTGTAACGGGTTCCTTTACCTTTTTTATATGCAAACTTTAACAACTTATCAGGCAACAACCTGCGTTTTCTTCCATCTCTCCAGACAGAAGGTCAGAGGTAACAATTGGCCGAGCTAGCAATATACGATAAATCCAGACGAAAATTTCACTCCTACACTTAATCCGTGCCTTACTGTCTAGTCGGAAGTGTGTTATACAATCATACGCAGATACTAAACTCTACACTCAATATGGTTTCAAACGAAAGTGAGCGATCAAAACAACTAGTAATGATGGTCTATTGGGCTTAGACGGGACAAGAAACCTTGAAGTATGAAGTGAAACAAATACTGTAAGAGAAGAGAAAAAGGAAAGGGAAGAGCACAGAAGAAATTATAGGATGGCACAGGAAAGGGTAACGATCGAGATTGTTTCGTCACAATGTTAATAAATGAATATGTGGGTTTCGTAGACGACATTCTAAACTATTCATTCATTCTTACAGTAATACAAAATAACAAATCATCCACACTTGTACACATATGACTGCTTTACCAAACACCATGAGGCAAAATAGTTTCATTTTAACAATGATGGGAACATTGAGAATGTATATAGTATTTTTTTCATTTCTTGTGTGCTTTTTCTAAATGTGCCAACCAATTTCAAAGTGTGATAAAAACTTTATTTATGATCAGAAGCAACTGAAATGTTCCTGCAATATGCAAAAATGAATGTACTTTAACATAAAAGTGGTTTTAGGAGTCCTACTACTCTAAAATGTTATTTCAAATTTTGTAAGCACCCTACTACCTTGCATGGATCACACGTTGAACTGCTTTCACTTAAGTCTCGTAACGTTCGGAGTCTGAGTCGGCACATTTTTTACCGACTCCAACGCCACTGAAAAATGAACGACTCCGATACTCCGACTCCAGAGCCCTGAATTCTGAACATACCAAACGTTCCGCCTAATTTTGATAGAATGACGAATGTCCCAGTATAATGCCCTCATATTCTTCAGTGTTAATAGTTGAACAGGCAACCGAAGGGACTTTGTCCTGAATAAATCGATGTGATAGTTCCAGCCTATGAACTTTACGGCTCTCAGTGGGCAAAATCTGATCTAGAACTGAGACAACAGAATCTGATGTGAAAAAGTAAATGGGACTTAAAGGACTCTGAGGAATTCCGTGCCGAATCTTGGACTATAATTGGAACTTTGGCAGGGTGTAGTTGGTCAGATTTGTACGCATGTTCCTGAAAATTTGACATATATGAAAATAACTAGAAATGTTGTACATATGAAATTTAGTTGCAAACAGATATGTTGTAAAGGGTGATTGAACATTTTAGTTTTAAATTGTTATATCCTCAGTTGTTGTTATTGGACATATAGAAAATAAATATTAAAACAAGGACAAATAACTGCCATTTGACAACTGACTACTATGTTTTATTTTCCGTTTCCAGAAACAAAATGCAATAATATAAAAGCCAAAATGGCGCGCAAAATGAGGAAAAAAAATTGCTGCCGGCTATGAGGTCATGGGTTAAACAGGCCGGATATCGTTTAGCAATAATGTTAATGTGACGTTGCATGTTATTAGACAAAATAACAGTTAATTCTCTTTATTATGACGTTTGTTTCATGTTAATTAATTATTACACAATAAACCAGAACACAATTTTTGTTTTATTTAAACATGTGCCCTAATATAACCAACGTATTATGTATCTACGTTGAACTGCGTGCAGCCTCACCAAAACGAGGCAAAATTTTATCTAAAAACATTATTAATTAATTAGATACGAGAGGAGAAAAAAATATGCAGTGACTGTGCAATCCTCGTGTATGTGAAAATGTCTGTAAATTTGACATATCTAAATAAAAGAGGAAACTAAAAATAACATAAATATACTTGACACAATGAATAGAGGCACCTCAGACTTAAGACGCGACTCCTAAGAGGTTGTATGGGGCTGGCTACGTCAGTACATAAAATAAACTGCGATAGACAACCTCCACAGCAAGAGCTTAGGAATGCTGTGAGGTAGCAATGTAATTATATCATTTACTAGACACAGTATTAAGATCTTTGTCTTGTGTAATCTGACCTATAGTGTAGAATAGGAGGACAACAGAAGTAAGTGCGTCAATAATGCACTGGATTAACCTAGGTAAATTTCCGGTGTTATATGTTGCGGGTCGCGCTAATAACCCCTGTCATCGAAGCACTATTTTGTGTGATGCTTAGAAAGCAGGGAGGATTGTGCGATTCACGTCCGTAGCTAGGCGGTGGCGTCGCACGGAAGGTCCTGGGTTCGATTCTCCGGTAACAATGTAGTTATTGATTATATATATATATATATATATATATATATATATATATATATATATATATATATATATATATATATATATATATATATATATATATGGAGAGAGAGAGTGAGAGAGAGAGAGAGAGAGAGAGAGAGAGAGTGAGAGAGAGAGAGAGAGAGAGAGAGAGAGAGAGAGAGAGAGAGAGAGAGAGAGAGAGAGAGAGAGAGAGAGAGAGAGAGGCAAATAAAAAACAGAAATTCATAGGACGAAATATTTGATCAAGAGCTAAGTGGTTTTATATCTTCATTTAGAAAATTTTGGTCAATGGATTCTATGAATATAAGGTGGGAAACATTTTAGTCCTTCTCTGGGTCGTTAAGTTTACACTTAATTTCGCAAGTAGTGTCACTGTCTGTCGCTGAAGTATTGTGTAGCTAATGCTGGGTCTCATGAAGTTTTGACTGTTCCTTTTCAAGTCAGGTGTCCAATGGCTGTTAGAGTCGCCGCCTCGAAGTCCTCTAGACCAGTCTCTTATAGGTGGTGTCCAGAGTTGAGTACTAATAACTAGTACCAGGAGAAATATAAAATAGTACCTCTCTTTAAGTCGATGTATCCTGATGTGAGTACCAGGCGACCTCCACTTTCCTCCACTATTTTATCGTCCTCTGAATTTTCCCCAGTGCCTATGAGATTAAAATCTCAGACCCTCGAGTCAGATGAAAGTGTGTTTGGAGAGCGGAAGAAGGCAAGTGCAACACACGCGCACGCACGCGCACACACACACACACACACACACACACACATATATATATATATATATATATATATATATATATATATATATATATATATATATATATATATATATATATATAAACAAATCTGAAACAGAACTGTTGCCATAAAAAAATATATACCATGATGTCATCATCATCATCTTTCTGCTCCCTATGGAGCCTTGGGCTACCTCTGCTATTGGTTCATTGTGAGGTAGCCCGCACGAAGCAGTCACCAGGTCTTGTAGTGGCGGTTTATGTGGCAGTTTATTTTACATGATGAGGCTACCGGCCTCATACACAACTTTACAGTAATAAGCATTTTATACACGTGAAAGGAACATATAAGTGTTGAAAATATACATTTTAAGACTCACCCCTTCAATGTGTATTCTTCTTCTTCTTTCGTTTGCTTGAACTATATTGTCTATATCTGCAACGTTGTTTCTTGTATAAACTTCACTGTCTTTTGTAGTTCATACAGAGGTCCGTAAAGTTTTGCTTCCAGTGTTGTTTCTCTGGGCCAGTGGGATTGCCTCAATATATCATATTCGGGGCAATCTTGAAGTACGTGCTCCGCAGTCTGGGGTGCCTGTCCACATGTACACATGGCTGAATGGCCAATCTTGAATTTTGTATACATGTGGCTGCGGAGGCGGTTGTGTCCTGTTCTGAGGCGTAGAATGACAATTTGTTCTGATCTGTTCATAGCTTGGTAGTCATCCTGTGTTGGTGTTGGTGGCTTTCTGATTGATTTGATCATCTTTTTCTTCTGATGGTACGTAACTGGTACATCCGGTTGTTCGTCTGCAGCACCTTCTTTAGCCAGTACGTCTGCTCTCTCGTTTCCTGGTATTCCACGATGAGACGGTATCCACTGCATGGCGACCCTGCGCTGGTGGCACAGTTCATAAAGTAGGGCTAGTATACCTGGCAATTTTCTGGACTGAAGTGCTTGGAGTGCTGATCTTGCTTCTGTCAGGAATACTACAGGCTGTGGACCGAGATTGGTGTTCAATAGTTTCTCAGTTACCACCTTGATTGCCTGGACTTCTGCATCATAGTTGTTACAGAATTTCCCCGTTGGTACTCTGACCGTATCCCTAGTGTTGTTTGGGTATTCTATGTGTATTTATTCAGATGCTTTTTTGCACAATATGACCGATAGTAAGACTTGCAGCCGCTAAGTTATAGTTTTCCTGAGTGAGCTAATGATATTTGTTATGCTACAACTCCTAGCTTTTAACACAGCGGCAGCTTTATAGGGGTCGGGATTTAAAAGCTTTATAGAATCTTGGCACTTTTAACAATAGGAAAATATAGCTTCCGTCACTCCATAGCAAATTTTCTATCCCTTAATCCTGGCGTCTTCATCTGATAGGAATTGGAAATCCAGTGGGGAATCTTCAAACAATCAGGTTTTATAGTTCAAACATCGTCTACTCGAAATTCAACCACGCTAGTTTATGTTCTCTAAAACCGAACGCAAAACATCTGTGCTTTCACCCTGTGCCATCTTGTGCAAAGGTAATCCGAGTTTATCTTTCACCATCCTCGTCTACCGCCAGCTTGGCTTGCAATGTGGCAAAATTTAACCGTTTCGCTACTTCAGACACCTTACTGTCTGGCGGAAGATGTTACGTAACGTAAACAAACAAATTTGCTTTGCACAAACAGAAGTCAATGTTGTTTCAAAGCAGATCAAGCGGTCAGGTAGTAGTAAAATAAGGGAGTGACGAAGTAGGACAAGATATGATAAGAACAATGAATACTGGCTGAATTAGCACGTAAAAGCAGTGGTAGATAATACTGCTGGAGAGGAGCTAAGACTCTAAAAAAGAGAACGAACATGTTTCGTGACATCCAAACAATTTAATTTAATATCGATCACGACACGTCAATTGCCCTTCTTGTGTACACAAAAGGCCAGCAAACAAAATCTGTCAAGGTGGGTTTTAGTCCCTGACCTTATTGTGCAAGGCCTGGCTAGTGTTGCTGTCCATAATAAGAAAGATAGACATACCGGCGGTGGCTTACTCTGGCGCTTATCTAAAGGGAACGTATCAAGACTAAGGATAATGACCGGTGAATACTGACGTAGTGGAGTGAAGCAAAAAAATGGACAGAAAAATGAAAAGGATAAATGTCGGTCCGTGCCAGCCTCATGCATTCCAACAAATTATTCGTATTTTACAATATATATAATTGAATATATCTTTGTCTGAGTGTAGAACCCTGGTAACCAAATGATGTGATTACTTTCATATGAAATAGAAAAATGTGACGCAATTTCGACTTTTTTTAGTCGAAAAGTTGGAACGAAGTCTTGTTTGGAATATACAGAAAAAAAAAAAAAAACCGAAATAAACTGTTAGGAAATCTGATCAGAATGAAAACTGCTCAGCCATCTGTTTTCTGTGCTAAAATCTGGAAACGTAGGTTCGAGGACAGCGAGAAAAATATTTCCAAAGGAGTGGCTAAATTTCTCATGTGGAAAATATGCATTATTTCACGGGGCCAGAAGAAATTACCAGTAATTTAATCGGAAATATCGACAACGGTCACGGGCTGTAATTGAATTTAAGAAACCTACCTACGTTCGTGCACGTATGTTTAGTCTTAATTGTTACTTGCCATTTTGCAAATTCGTGAATAAAATATAACCAGGACAGAGACAATACTACCCCCAGTATTCCTTCAGGTGAACTCGTTCATCTTCTCATTAAATGCCTATTATGCAGCACGACACTTCTCGTGCACAAAGGAAAGCCGCAGCGACATGCATATTTATGGAAAATCTAAAAAACAGTGGAAACAATCACAACCAATGCGGCAGCAGCGGAAAAACTGACGCCAGTAACACAGATAATTGAGGTATTCTTATTATACACTCTAAAACGGTCGACGTCTTTTGTCTCACAAACGGATTACACAATTAAGGAAGGACCATGCATTGAAGCTAAGACAAAAGATACACGTGAAAAGCAGGGGAGGTGAGTACGCAGTGAAAGGGGCGTACAACTGTAAACAGAAATGCAACATAATTATAAGAACAAAAGAAACTTCACAGAGTGTCAGAAATATATTCTTCAATACCATAAGTCCGGCCGTAAGTACTTTGGTCGGTCGGTAGGTCAGTCACATTTTGCACACCGTTATTTGTGCACTTTTTCTATTTTCGAGAGAGTACATTAACTTTCAACCACTGCTAAGGGGGTGCAACTGTGGTTGAAAGTTAGGCAATAATTGTATTGTTTCCCCTTATATGTACTCTCCCGAAAATAGAAACAGTGCGCAAATGAAGGTGTGTGCAGTAAGTCGACCAGGGCAAGATTTTAAAAGATGCGCGAACAATTACGAGACATGTTGTCATAAAAGAAATGTTAGTTATTTAGTCAATTTACGGTCCATTAGATCATTATCACTGCTCCACATGTCATTTAGGAAGGTTACTCCATGTCTTCATATTTAATACATCCATATAATTTTCACTACCAATATCTAATGACAGTCGTGTGCAATGAAATGACCACAGTAGGGATAGTACCGTCTGCAATACATGTAACAGAAACAACACACTATAATTAATAACCTGTCAATGTTGACTGGTTATTGCTAGTATTTAAATAATTGCAGACTAAGGCTTGCATTAACTGTAATACAAGATTTCGTATAGATGTGGTAGACATTATAAATACTGTACTTCAAGATTTCGTATAGATGTGGTAGAAGTAGTAAAAACTAACTGTAATTCAAGATTTCGTATAGATGTGGAAGACATAATAAACACTAACTGTAAGACAAGATTTCGTATACATGGGATAGACATAGTAAAAACTAACTGTAATACAAGATTTCGTATTGATGTGAGACAAAGTAAACACTCACTGTAATTCAAGATTTCGTATAGATGTGGTAGACATTATAAATACTAACTGTACTTCAAGATTTCGTATAGATTTGGTAGACGTAGTAAAAACTAACTGTAATACAAGATTTCGTATAGATGTGGAAGACATAATAAACACTAACTGTAATACAAGATTTCGTATACATGGGGTAGACATAGTAAAAACTAACTGTAATACAAGATTTCGTATTGATGTGAGACAAAGTACACACTTACTGTAATACAAGATTTCGTATTGATATGAGACATAGTAAACACTCACTGTAATACAAGATTTCGTATTGATGTAAGACATTGTAAACACTAACTGTAATACAAGATTTCGTATTGATGTGATAGACATAATAAACACTAACTGTAATATAACGTTTCATAGTGATGATGTGGACATAGCAAAAACAAATTGCAAAAACTATTTAAATGAAAATTCAACTTTTAGAAGCTACAACATGGAGATCAGTGCATAAAAGTTCGGAACTATGAAGATCAAAAGATCGTCATGCTAACGTAACAAGCTTGTCGACAACATCAAGCGTAAACAGGTTCCAGAGTTCAAATACTTAGAAACCATTGTTACAGGCAATGGTAGTCCTATGCATCTTCATTCTTTGCCCTCTAGCGCCCCAAGGGAGGCATGCCTTCAAAGACAAAATAATGCCAAGCCTGCGACCTGCGTCATCCCATTAGGATCTGTCTATGTCTTAATGACCCCGTTCATACTTGTCGCCATTTCCCTTCTCTATTGTAGCAAAGTGTGCAAAAACACGCTTAGTTAATGGACTGATAGAACGAACAGAGAAAGCATAAATTGCAAGAGCCTTGAAATGCATGTAAACAAGAAAAGACCACAGAGTAACTAAGCAGTCTAAAAATAGTAGCGGTCACGCATGCGCAGTCGGTTATGTTATCAGAAAGAAGCCAGAATGCACAATTCACAATGGCGAAGACAAGTGTCGCAAGTCAGGTAAAGAATTTCTTTGATAATAGGACAATGTATAAGTGAAATGTGATAAATATTAAAGATTTTTCACAGAAGGGAAATGCAGGAATGGAAATCCAAAAGGAAAGTTGGAAGAAGTATGTATATAATTAGATATTTGCAGTTTTATTTGACTTTCACATCACAGTTCTAACCTAGTGATAAACATTATAAATTTATTGTTAATACGGGTCTTACCCGATTGTAGGTTTAAGTGTATGAAATGGAAGCTTCCAATAGGGGAAGATAAAGGAAATATAAGACAACGTGCTGGATAAACTTGGTTGAGTGTGTATTGGAACGACTGATGGGACAGTTGCACATAATACCCAATATGATAGAGATTTTCAGTGCTGAAAAGAGCCAAACCCTACCTGCTCCCTCAGACGGCCACGCTCACAATATATAAGGCGAGAACGCTCAGTTCAAATCACACACAACTAAAATCCAGCCAGAAGACAAGTAGAGTTCTGTCTAGACTACGTCAGTTGCCACTGCATGAAGGGCAGATCTTCTTCACAGATTACAGTCTTCATAAGAGCTTGGAATTGATCCTAGAGGGTGTGTAGGTTTACTATATATATATATATACACATAAATGTGTATATATATATATATATATATATATATATATATATATATATATATATATATATATATATATATATATATATATCTATATATATATATATATATATATATATATATATGATTGGGTGGGCGAGATGATGATGATGATTATATTGTGATATGTTTGATCACTCTTTTTTCACACTCGCACCGACCCGAACAACAATAAAACTCTTGATTCTAGAAGCAGGGGCTGTATTTATTTTTACAACCCATTCAGTGACTAAGCAAACATTAAACAAATAAACCAACGAACATAACAAAACAAAACACCCAGTTAGTGCTCAGTTGCTAATGTGCTCAAGGCATTTACAGCTTGGCTCTGTTTGTCTAACTTCGTCTGTTCTCTCTGGGCGGCTGATACTAGGAAAGGTCGCTGCTGGCTCGCTATTTCTTTTATAAGCCCAAGTCGAATCACTCAATTTACTGCGCGCTAGGCGTATTGATTTGGCCGCATACATAACACTCGCGATATTTGCTTTAGAAGGCCCGAAAACATAAATATACACAACTATTTCTAGAGCAAAAACTCCACTATCAAATATAACACACAACTATGCACCAAAACTAATTTTTAGGCGTTATTATGGCCTAAGTAATATATTTTCATGAAGACTTTTCACATCCCAGAATGCTTCGCGCACATCGAAAATATGGGCGATAAATGTGCCACTCACAATGAAGGGGGAAGCTGGGGTGTCTTCCCGTGAAGGGGTAAGCCGGGTGTCTTTCCGGCCCTATCATATATATATATATATATATATATATATATATATATATATATTATATATATATATATATATATATATATATATATATATATATATATATATATATATATATTTATGTGAATAATATCAATTTTATTTCAGATTTTAGTGTGTTGTGATTGTATCGGACATATTGTTTGTGTGGATATGATTGCTGAAGATTGGAAAACCTAAAATATAACTACCACAGTCCTTGTCAGGGCTAAAATATATATATAATATATATATATATATATATATATATATATATATATATATATATATATATATATATATATATATATATATTCTGGTTTTGTCTGGGTCTATAACCCACCAGCAAGACCAGTACTGACTTGGGATGTAGGTGAGGGAAGAAAAGGTTGCATCCTGTCCATATATTCATATTGTTTTGATTATTCATGTATTATTATATTTGATACAATGTTTTGCAGTAGACACCAATCTGTCTCCCTATATCTAAATCATACACAGCAATGTATCATTGTCGTAGATTTTTGATAGGGGGATTAAGACTTGGGTTGGTCCCTTCTGATTAGATTACGTGATAGCTACAGTGAGAGATAATAACAGAAATAGATTTCCACGAGTGATCTGGAAGAATCAATAGAGGCTGTCCCCGAGAACCTGAGAATCTTCTCTCTTTCTCAGCCTATCTTTCTACAACAGATTTAGATGAGTCAGACAGTCTAGTGACAACATATATTAATATATATGAACGTACCACTCACGTGCACACACACAAGTGACGACAGTTAGACGCACAGACGTGGGAAAAACTATAACAGTGATTATACAGATAATTTGGAACGAGCTGACCAACGCGCTGATTAAGTTCCAGAGAAATTTTAATTATCATCTAAAATTTCATCACAACACACAAAATTACATCAAGAAACATATACTTGCTGAATGATAGACCCACAGTATGATCTAATCCCTCAAGGTATGCCCACAGTCCTGTTAGAAGAAATTGATAGCCCCAAGAAATCAAGGATACATTAGCGGAAATCTACTGATTTTCCCCCTTTTAAAGGTATGAACAGACTTAGATATAGTATAATCTATCCTAAGGAAAAGTATCTTGTTTGCAACAAAAACTTGCATAAAGAAATTACAAAGTGGGTGAAATTTGGTATACCATAAAAAAGAATCACTCGTTCCTGCTTTCTCTCGGTTCATTCATCAGGGCCCTGTCGTGCATTTCTCACTTTCTTACCCTATAACTTGCTGTTGTTCGCCGTCTGGCGCACGTTATGACACAATCTGTTTATCGTTTGATGAAGCGGATACCCAGCTCTGCAGATCTTGGTTTCATCCAATTTGTCCGGGGAGCGTCCTGTTCAGGCGATGATTTTGTTCAGATTTTAAGTTAGTGTCACTTTATCAGCTCAGGTAAGAATTAGTGTAAGCGGGTTTACAGTGTCAGAATCACGAGGTTTCCACTACTTAGGGAAAAATGTCAGGTTTGTAACTTTCGATCAAAGGTAACCTTCTTGGTCACACCACAAGTTGACAAAATTTGCGGAACGTTACTGTTTGTAATAGATTACTTGCCACAAGGGCTGAACTGTATTTAAGTTTTCTCAGGAAGAATAAAATCTGGCGCAACAGGCCCGTTATGTCATTTCACCTTTAAAGTACTTGTAAAGATTATACACCAAGGATTTTAAAGAAAATGTTTTAGTTCTTCACAGATATTACTCATCAGTACTTAACGCTGGCAAAGTTTGGGTTAACCCCAGTTTTCTTCACTAAATAGAGGGAAAAAAAACACATATAAAATAATTATACATACTATGTACTTGTTATAACTTAATTTTAAACTGCAAGCGTAGCGCTTGACTTATCGTTTAAATTCCCGTGAAGTAGTTATATTTTTAAAAAAAATCAATCATCATGAATTAGAAATACATATAAATATATTTCGTCAATACTCATGAGGCATCAGTGCATTTACTAGTTAGTTTAAAATATTCTCGACTGAGTATTCAGCAGTTAAATTTAATTCCTTATAGCTACCTGATTTCAAGCTAGAAATTATAATTTATTCTGCTTTTCACTGAAACACGTCAGCTAGAGAATATAACAGACTTATAAATTAAGCACTCTGCACAAAAAATCTAACTAGTGATATATGAAATAAGCGATTTAACACTTTAAACACTTCACAAAATACTAGATATCTAATATATAATATTTACCTCCGCACAGAACTACAGATTAATACCACGAACTAGAATCATTCAATATAATAGTAGTCTAGAACTCGGCAAAATGTTGCCCAGAAACTAAAGACTTTTCAATACACAAGATATTTCTTCTAGCCTGGCGATCTGTCTACTGCAGATTTAGGAGTACGAATGAAATCTAGTTTCAAACTCTGGTTAATATCTATCAAACAGACAAAGAGGTCCCACGTTATTTCGAAAACACGAAACAGCACCGATCTCTCCCCTTCTCATTAACACTTTCCATAACCAGAAGACCTGCCATAAACTGCCACTTCGCGTCTTAACACCTCACTGCTAACGAAACTGGCCCAGAGTGCTGTGACAGAGGAAAATACCAGACAAATGTCTCATTCTGCGCCGTGCAGATGTCGGTTATCACACCTCACGCCGGAGAAACGTTCGTGTCAGGTGAAAATGCTAGACCAAATGTCTGCTCCTATGTCTGAGTATGAAACATAATCACACATCTCGTCTGACTGCAGCGACTGACACGTTATATAATAACATGCGGGTGCGTTTATAAATGAGAAAAGAAACAGGCGAAAGTATGAATGGGAAAATAGTAATGTTTATAGTCGCAAACGTACGAATGCGAAAAACACAGGAAAAGGATAAAAGAGCGATAATAAAGTAGAGGACACGGGTAGAAAAAGAAAGAAGAATATAGAAAATTTATTGATCATAATCTCTATAAGAAAGAACGTCCCCCCTTTAAGATATGGAAGCACTCCATGTCTACGTTATGGAAATAAATTTCTTATATCCGTAGCTTCAGGGCGTCTGTCTTCTTCCCTCTCATCTCCCCCCTCCATCTCTCTCCAATTCCTATTCAAGTCTACTCCCAAAGTTTCCTTTCTCTGGAATGTCTCCCATGCGCGCTTGAAAGAGCGTCGCCGCTTTTGACATTTTTAAAAAAGATTTCGTGTGTGTGCAGTTGAATTTCCCTGCCACTATCGTCATCTTCGTCAATTTTGGCGATCGTCAGGAGATGTTCGGAGGTTGGCACTGGTCTTTCCGAGAATTTCTTTAACAGATTTAAATGGAAAACCTTCTCCTTTCCTTGAATAGAGATCTGGTAGTTAGCCTTAGAAATCTTTTTCAGGACGGTAAACGGCCCTTGCCATCCGATCCTCAGTTGGTTGTTCCCGGTAGGGAGTAACACTAAAACTTTCTCTCCTGCTTCCAGTTCTCTCTCTTTCTCGACTTTCCTGTATCGGTTAGCGTGCTTTGTGCATGGAGATCCGTTATCCGTCAGCACTTGCTGAGGGAATCCCAACCGAGTGAAAATCTGCACGAGGGCTTCTGCGACATGCTTGGCATCTGCGCATGTTAGAGGGATAGCTTCTGCCCATAAAGTGCATGTGTCGACTAAGGTGAGGATATACTTGTTCCTTCTTTTAGTCCTTTCGAAAGGCCCTAAAATGTCGATCACAACCCGTTCGAATGGTGTTCCCACTATTGGCATTTCACCCAAAGAGACTGGGGGTGCCCGTTGCTTGGGTGACACACGTTGGCACTTGGCACAGGATTTGACATACCTGATAATATCAGTATTTACTCCTGCCCACCAATAATGAGTGGTTATCCGTTGGTTTGTGGCGTTCTGTCCCATATGTCCGCTGAAGGGAAGAGAGTGCCCCATTTCTAGGATTTGGCTACTGTACTGTTTCGGTACTAGGAGCTGGTTGTAACCTTGGTCAGGCTTGCCCGTTCTGCGATAAAGTACGCCATCCTTAGAAAAAATGTCCCCGTGCTGTCTGGGTTCCTTAGCCATGGGCAGTTTCCTAAAGCAGGGTGCCAAAGTAGGGTCCTTTTGTTGCGCTTCTTTAAGTTCCATGGGTAACAAATTGTACGCAGGCTCCCGTTCCTTCTTGGTTTGCCGTCTTGTAGTTACTGCTGCCACAATCGGCTCTTCCGTTTTCCCAATTAACACGTATCTACCGCCAAGTATGACTGGGTAGATGGGGTCATCCATAACAGCCGCTTTGATCACACCTCTGACAAAGTCAGAGTGTATCTCCACCAATGCGATGGGAAGCGCTGTAGGTGCCTCACTCCTAAGAACTCCACAAGTTCGACGGTCTCTCCCTTCTCTTGACCGGGTTTAAGCAGGTGTCTGGCAACAATGCAATCATAAGAAAGCCCCGTGTCAAATAAACAAAAAGTTTGAGAACCGTTCAAAATATCAGTACCTCGCGTAGAGGGTCTCTCTCCCTCTACAGGTTGGAAATAACTGTCAATAATTCCGCCTTGCGAGACTGTTAGCAAGCATCCTATGCGTTTCGGCTCGGTGTGCTCGCTCTGATCCTTAGTCCCGTGCGCAGGGGTTTTCCCTTTGTCGCCTTGTCCTTTCTGTCTGCGCTGCCATGTAGGACGGTCGGGTTGATCAGACTGTTTACTGTGGTTGGGGTACTTGTTTTTGTAGAACTTGGATTTTTCAGGAGGGGGGTTTTGAGTTCCAGTTTCTCTGTGGTTATTCTTATTAGAGGCATGAGAAGATTGGTCTCGATTATTCTTTCGAAAATGCTCTTCTGTCGGTTTACGTTTTGTGGCCGGTAGTTCGGCCAGCGCATTTTGATAACGCTCAGACTTTTCTAAGATGTCTTCAAGCTTTTCTGCACCCTGCTCAGCTAGAAATCTCCGGAAATCAGCAGACAAAGTTTTCTTTATTTGTTCTGTTAAAACAAATTCCTCAAGACCTTCATAGGTAGAGGGGAGCTGTGAAAGCTCAAAGCACTTTGTCAAGTATCCCTTCAAACGAGACGAGAACTGCTGAAAAGTTTCAGAGCTCTCCTTCCTGCTGTTTCGAAACAGTTGCAAAAATTTGCGAGCATTCATTTTAAAGCGCTCCAGTAACGCTTTCTTCAACACATCATAGTTGTCTTGTTGGCTGCTTTCCAGTTTGGCGTAAACATCATACGCACTGCTTTTCAACGCCTGAGAAAGCTTCATATTCCAACGCGACCTCTCTAAACCGTACCGAGTTGCAATTTTCTCAAATTTCTCTAGATCTGTGTCAATCTTCTTATTAGGACAAGGGAAATATTCTAGAGCGAAAGACATAGCGGTGAGGTGAAGAGATTGAGTGTGCTCCGCGTCATTTCTTTCCAGTTCGTCCCTGACAAAAGCTTTTGCATCTTCTCCGTCCAAACCTTCTTCTCTTGCCTCGTCCCTGAGGATCTGCCTAAGCTTCACTCTTTCTGCCATAATAAGTCAGTGAGTGAGACTTATACGAGAAAGAAATAAGAAAAAGATACACTGGTTCCTACCAATTACGAGAAAATATCAAAACAAAAGATGATATAATTTAACCTGGGATACCTCCTCCTATGATATATAGTATCTAAGTATCGCTGCTATTAATCGGCAATAAAATACATAATGCAGACGACTACGCCAAGTAAATGGTAGTAAGATTACTCACTGAAAAATACGTTGCTACAGTGGAAACAAAATAATTATTGCAAAAATTATAAGAGAAAAAAAAATTCCCTTAATTTTTAATCCGCTATCAAGTTCACCCCTGAAGTCAGTTAGGGTAAGGGAGGCAATTACAGGACGTATAGTCTGATTGCGCTCCTTAGCTTAGCTCAAACACCTAATTCTTCAGAACCCTGTGACTGTTAGACAATCACAAACTTTACCAGCGTTTAGTATTCCAAATCAATAATTAACATATATTCCGACAAAATCAACCTGTAACTCAAATGTATATTGCTCAAAATGCTGTGGAAAAACAATTATTAATTGTGTGGTCAGCACGCCCATAAACAGATCGATAGTCTAGGGGATAGTTATTTTAAAAGATATAAAAACTCACAAGACATCACACTCTTACTCTATATCAGAATAAAGAAAGATTCTTCTCCTTAAGTTCAAAATCCCGATAGACGAGACCCCATTTGTCGTACTCGTCTTCCTATTTTAAGTTCAAAAATCCTTCGGACGAGACCACATTTGTCGTAGATTTTTGATAGGGGGATTAAGACTTGGGTTGGTCCCTTCTGATTAGATTAGAATACGTGATAGCTACAGTGAGAGATAATAACAGAAATAGATTTCCACGAGTGAGCTGTCCCTGAGAACCCGAGAATCTTCTCTCTTTCTCAGCCTATCTTTCTACAACAAATTTAGAGGAGTCAGACAGTCTAGTGACAACATATATTAATATATATGAACGTACCACTCACGTGCACGCACACAAGTGAAGACAGTTAGACGCACAGACGTGGGAAAAACTATAACAGTGATTATACAGATAATTTGGAACGAGCTGACCAACGCGCTGATTAAGTTCCAGAGAAATTTTAATTATCATCTAAAATTTCATCACAACACACATAAAAATTTACATCAAAAACATATACACAAAAATTCAAAAAAATCAATGAATTTCTACCAGAATGATAGACCCATAGTATGATCTAATCCCTCAAGGTATGCCCACAGTCCTGTTAGAAGAAAGTGATAGCCCCAAGGAATCAAGGATACATTAGCGGTAATCTAATGATTTTCCCCTTTTAAAGGTATGAACAGACTTAGATATTAGTATGATCTATCCTAAGGAAAAGTATCTTGTTTGCAACAAAAACTTGCATAAAGAAATTTTAAAGTGGGTGAAATTTGGTATACCATAAAAAAATCACTCGTTCCTGCTTTCTCTCGGTTCATTCATCAGGGCCCTGTCGTGCATTTCTCACTTTCTTACCCTATAACTTGCTGTTGTTCGCCGTCTGGCGCACGTTATGACACAATCTGTTTATCGTTTGATGAAGCGGATACCCAGCTCTGCAGATCTTGGTTTCATCCAATTTGTCCGGGGAGCGTCCTCTTCAGGCGATGATTTTGTTCAGATTTTAAGTTAGTGTCACTTTATCAGCTCAGGTAAGAATTAGTGTAAGCGGGTTCACAGTGTCAGAATCACGAGGTTTCCACTACTTAGGGAAAATGTCAGGTTTGTAACTTTCGATCAAAGGTAACCTTCTTGGTCACACCACAAGTTGACAAAATTTGCGGAACGTTACTGTTTGTAATAGATTACTTGCCACAAGGGCTGAACTGTATTTAAGTTTTCTCAGGAAGAATAAAATCTGGCGCAACAGGCCCGTTATGTCATTTCACCTTTAAAGTTCTTGTAAAGATTATACACCAAGGATTTTAAGGAAAATGTTTTAGTTCTTCACAGATATTACTCATCAGTACTTAACGCTGGCAAAGTTTGGGTTAACCCCAGTTTTCTTCACTAAATAGAGGAAAAAACACATATAAAATAATTATACATACTATGTACTTGTTATAACTTACATTTTAAACTGCAAGCGTAGCGCTTGACTTATCGTTTAAATTCCCGTGAAGTAGTTATATTTTTTTAAAAATCAATCATCATGAATTAGAAATACATATAAATATATTTCGTCAATACTCATGAGGCATCAGTGCATTTACTAGTTAGTTTAAAATATTCTCGACTGAGTATTTAGCAGTTAAATTTAATTCCTTATAGCTACCTGGTTTTAAGCTAGAAATTATAATTTATTCTGCTTTCCACTGAAACACGTCAGCTAGAGAATATAACAGACTTATAAATTAAGCACTCTGCACAAAAAATCTAACTAGTGATATATGAAATAAGCGATTTAACACTTTAAACACTTCACAAAATACTAGATATCTAATATATAATATTTACCTCCGCACAGAACTACAGATTAATACCACGAACTAGAATCATTCAATATAATAGTAGTCTAGAACTCGGCAAAATGTTGCCCAGAAACTAAAGACTTTTCAATACACAAGATATTTCTTCTAGCCTGGCGATCTGTCTACTGCAGATTTAGGAGTACGAATGAAATCTAGTTTCAAACTCTGGTTAATATCTATCAAACAGACAAAGAGGTCCCACGTTATTTCGAAAACACGAAACAGCGCCGATCTCTCCCCTTCTCATTAACACTTTCCATAACCAGAAGACCTGCCATAAACTGCCACTTCGCGTCTTAACACCTCACTGCTAAAGAAACTGGCCCAGAGTGCTGTGACAGAGGAAAATACCAGACAAATGTCTCATTCTGTGCCGTGCAGATGTCGGTTATCACACCTCACGCCGGAGAAACGTTCGTGTCAGGTGAAAATGCTAGACCAAATGTCTGCTCCTATATCTGAGTATGAAACATAATCACACATCTCGTCTGACTGCAGCAACTGACACGTTATATAATAACATGCGGGTGCGTTTATAAATGAGAAAAGATACAGGCGAAAGTATGAATGGGAAAATAGTAATGTTTATAGTCGCAAACGTACGAATGCGAAAAACACAGGAAAAGGATAAAAGAGCGATAATAAAGTAGAGGACACGGGTAGAAAAAGAAAGAAAGAATATAGAAAATTTATTGATCATAATCTCTATGCGACAATCATTTATCATACATGCAGACATCTGATGACACCCTCATCTTATCACACCCTAAGTTGTAAGAGATCTCCATGACATTGCCTAGCCACTCGATACCTCTTGTTCCAGGTTCTATAGTCAAATCTCAAAAACCCTGAAGTCAAGTGGACCTCCGATCCTGCTACCTAACCATAACAGGAGCCTAGAGGTTGAAGTGTTCCATAGCCTTTTTTCCCCCTGATTGCTGGGATTGGAATGAAGAGTGACTTTCAGAATACAGTGTTATGTGTCAACCCATATCTGGACAAGTGCTGATTCAAAGTTGGGTAACCTAGTGAATATTTCAGTGGCCAATGTGAGACTTCTAACGGTCATATGATGAGACATTAGGGAATAGATTAAAAGAGACAGACTAATATAATTAACAACAGTGCGGGAACATTTGTGGTGTAAAATAATTTAAAGATCCCATGGGGACTTTTTGGTTTAGTTTAAACTTATAAATATATTATCAACTTGATGTACATACATAACCATAATCACCATCGTCCAACACTCACCCTTCATTACCTAAGTAGACAGATGTACATAATAAATTATGAAATTGTACTCAAGTGACTTTTTAAATTTGTAACTGTTCAAAGTTGAGTTACTTTTTCTAATTTTATTAGAACATCACATGAGTTACTACAGCTAAGGTGGCAAAGTATATTTCTTAAGCCTTAAACTATTGTCTAGCTCAGAGTATCCGCAGCCGTAGCTCACTTGTGATACCAGTGCTCTTCTCTGGTACTGGGACTTCATACATTCTGGAGAAAATTATATTTCTTCTCTAAACACTATCTTCATACCAGGAAAACCTTACGCTACATCTATGATAAATAGATACGTAAATAGATAGATAGACAGACAAACAGATAAATAGATGGATAGATAGATAAATGGATAGATAGATAGATAGATAGATAGATAGATAGATAGATAGATAGATAGATAGATAGATAGATAGATAGATAGATAGATAGATAGATAGATAGATAGATAGATAGATAGAAAGATAGATAGATAGATAGATAGATAGATAGATAGATAGATAGATAGATAGATAGATAGATAGATAGATAGATAGATAGGAAGGCAGACAGACAGACAGGTATATAGGTATGTAGGTAGATCGGTAGGTAGGTAGGTGGATCGGTAGGTAGGTAGGTAAGCAGGCAGATAGATAATGGCATAAGTAAAGACAACCGGACGGAGAATGGGAGAATACAGGAATAGAGAAGGAGAGAAATACAGGGATAGATGCAAAGAGAAAAGAAAGCAATATCTAACTCAGAAGACACTCAACAAACATACCCTATGGTGGACTTTTCAACCTCCGTCTGGGACAACAAAGACTCCACGGAGTTAGAACGGTTGCGGGAAAATGTTTCTATTGATGAGCTAAACAGAAACTAAGCGGCCAGTCGACACTTGAGCAACACCCGACTACTGTATAAACGGAGACACAGTCGGTAAACGTGCACTGGAAACAGTTCTGCGGCTACAACAGACGAAATTATTTGACACGCGGGAAAACGGGAAATTTCGACAACCTCATATTAGACTTTGCCGAGACCAAAAGGAAAACTGGTTAAGTTTAGTGTACATCTGCGCGTTCGGTCCGGTGTGGTCTCTCTAATGTTGTTTCTTTTGACGGGACACAAAGAAGACAAAGTATAAAGTCCAATGCAATTAAATAATTTTGACGTTTAAAAATTATGTTACCATTAACTTTTTTGAAAGTGTTTATTCCTTTTGTTCATTTTCTTTATTTTCATTTTCCTCTTCTTTTGCTATTTTTCTATTCTTGTCTTCTTCTTCTAGGATCCCTAACCTCTGACTGACAAAATGAATAAAATCACGCCAAACGATGTCTTGTAGGGGTGACGGGATGAGTTCGTTCATTCATTTCAATCTTTAGTCCCATCCAACCGTCCAAATACTTACTCGTTCATTTTTCATTTTCTTACTAAGAACTTTTATCACGGCTTAGTTTCGCAACCAACCCTCTGTTTCCCGGCGTAATTCACCAATTCACCCATGAAGTCTTCAACACTGAGCAAGATTTGTCACTCAGTGAGCAAGTTGTTACAAACTTGGAAGCCCTTTTCTAGAGAAAATATAAATTTAATTTATCTTCGAAACCCCTCTTTGTTGATTACGTTAAACGTATTGTCTCGATGTTCCACCTCTGCCTGCTGCTAATATTATCCACTAGACGGGCTGTCTCTGGTTTTAACGTCTGGCAAAAGATCTAGATTTACACTTTAGGATTCCTAAACCAGAGAGACGACAACCTCACACCTTTCGGCTTGCACACGCCGAATATTTAACGAACAAGCCCAGCTAATCACAGAGATAATGGGTTAGAAAAATGCCCGACACATGGCTACATGCTGGCTAGGAAAATCGTCTAACAGATCACCAGTGTCCAAGGATGTAAAGGAATGATTAACATGTCTCAGGCTAACACCAGAATGTACCTTACTGTACCGATCTTCGGATTGGCTTACCCAAGGAATGTAAACAGAATGCATCAATGTAATGATCAAGAAAAACTAAGTCATTTCAAGTTATCACTCTGTGACTATACATCATATTCACTCGTTCAATTTATCTGCTCATTTTTTGCTATCTTCCTCTCCATCCTTATTTACCGATATGATCTTTTTCGTCGGGTGTACACCCCCCCATAGATAATACCAGATTTCAGAGCTTAATTACTGGTATGTGTCCTTTAATTGTGAAAAGTCAATGCTAAGCGAGGCCACTGCAATACAGTAAAGAAATTACAAACATGATCTCTTATCTCAAACACACAAGTTTGACCGTCGTCTATTTCATGAGTGGGATAGTCACTTACAAAAATGACTTTTTTATTGAATTTGTCTTGGCTGACCTGAGAGATTGCTCTAACAGTATTAACTAGAACATGTGAAGCAACGATTTACGGCTATACAGGTAGATGGCGAGTTAATTTATCTGACCAAGAATTAGGACTACCTAACTTGTTTCCGCCTAGGTCCAAAGAGGAGACAAACAAATATTGAGGAATAAGGCATGGCAGATCACGTAATCATATCCGGTGGTACAATTAATTAGCGTCACTGTCAATTAATTAGTCGTTCTCTTTTGCGTATTTTCTCTATCTCTGCCATTATCTATTTATTTCTCATTTTCGGAGCACAGAAATATGTGCCCCAGTCATTGTTTACATTTTCACATTTCGATTCGTGTCAGGTCAAGGCGTCATTGACCATCCTTAAGAATTAATTGTAATCGCTTAAGTCAGCGGTTCCCAACCTGTGGTACGCGTACCCCTGGGGTACGCGACAGGACGTTCAGGGGTACGCGAAAAAAAATTGAGTAATGGCGGAAAAAAGATACATATGTCAACAGCGTAAAAAACAAGTCAAAAGTTGTGAAATTAATTCAACGCTATACTGTACAACATGAACTGTGTGAGACAATCTCCGCCGTTTTTCTTGCGCGCCACTGGCGTGCTGTCTGCTTGGACTGGCGTGTGTGAAAATCTATGTCGTTTCGTGTGACCACAATTCAATATTTTTACACAATAGTCTTCATTATGATGACTATGGGATTATAGTTGTGCCGTTGAATATTTCATCAAAAATATGACTTGTTTGATCTTCCACACTATCTATGAACGTCTAATGTCCCGGAAGTAATAGTGTCGATTCTTGACCCAAATTTTACAAACGTGAGACAGTGAGACAGTGTTTCTATATACAGTAGTTTTTGTCATTGTTTTAATTTAACTTAAAGTGATTAATTGTTCAATTCGTGTATTATCAGATATGGATCAGTGGTTGAAAACCGGCACAGTAAAAAAGCTGAAACATAATGTGGAATGTGATCAATCGCCAAGTACTTCTCAGGACACGCCTAAGACTTTGGTGCAGGATAAGTGAAAAGACACGATCTTCAGTTTTACATAGAGCTAAAAAGAGAAAATACAGCGACGAATACATGAAGTATGGGTTTTCTTTATAGGAGATGAGGACTGTGCTAAGCCCCACTGTGTAGTGTGTCGGGAAGTATTATCAAATGGTAGCATGAAACCTTCGTTACTCTTGCGGCATTTACAAACAAAACACCCCAGTTATGAAAACAAGGAACGCAATTTTTTCAGCGCCTATCGAAACAACAGAATGTGACATCGTACTTGTCGTCAGTTAACAAAGATAACGAAAATGCGGTTGAAGCCTCCTACCGTATTAGTTATCGTATTGCTAAATGTGGTAAAAATCATACTATAGCTGAGAATTTAATTTTTCCTTGTATAAAAGATGTCGTTCTGAGCCTGATCAGAGAGGAACATGTTCGCAAAATGAACGCTATCCCTCTTTCGAACAATACAATTTCTCGAAGAATGCAGGATATGTCTGACGATGTTGAAGCGACAATAATAAGTAGAATTAAAAATAGTAAATTCTTCGCTATTCAAGTTGACAAAAGCACAGATATTGCTAATTTCGCTTGTTATTGTGAGGTATTTGAAAAGCAATGAAGTTGAAGAAAACCTTATGCTTTGTCATCCTCTGCCAGGGCAGACAGGAGGGGAACGGCGGATCAAAAAGAAAAAAAATGACTGGAAAGGCTAAGGAGACGCAATTGGGGGGGGCAATTGGGGGGGGGGGGGGGGGGGGGGAAACGGAGAAAAGTCACGTTTCCCAAGTTGACATAAAAAGTAAGCAACTCCACAGAAGGGACCCTAGATATGTTACGCCACAGTCATTTATTGGACGCTTTTGCGATACCAAGCTTTTGATTTGAATGGAGCGGTAAAACGCAGATGTTAGGAATATTACAAAAATTAAAAAGTAATTTTTTCTTAATATTAATGTTAGGAATATAAAAATTAGCTGGCCGGATGGCCTATTCTGAGCAGTGAACTAAGATGGTCTTAATTTTACAAACGGATAGATAATATTGAAGATAATGACAAAAGACAGTGTAGTTCACATCATCGACAGACTGTGTTGAATAAAAAAGTGTCGCAATTTGCACACAAAAACACGACCTTGGACGCAGGTGTTCAAATTTACTTAGTATGGAGGAGAGGGTTTTTGAGCGGTAGCTGTGTCTAAATATAACTTTTAACGACAAAATTTTGGAGGGGAGAGAAAGGTTGGTTCAAAAATCAAGCACATTTTTTTTTAGAAACACAAGTAGAGACGGACAGACTAACAGATAAACATCCATACTTGACTGAAGCATGACTGAAATGACTTTATGGTAGGAAATTTGAAATTTAAAATAAACCGAGGCAGTGATTGGCCACAGACAATCATATCATTAGCGCTCAGACGCGAAAGTGGGGCCATTCTTCAATAGTTGTTCAGTGATAGACACAGATTTTAAAGTGTGGTGATTCCATATGAAAGCAAGTGAAATAAATTTAGGGACGCCATACTATAGCCAGCAGCTCAGCTGAGTTTTGCTAGCAATTCTGTGTTATTTATTCATAATCTGGTAAGATTGAAATTATTTCCTTATATATTTTGAATATTGTTTCATGTTTGAGTGATTTGATACTGCCATATCGAAATCTAGCCTTACAAACAAGTAGGGATTTGCTCTAGACCCCCCGCCCTAGTCAGGGTCTAGGGACCAACAATGTACATAAACTCCAGCAAGGATTATGCAAGACAGATCAAGTGTTGAGAATAATGATACATATTACCTATCCTCTTTTAGGGCCGAAAACTAATAAACATTTTTCAGGATCTATGTCTGGGAGGATCTATCTGATGTAAAACCACCATGGTAAATGTGCTGTTTGGTCAGAGAGATCTGACCTGTCTGTATGATGTGGTTGTTGTGTCACTGTTGTGTCCAGACGTGGGTAGAGAATAGATTTTGACACATGGCCCATACTTTGATTGCAGAGCTGCGAGTTTCTGTCGTCAACAAAGCAGGGTCTATTCAGTTGGTGACTTTACTCGAGTGTATCTGTGCAGTATTTGTGACAGAGACCACCATTATTGCCCGCCAGCACGGAGAGGTGGGACCACCTGATTTCAGCACCAGAGCGACAACTACCAGATGAGTGAGCCTCTGGTCTGCTGGACTTTCACCAACGCCCTTTAGTTACTAAGAACCCCATAAAGATTCCCACCATTTTCTGGACACTGTGTAGTCAATATAGACAGGTGTGATGAGGCCACCCCAACAGCACAAACAGTACTATCCTCCCAAGTAGATGAATACTAGAACATTTTAATAAAACTAACTAGTATAGTACATATATATGTACACTATTGCATTTATGATATAATATTCTATGCATTTCTTTTCATAATCTCTAAATCCTTTTAAGTTCTGGTCAACCTAAAAAATTGACACAGAACAAAATAAATGTAATATACTTATATCAAAAAATTTTACACACGTGAGTTAGTTCAGTGTATTTTAACATTTATTAATATTATTAGTCTTGTTAATATCTGTGGGTATATTTATAATCCATTACACCACACTACATATCATAACCCTAGACACTTTACGTAGCCACATTCATTAAAAAAAATTAAGTGTGAGGTCGTAGTGGTAGCAAGAAAGGCCTTCTGACAATTCACCACTACATTTTATCTCAGGAGCCTTCACAGCTGGCCTCATACAATTTACATTTAGTAATAACACCATCATACAATACCATCAAACACCACTACAATATTGGGGTCTTGTCCAGGGATAATTAGCCCAACAGTAAGATTAGGATCTCCTGGTGGGAGAAATAAGAGTAGGGAAATAAATTGTAAAATTCCCTTTAACATTAAAAGTGTCCCTGTAGATAAAAGTTGGTGAATCTTCACAGCCAGTAATAATTAATTAGTTAACTGGTTAGTTAGAATTAGTTAGACTATAGTCATAAGAAGTACTTAGTGTATTTACTGGTTAGAGATTTAGCTTGTATATTATTATATTGTCTAAAAAGTATGGCGGAGCTGGCAAAATTTAGATCAGCTGCTGTGCTCACCGCGAAGGAGATGGGAATGGATGGTCAAATTTTAATTCAATACGTAACGACTGAATGTGATAAATATATTGAAAGGGAAGATAGAAAGGTAGCTGAAGAGAAGAGGTTACAAATTGAGGCTGATAGAGAAATTAAGAGGCTGCAGATTGAGGCAGAAGAAAAAAGGTTGACTGCCGAAAGGGAGGCAGAAGAAAAACGACAGCAAAGGGAGGCAGAAGAAAAACTACAGCAAAGGGAGGCAGAAGATAAAAAGGCCGAAAGGGAGGCAGAAGATAGAAGGTTGCAGAGGGAGCACGAATTACGACTAAGGGAGCTGGAATTACAAGGCCCGGCTCCTGAAAATGGTGCCAGCCCTTTTGCCTCAGATGCTACGCCTAGTCTGGGAGCCTCAAACTCAGCTATGGGGTTTCATTTAGACCATTTTGTTGAGAAAGACGATGACATAGAGGGGTACCTAGGACGTTTTGAGTTATTAGCTACTACATATGGGTTAGAGAGAGAGAGGTGGAGTTTAAAGCTATCACAGGGATTGAGGGGTACTTCTTATGAAGTATTTGCTAAAATGAACAGGGAAGACCAAGACAATTATGACATGTTAAAGCAGGCTTTGTTATTAAGGTACGAGAAGAATGGTGAATTTTATCGTAAGAAATTTAGAAATGCCAAACTGTTGTCTGGGGAGACATACCACCAATTCTCTGCTAGACTAGAAACCTATTTGGAGAAATGGACGGCTCTGGGGAAGACCCAAGATCTTAAAGAAATGATCATGATTGAGCAATTGAGAGAGTCCATGGCTCCAGACATGAGAAAATTTCTCATGGAACAAGGTGCAGAGAAGTTGGGGGAAATTTTAAATGTTGCTGAGAGGTATCAGGCAGCTCAGGCAGAGGTAAGTGGTGCTAAGAAGAAGCACATAGACAATTTTAAAGCTCCACAGCAATTTAACAAATTTGATAATAGAGAGCAGGGAAATAAAGGTAGGACAAACTTTGAGCGGCCAAGAAATGACTATCGCGACAGAAACTCACAGTTCAATGACCAAAAGTTCAATGAAAGAAAACCGTTGAACCAAGGAAAAAGATGGTGTAAATGGTGCAAGAAGGATAACCATAACACCGAATTTTGTAGAAGGAAACCTTCAAACATTGCTGCAATGAAGTCGGGGACGCAAAGATTAAAGGTTAATCCTAAGGGACAACAGGAACCTTATCACCCCCCAGTTTGTGAGGATGTTATTTGTAATGGGGTCACCATAAGGTGCCTTTATGATACAGGTTTGGATTATGATTCAGTTGTGAAGTCTAGCCTAGTGGACCCAAGTCAGTATACCACAGAAACAGTGGAAATACAAGGGGCGACTAAGGACATACCACTCATGACACTTCCCATCGCAAGGATAACGGTGAAAACTCGCTATGTGGAAGGAGAAATCAGAGCAGCAGTGATAGATGAACCAATCTACCCTCTGATATTGGGGTGTAGATACGTCTTCTTGGGGAATCCCGAGAAACCTGTGATAATGGCGACAGTGCAGACCAGGTCACAGAAGAAGGAGGAAGAAGGTGAACCTATAAATGCTCATCCAGAGGAGATGAGGAAGGCGCAGGCTGAGGATAGGACACTCAAGCCCTGTTTTAAAAAATTGCCCAAATGCCACACACCTCCGAGCAAGGGGGAATATTTCATGAAGAACAAACTCTTATACAGGAAGGCCGGAACTGGAACAAATGGTCACAACCAGCTGGTTCTTCCCACTTCATATAGAGATAAAGTGATGGAACTCGGGCATGCGATTCCCTTCAGTGGTCACATGGGGATCAGCGCCACAGGACAGCGTATAGCTTGTCATTACTTCTGGCCAGGGATAACGGAGGATATAAAAAGATATGTCAAATCCTACCCAGAATGTCAAAGGGTAGCTCCAAAGCACTGGACTGCTCCTGCAACTCTAGGGGAAATGCCCATAGTGGGAACACCTTTTGAGAGGGTTGCAGTGGATATTGTAGGACCTCTCACTCGGACCAAGAGGAGGAACAGTTACATCCTTACTCTGGTGGACACTTGTTCTATGTGGGGAGAGGCGGTAGCCCTGCCATCAATTGATTCAAAACATGTAGCAGAGGCACTACTTACAATATTTACCCGATTAGGATTCCCACATCAAATCTTGACGGATAATGGATCTCAGTTCAAGGGGAAACTAACGGAAGAAGTTTTTAAGCTATTTCAAGCCAGGCACTTTCATTGTAGTCCGTACCATCCACAAGGGAACGGCCAGGTAGAGAGGTTCAATGGGACTCTCATTTCTATCCTGAGAAAGCTGGCACACGAAAAACCGGATCTGTGGGATCAATTCCTGCCCGCCGCATTGTTTGCGTACCGGGAGGTACCACATAGTTCAACCGGGATGGCTCCCGCAACTCTGCTATTTGGGAGGCCAATAAAAGGTCCTTTAGAAGCTTTATTAAGGACCTGGACAGATGAGAAGGCGGAAGAGACTGTTACCTCATCGTATCAATATGTGAACGAACTGACCACTCGTTTGAAAGCTGGATGGAAACTGGCAAATGATAATTTGAAACAAGCCAGGAAGAAACATGCAGCATATTTTAATAGGAAGGCAAAGGACAGGGAACTGGCAGTCGGAGAGAAGGTGCTGCTTCTACTACCCGGAAGCCAGAATAAATTACAAATTGGTTGGCAAGGTCCATATACGGTTCTAGAGAAGGTGTCTAGAACAAACTATAAAATTGACAAAAAGGGGAAGGAAAAAGTTTATCATGTAAACCTGTTAAAGAAGTATCTGGACAGACCACTCCAGGAAAGCACCCCTTTATTGACCTTGGCTATTGCAACCCAGATGCAAAAGGAACCACTCACCTCACATGAATACCCATTACATCCTTGTGAAACAGCAGCACAGGTAAAAGTCAGTAAGCACCTGACTAAAAACCAGAGGGAGAGAGTTCAACAAGTTCTGGAGGAACATACAGATGTATTAACAGATAAACCAGGCCATACAAATTTGCTACAGTATGACATGAAACTGGTAGACTCAAACCCAATCTGTATGAGAGCCTATTCTATTCCGTTCGCGAAGGAGAAGGCATTGAAGGAAGAAATAGAGTATTTGTTGAAGGAGGGGATTATTTCGCACAGTGAATCATCTTTTAGTTCTAGTGTCGTTTTGTTGAGAAAACCGTCTGGGGAACACAGACTGTGCATAGATTACAGGAAACTGAATGCTGTCACAGAAGGACAAGTGGATCCATTACCAGACACAAAACAGTTATTTGCCAGACTGAACAAGGCAAAATACTTTTCAAAGGTGGATCTTAGTAAAGGCTATTACCAGATCCCAGTGAAGCCTGAAGTGAGACCTTATTTGGCTTTTAGCACTTCGGATGGACATTATGAATTCAATATGCTACCATTCGGACTGAAAAATGCTCCGAGTGTGTTTTCAAGGATGATGCGAAAATTGTTGGATCCCCTGAATAACCCATGTATCACAAATTTCATGGATGATATTCTCGTCGCCACCGAGACATTTGAAGAACACATTGAAGCTCTGGAGATGTTGTTTGATAGACTTCGGGAGGCGAACTTAACTGCTAGGCCAACAAAATGTTGTATTGGATGCAAAGAGTTGGAATTCTTGGGACACACGGTATATCAGGGTAATATGACCCCTGATCCTAAGAATTTGGAAAAACTGCAGAGAGCACCTAGGCCGCAAACAAAAAAGGACGTGCGATCATTCGTGTCGTTATGCGGATTTTATCAGAAATACATCAAAAATTTTAACGCTATTTGTGCTCCTCTGACTGATCTGACTCGCAAGGGACTTCCAGATAAAATTATTTGGACTGCACAATGTGAACTAGCATTTCAAGAGTTAAAGGAAAAACTCACTAGCAAGCCTATTCTCAAACTGCCTGATTTGACACAGGACTTTGTCTTAAGAACCGATGCAAGTAATGTAGGACTCGGAGGGGCTTTGTTGCAAAGATCATCTTCACCTGATGGGGAACTTAAACCAGTCGCTTATGCAAGCCGCAAATTGAATAAGGCGGAACAAGGATACTCCACAAGCGAAAAGGAATGTTTAGCATTAATCTGGGCAATAAAGAAGTTTCAAATCTATCTGTATGGTAGGACATTTGTGGTGGAGACGGACCATCAGCCTCTCGTGTTCTTGTCTCAGGCTAAGCATGAAAACGCAAGATTGCTGAGGTGGTCTTTATTGCTTCAACCTTATCAGTTTAGTATCCAATATATCCCAGGCAAATTGAATGTCGGTGCAGATTTCCTCAGTCGGCACCCCTGTGATCAAAATTAGAGTAGTGGCAGACGTGAGGAGTAATTTTACCTATGTGTATCGCTGGTTTTGGAACTTGCCATAGGCATGTTTTCAAGTGGGGAGATGTGTAGTGAAATTGACAGAGATACAACGGTAAAATCCCTCCAAAGATAACATTTAAGGATAAAAACATAATGCGTAGGCTGCTGATGTACATGATCGCCTAGACCGCGGGTCATCATCCTCCATAATAATTGACTTGCTAGACAGGAGGGGAACGGCGGATCAAAAAGAAAAAAAAATATGACTGGAAAGGCTAAGGAGACGCAATTGGGGGGGGGGGGGGGGGGGGGGGGGAACGGAGAAAAGTCACGTTTCCCAAGTTGACATAAAAAGTAAGCAACTCCACAGAAGGGACCCTAGATATGTTACGCCACAGTCATTTATTGGACGCTTTTGCGATACCAAGCTTTTGATTTGAATGGAGCGGTAAAACGCAGATGTTAGGAATATTACAAAAATTAAAAAGTAATTTTTTCTTAATATTAATGTTAGGAATATAAAAATTAGCTGGCCGGATGGCCTATTCTGAGCAGTGAACTAAGATGGTCTTAATTTTACAAACGGATAGATAATATTGAAGATAATGACAAAAGACAGTGTAGTTCACATCATCGACAGACTGTGTTGAATAAAAAAGTGTCGCAATTTGCACACAAAAACACGACCTTGGACGCAGGTGTTCAAATTTACTTAGTATGGAGGAGAGGGTTTTTGAGCGGTAGCTGTGTCTAAATATAACTTTTAACGACAAAATTTTGGAGGGGAGAGAAAGGTTGGTTCAAAAATCAAGCACATTTTTTTTAGAAACACAAGTAGAGACGGACAGACTAACAGATAAACATCCATACTTGACTGAAGCATGACTGAAATGACTTTATGGTAGGAAATTTGAAATTTAAAATAAACCGAGGCAGTGATTGGCCACAGACAATCATATCATTAGCGCTCAGACGCGAAAGTGGGGCCATTCTTCAATAGTTGTTCAGTGATAGACACAGATTTTAAAGTGTGGTGATTCCATATGAAAGCAAGTGAAATAAATTTAGGGACGCCATACTATAGCCAGCAGCTCAGCTGAGTTTTGCTAGCAATTCTGTGTTATTTATTCATAATCTGGTAAGATTGAAATTATTTCCTTATATATTTTGAATATTGTTTCATGTTTGAGTGATTTGATACTGCCATATCGAAATCTAGCCTTACAAACAAGTAGGGATTTGCTCTAGACCCCCCGCCCTAGTCAGGGTCTAGGGACCAACAATGTACATAAACTCCAGCAAGGATTATGCAAGACAGATCAAGTGTTGAGAATAATGATACATATTACCTATCCTCTTTTAGGGCCGAAAACTAATAAACATTTTTCAGGATCTATAGTCTGGGAGGATCTATCTGATGTAAAACCACCATGGTAAATGTGCTGTTTGGTCAGAGAGATCTGACCTGTCTGTATGATGTGGTTGTTGTGTCACTGTTGTGTCCAGACGTGGGTAGAGAATAGATTTTGACACATGGCCCATACTTTGATTGCAGAGCTGCGAGTTTCTGTCGTCAACAAAGCAGGGTCTATTCAGTTGGTGACTTTACTCGAGTGTATCTGTGCAGTATTTGTGACAGAGACCACCATTATTGCCCGCCAGCACGGAGAGGTGGGACCACCTGATTTCAGCACCAGAGCGACAACTACCAGATGAGTGAGCCTCTGGTCTGCTGGACTTTCACCAACGCCCTTTAGTTACTAAGAACCCCATAAAGATTCCCACCATTTTCTGGACACTGTGTAGTCAATATAGACAGGTGTGATGAGGCCACCCCAACAGCACAAACAGTACTATCCTCCCAAGTAGATGAATACTAGAACATTTTAATAAAACTAACTAGTATAGTACATATATATGTACACTATTGCATTTATGATATAATATTCTATGCATTTCTTTTCATAATCTCTAAATCCTTTTAAGTTCTGGTCAACCTAAAAAATTGACACAGAACAAAATAAATGTAATATACTTATATCAAAAAATTTTACACACGTGAGTTAGTTCAGTGTATTTTAACATTTATTAATATTATTAGTCTTGTTAATATCTGTGGGTATATTTATAATCCATTACACCACACTACATATCATAACCCTAGACACTTTACGTAGCCACATTCATTAAAAAAAATTAAGTGTGAGGTCGTAGTGGTAGCAAGAAAGGCCTTCTGACAATTCACCACTACATTTTATCTCAGGATGATTGGCTTCAGAGTCTTGCATACTTATCGGATATTTTCCTACAAATAAACAAACTAAATTTGGCACTTCAGAATAGCTCGGTAACGATCTTCAATGTTTCAGACAAAATTGAATCTATGATTAAAAAATTAGATTTGTGGAGGTCGTGTATTTAAAAAGGCCAGCCTGAGGTATTTGAAACTCTGCACAATTTCCTATCTGAGAACGAGCTGCACCTCTCCCAGGAAATGAGCGAGAAAATAATTGAACACTTGAAAAGGCTAAAATCATCTTTCGAGAAGTACTTTCCGAAACCTGGAAAAGAGAACTACTGGATTGTAAATCCTTTTGAAGAAGAATATTTCCAAGCAGCCACATTATCAATCAACGAAAAAGAGAAGTTGATTGAACTTTCGACTGATACTACTTTAATAGCTGAATTCAAAGGAAAATTCCTTATTAACTTTTGGGGAGACATCAGCAGAGAATATGAACAGCTTGACCGACAAGGCGGTTAAGTTTCTGTTGCCATTTACAAATACTGAGCTGGTGGAGAGGGCTTTCTCTTTTTATACCTTTATAAAAAATAAATACCGTAGTAAACTGAATGCAGGTCCAGAATTGAGACTGTATCTTACATCACTTGAACCTGATTTAAAAAAACAATGTGCCTCAAAACAAGCTCAAGGATCCCACTGAACATTTGTCATGGTCACGTGACATGTGTGTTATAAAAAGTGATTTCATCTTTTAACAATAACAACGTTTATTATTATTATTAATAAATTAAATGTGTTAATTTTTTTTGTAACTTCTGACTTTTTTAAATGTAAAAATATATGCACTGTTTGTTCACCTTTTTATTACATTGTTTTTTAATCCCATGGTTGGTCTCTTTATTTCTGGTTATAATCTATAAATTTTGAATAACAGCAACTATATTAATTTCAAATATTTTGCTAATATTAGGGGTACAATTTATAGAAATGGGCTGCCAAGGGGTACGCAAGTGAAAAAAGGCTGGGAACCGCTGGCTTAAGTGATTGCACCAGATTGACTTCAGGCGTGAATTGTTTGTTTACGATTGCACAATCCACTTCCGTACAGACTGGTCAATCGGGGTGTGTCGCTTCAGTGTTAATACAAGCGACTAAGAGTGCCTGATAAGTGATGCAATCACTTCCATCGAAGTTACCTGTGATAATAATTACAGATAATATTAATCTGGGGAGAGAAATCGTGAATGTAAACATGATAGGTAATCGACGGAAGCTGGCATAACACATATGGGGATTGTAAACAACACATTTATTTGTGCGTTTGTTATGTAGGAATTTTTCGTGAGAGAAGGGGAAATATATGCCTCTTGCATGCTATTGGCTTGGCATTTGAAATGTAAAAATACAACATTTCTGATTGGAGCCTTGTTAAATAGTAGCAATCTGGATGTGGGTTGAATGCTGCCTTATAATTCAGCGCCTTGTGAGTTTACCGCACTGTGAAATTCAACTCGTCAAAAAGCAGTCAGACAAGCCAGAGCAAGGAACAAGATCAGGATTCCACTTTAAAGGACCAGACAACGTGTTTGAGCATCTTGTTTGACTTGTATCCCAGGAAAACTCTAATTTCATTAATACGGGGAGCTCGGAATCCTAGGAACCTGAACACTAAGTCGTAGTTGGATTCTATTAGCAAAGTAATACCCCAGACAACGTGTAACAGGCATCTTAAACAAGTTGCCCTAACTATTTATATGAGCCAGAAGTCGGTATTCCCAAAAGAGATTTTGGGGTAAGTTGTACATTTTATAATTCTATATTTCGCATTATTAACATGTGAAAATTGCTAGTGGATGTCCAAGTCATACAAGGCTGGCAACTTCGGTGTATAGAATGATGATTTCGTAAACTACCACTACAAGATCTGGTAACTACTTTATGCGGGTTTCTCATAGGGAACCAAAAGCAAAGGTAGTCCCAAGTTCATATGGAGCAGGGAGTGGATGATGATAGAACTGATTTACATACTTATTATATGAACCTTTTCAACTAGCGCAAGTGTAACTGTAAACATGTTCAGTATAAATGCAATGAATGTTGTCCGCTAACTGGGATTAACATTAATGCTCAGAGAGGGTAACGTTTGTGGTGAAATTACAGTGATGCAACGTTAAAATTCCTCCAATTATAAAGATAACAGGTAAAATAACATGTAGGGATAAAAATATAGGCAAGATATGCCGAGGCTTCTTCACCTACGCCAGCGTTTTCTAGGGTCATTGAACATTAACTAGTTAGAACATGCAGACAAACGGTTTATCCTTTTAGACGGGGTAGAAACGGAGATAAAAGAAAAAAAAAGGTGACGGTCTGAACACGTGTTTGAATCTAAAGTCTAAAAGACGCAATTTGTAGTTTTTAAAGAAAAAATTACGCCACTAGTTGACACAATGTAAGAAATTGGAAGGAAAACGACCTTAGCTCTTGTTAGAAATAGACGTATCTTGGACGGTTTACGGTAATTAGTCGTTTTAGTTTGAATATAGCGGCAAACGCCGTACACGAAGGTTCAAAAACAAATTTCAAAACTAACCTTGAAAAAAGTAGGTTTTTTCTTAATAATAAGTTTAGGAGAATAAAAACTAGCTAGTTTGATAGCCCATCTTAATCTGAGAAATAATGTACTTTTAATTACACAGACGGACAGATAACACGGAAGATATTGACGAAAGACTGTATTGTTCAATACAGACTAGCAAACAGTTTTTTGTGCATATTTTCACTAAAGTTACATTTTGACGCGTCCTTGAGCCTAACGCCTAAAATCAAACTGCAGGTGGACTAGGGGCAGGATAGGAGGATAGTAGCTAAAAATAACTTAGCATAGAATCTTAGAAGTAGGGGGAGACAAAATTTGTGTAGTTTTTTCTTGTAGTTTCGTCCAAAAAACAAGTGTAATTTTGGGAAAAACCAAGTTGGGACGGACAGACCGACAGAAAAATACTACACACTAGACTGAGACTGGACCGAAATTGGACATTTGTAGTTTGAATATTCGAAAGGTAGAGGGGAAGTCCGCTGATTGGACAGAAGCTTTCATATGATTCCCCAGGTAATATCAGTGCTAGTACAACGTAACTGTGTTCTCAATTTTGAATTGTGGTAAGGAAAAAAGCATTTACCTTTTTTATTTTAATATTTTGAGTGATTGATACTGCCATGTCATGAAAAATGATTACGACAAGTGAGTGCTTATTCTAGGTCCCCAGCAGCAGTCCAGGGCCTAGAGACAAACAAATAATATAGGAAAACATATCGAAGACTATAGAAGAAAGATCTATATTGGAGATCAGTGGGAACATATCACCCACCTTATTGGATGGAAGAGGAAACTATTGAACATATTTCGGATGCAATGCAGTCATGGGAAACTGGTGCTATTTGATAACACCTGGGTGAGATGTGCTGAGTTTGTCAGAGAGATCTGACCCGATCTTTGTAATGTTTTTTCGTTGTTATGTGTATAAAATTGGTGCAGTAGGCAGTGTGTTGACACATGGCACAAATTTTGGTTTCAGAGTTTCTGGTCTGGCACTATGCTAGTGCCAGATGCTTTGTAGAAGTACAAGAGTGGATGCCTAAGCTGCCTACCATTTTACTCCAGCAACTGGGAGGAGTGGGCCACTTGAATTCTTTACTGCATCGTCACAGGCCAGATAAGTGAAAACCTGGCCTGCTGTGGATTCATCAAACTATTCCACAAATACAATAAATAAATAAACCAAATCCTATTGTATAAACACTATAGCTCAGTCCATATTTCAAGGACAATGAACATTATAATACAGAGATTGGGCATGATGACACCACCCCAACTAGACATCCAGTGCTAGTTTTCCAAAGACACTGTAGTTAGTATTAATATTAACCAATGTAACAATATAATTCTGTATAAAATTTTCATTTGATTATTCAATATATATATGCACTTTTATTGATAAATAAATATTGTTTCATACGTCCTGACCAGAAGAAACATTTGGTTCAGGACTAAATAAATTCAAAAAATTGTAAAATCTAAACTTCTAAAGCCAGTGTTAGTTAATTTGATCATAGAGCTTATTATTATTATTATTAGACTTAGTGTTTACATGTGTGTGTCTGTGTATTTAATTACCTACACATTACATTTCATTACCCTAGACATTAAACGTAGCTAACATACATAATAGCAGAATAGGTCTGTTTGAGGTCATAAGTGGTAGCAGAAAGGCATTCTGTAACTCACATAAACTGTTATCTTCAGGAGCCTTCACAGCTGACCTCATCCAGTACACTAGGTAACTTAGCAACCACGCAATAACATCAAAAACAACTACAACGTTCTGAGGTGGAATGGAAAAAAAAAGGGGGGGGGGGAAGAGAACCACCTGATTTTGTGTCAAGAAACTCAATACCCATGAATGTATTTGTTTCTTTCTTATTTTATGTTACTTTTTGGTGGTATCAATTGGTGTTGCTATCTGTGGAACAAGAGTGGTATAAGTGGCCTGCAGTCAAAACTAGACACCTTCAGCAGACAGGCCTTAACAGACGCTGGACGCACTTCGCAATTACCCCACGATACTACGAGGGACGTGTTATAGCCACCAGACTTGACAAGTGACGAGAATGAACCAGTCCATAACCTGCAAAGAACAAGCATTTGCTGGAGCATAAACCAACTAACATTTTATTAGCAGCTAAGTACACATTCAAAACTGCCAAGTAAACACTCTTTTTAAACCAGAAAACATTTTTTCATATCAGACCATCACGTGTGAAGAAATTTGAAAAGACTTTATCTAAATTCATCCCACCCTTATTTATTTTACAATTGTTATAGATAATTGACTATTAAATTTTGCTATCTCTAAATATACACATTTATAATTGATTTAGTCATTTTGAGTGAACTGCATCCGTATGTCTGTCATTTTAAATACTTATAACAGAGCTATGTAAGTAATACTTTACTGAGTTAAATCAGTTGGGGGCTCATCAGAACGAGCAAAATCCTTACTCACAGAAGGTCAGGAAAGATAAGTTTACACGGCCTAGATCCTATCATCTGGAGTACTTGATTTCTTTAAATTCCCATGAGGCTCCCTAGAATTGAAGCACAATTCTTCAATTCACATCTCTGCCAAGAGTAATCTTGAACGAAAGGTAGACACCTTTGAAGACCCTCAGTAGATACTCTGAATTTTGGCCACTGTTGGACCATCACTGCAGAGCACGAGGAGTAAATCCTGACACAGACACTATTAACCTATTATCAATAACAACCCTTCCCATTAGATATAGGACGCGTAGGCGAGTGATACGTATCAAAACACCTTACATTGGTGATTGGCTTAAAAAATAAACTAAGCCCGAAATTAAATTTCATGTAGGCTAATTTTGAATTATAAAGACTCAGGATTGATTCCATGTGTGACCGTGAGATAGTCACGGCTTCAATTAATAGTACATATATATGTGTCTGTTTCTTTCTATCTAGCAAATAAGTTACTAGCCGTCCGCTAGAGGTGTTTATTCTTGTAGAGTTACGCCAAGTTCGTTCTTCTCTCGTTAATTGTTATAAAATGCTATAGTGGAGTACTCACTAACAGTGCTGTAACTTTGAATTCAAATTCGACAAATCTGCCTAACTCAGCCAAGTCAAATAACATAGTTTATTTACAGAATACATGATAAACAAAATGCAGCTGGAATCAAATCAGTTCCTTTCATTTTGAAGGTAGTTTTCTGAATGTATCCGTATTCTCCTTATCTCTCTCCGTAAATCGTGTGAGATACAATAAAATCCCGTGTGGTTCACGACCTAGGTTACTTTGACCTTCGTTTCCACAACTTTTCAGTAAAAGTAGTTGCGCCTTTTACTTTCAATTCTTATATGTGATATCTTCTTCAGCTTCTGAGCCTTCAAGTGCTATATAGCTGTTTTTCGGTTTTCTTCCCCTAATAAAATCAAATCTAACTGGGGACTGAAAGAAATCGAGACGTACTTACTTGAGTTATTACCCTTCCTTGCTCCTAATTCAGAAATATAGCGACTGCTTATATTCTATTGTGAAAATGATAGCATTAAACTGTCAACACAACCTACTTCATTCTGAAAAACTTCAAGAATTACAAATTAGAAATGCATTTGTGGTTTTGCGTAAATGAGACTGCTCAAACATGGCTTCTCAACAACTCACAAGTACAAAACACAACCTTCGCCGAGGCTTCTATCTGGAACTCTCCTTAAGATTTTAACTTTTTAATTAGCTCGACGGTGTTGTGAGTCCTTGTCACCGTCGATGGTTTTGATTGGTGCTACTAAAATGTATGCACTTATTTCATTGGCACGGATAATGCTGGGGTAATAGGCCTTACTGTCACACATGCTCATCATGGATACCAAACTTCAGAGAGTAGATAGAAAGATTTTACTAGGACGTGATTAATATAAGGAGTAACTTTGTAAAATTACAAGTATAAAACTTATTTAAAATTTAATTATAGTCACAATTCCGGGGAATCTTCTCTATGTGTTAAAGCTAGAATTTGTAGATTAGCGAATATTAGTAGCTCACCTGGGAAGACTGCACCTCTACAGCTGCAGTAATACACTATCGATTAATCTGTGCATCAGCGTCTGCATACCCTTTACAAAGTCTTATATGTATATTTTGTTAATTTTATATGTGTATTTAAACATGTATGAATGTGCTTAATTATATCAAGTTGTGTGTGAGGAGGGAAACCTCATCAAGTGAAATAATTTGCTACAAAAATCACCAGTGCCAGAGCTAGTGTCTATTTTGTGCGGGTTTCCTAGCAAGAAACCAGTTGACGAGGTAGCCCCATGACCCATAGTGAGAAAGACGACGATGATGAGGATATAATGGTGTATATAGTGATATGTCAACCCTATTAGTTAGATTGCAAGACTGTTGTTTATTGTACTATGATTCCTTTGCTCTTTATCTCTCACCTAAACACACTTTCATCTGTCTCGATGGCCTGAGATTTTGTGTTCATGTGCATCAGAAAAAATTCAGAGGAAGATGAAATGGTGGAGAAAAGCAAAAGTCTCTTGATGCCTACATAAGGAGATATAAACAATCTATGGGTGATGCTATTTGTATTTCTTCTTAGCTTATGATGCCAGCTAATTGTAATCAGTTCCAGACACCAATCCAAAGAGACGGGTCTTGAGGACATTCGAAGCGGTAAACTTGTGAGATTTACTCGTGCAACGAACGTGTCTCCAAAAGGAATTCGACTCCTGACGTGAGAAGGAAAAGTCAGGTATTCGATGAGAACTAGCATCAGCCAAACTAGATTCCAGCGACAACCCCTTGTCGCCAACTGGCCAGTTAAGTGCAAACAACTAGCACACTGAATGGACTCTTTATATTTCACCATACAATAATATCTCCCAATGAAGAAATCAATACTTTTCGCATAAGATACCAACATAGTAAATTGTTTTGTGTAAAATCAACTGCTTTCAACTTTTAACCTAGATTTTCTAAAATATTTCATAATAAATATACTTATGTGTATATATGTAAATATAAATCCTTATTTGGAGTTAATAACTTGGCTGATTCAAAGTTGATGGTTGTACCTGTATGACTCATTTGAAATACAAATAAACAGAGATAAACATATCGACATTTTGCTGAATTATCTTCAGCTGCGGCTCATTCAACACAAGTCTATCGTCACAGAAGAGCGGCGGGTAATGTAAACTTTAAAAAACCGAGAAGACTCAGTTGCCATCCTAAAAAACTTGCGAGCCTCCCTAACATAGGAGTCCAATCCTCTTATTTACTAGACGGCCGAGAGTAATTCTTGAGTGAAGGTTTTACCTTTGATAAACTGATCCTTTACTTTAATTCTCTGGCCACTTTGGTCGACTTTTACGGCATACCAAAGGAGACAACCATCACAGGATAAAAGCATTGCAGAAGCATAGCATATCTCAGCTTTTTTACAGTTGATTTCGCTTCATTCTTCAGTGCTTCCTACTTTAGAATACTATATATATTCTACTGCCAACAGTATTTCGTGAGTGAAGGTTCTATACCTTTCTAAACTAACCTTTACGCTAAACCGCTGGTTTCAAATTGTGGACCACTACAGCAGATTGAGATTACGTCACAACGCAGGTTAACGATTTCTGCACATACAGCTTTGTGTAGTTTCTTAGAAATTGGTCCTTCATATACCGTATTTATATATTTACGACCTGCCTTGTAAATTTATAGTCATACTCCGCTTTCCCGCGCTTCGCTTTTTTTGCGCTTTTCAATCGTATTCATGTTCATAATTTTCGGTGATTGCCTCGCTCATTCGGCGACTTTCGACATGACACACTCGCACTCGACAGCTGAGAAAGAGAAGCGATTGAGCCTGCGCCATTTTATTTTCCGTCATTCAGGACCTTTGTCGTTCAGTCTGTTTACAGAAGTTGTTCGCTCTGTTTCTCTTTGTCTATTACTGGCAATTTTCAAAACTATTACAAACATTTTACTTATTAATATATGTGTAGTTTAACATTATGCGTGGTTATTAAGTGTAGTGATTAAAAAAAAAAAGCCGTAAGCCTTTTACATTAAAGAAAAGTGACATATGACTAAACTAAATGACTAAGATATGTCTATGGCTGAGATAGCCCGTAAGCTAGGCCTAGCTCTATTTCGTTTTACTGTCGTATTGTGGTTTTAGGCCTAGATTTATTGCACACTTAATATATAATAGTGTAAGCACATTACTTGGACTTTAGGCACCCTACATACATGTGCAAGCTAAAAAATAAGGTGGTGCTTCGCTTTTCGGCGATTTTCGATTTACGGCGGTGTCTGGCTCCTAACCCACCGTATTAGCGGGGTGTGACTATACTTCTGAATCGAACAGTAGTTAGAAAAAAAGGATCATAAACGCTATTGTATGTTGTGCTATCAATTCTTATTAAATTAATTGAATAACATGCCCGTTGAAATGGATCTGGCTGTTTTATACCGTGCCCCTGGGATTTAACTGAGTGCAGTTTAATACACCCAGGACAGTAGGTAAAGAAACATCAAACTATAGTCATTTAAATAATTATTAGAACTCGGTTCACACATCACACACATATTTAACAAGGGTTTGCCTTGCGATACTGAGTTGGCTGAATAGATGAAATCAGGAAGGAAAAGCCCATTTGAAAATAGCAACTAAGGTGGAGTGATTTCAATTCCCAGGGCACACGAAAATAATGAACGAAGAGAGTTACTCTTGAAAGTCATACCCAAGTGGGATAGTTCCCCTGCCCCCCTGGAGCATCATGGATGTAAAAGGGATAACCCATGTCTCCGATTGTAATGCTCTGTTGATATAGTGCGTTTCACAATGTTTGCCGCTGTTTAATATTCAATATCTCTGCAACCACTTGATCGTAATTGTTGCAACTTTGCATATGACCTAATGATCGCTATGTCCCGAGGGGGACATTTTTTTTCCTCGTTAACAAACTTACGGTTTTAAATTTTCTTTATTTCTTCTTCTTCTTCTTTGATCCTTAGCCGCTGACCGTCAAAGCAGTCAGTGGCCATCACGCCTAGTGGCGTCTTGTAGGGCAACAATAAATTGATTCCACCTTGCTCGGTCGGCGGCCATCCTTCGTACCGTGCCCCAACTCTAGTTCATTCTTTGCATCTCAGCCTCCACAGTCCTCCGCCAGGTTGTTTTTGGTCGGCCTCTCTTTCGTTTTCCTTCAGGGGTCCAAAGCATAGCTGTTCTTGTGATGGCATCGGGGTCTCTTCTGAGGACATGGTCAACCCAGCTCCAGCGTCTGCCAGCTATGATGGTGTGCATGTCCTCTTGCTTGCTCCGAGTAAGCAGATCTTGGTTGGTGAGGGTATTCGGCCAAAAGATTCGGAGAATTTTTCTTAGGCATGTTGTGTGAAAAGAGGACAATTTCGACATTTCCTTCTCTGTAACTCTCCAGCATTCCGCACCATAGAGAAGCACAGAAAGCACACAGCTGATTGTGTATTTCAGTGCATAGGCGTATCTTGCGGTATTCTAGGTCTGTAATACAATGGGTATGAAAGTCAAGTTCCTTACACTGCATACAATGGCAATGAAGATGTATAAATATTTCTGCAGAGAAGCTAAGCGGGGTAAACTGTATCGGAGTCTATCAGAGTGTACCATCAAGACAAGAGACACAAGACATAAAAAAGGATTTCACGTAATATTATCAGTTAACAAACCCCTCTAACATTCGAATTGTATAGACGCCTATGCCGAAAATATGCAGCCTCCTTCATTTACGGTAAACTATTTTCTTCCAGGACAAAATAATTACTTCGTTAAAAAAGATCAAAGGAATTAGCCGTTGCAAGAAAAGAACACTACCTGCAACATTGAATTTTATAAAAACGTTGGGACATTGAAAATATAAGACCACATGCAAACAATCATGTTTATCAGTGCAAGGAATATGGAGATATTTGAAGTCAATCGTCGACCGATCTTTTTGAAACGCACTATAGTATCCTATTAATGTCCTAACTGTGATCTTCTGCATGAAACGAATCACCTTTACGTCCATTGTCAAAAGACACCTATTAAGAGTTAAACGTTGCAGTAGGCTATTTCTAAGTTGTTGATATTCTCGTCATTCTTGCTACTGTCAATAATATTGTATCTGTTTGTCAGACATATGTGTTGCATATAGTTTTCTGGAGTTGGTCGGCTTATGTATAAATTATCATGATTTTAAAATACTCTGCGCTTCGTGTACAATGTTGAGCATCTTGTTACTGGCAGCTTCATTATGAATTGAATCTTTTTAATTATTATCATTTCCTTTTTCGCTTCTTGTGGAGCATAGAGCTATAACTGTGTCTAGTCCACATGAAGCGTGCACAAAAGCAGACATCTATTCTTGTAGCGGTGGTCTCTATAGTTTTATATGATGAGGTTGCCAGCCCAAAGCAGAATCTCATATTGGTCGTCTCTTTCGAGGTGATTGAGCTGAGAGCTATAGTCCTGATCTTTGTTCTTTTCCTCGGAGACCCCAGGGAACGATATAGGACATTCATTGTATTGGAGCCGCGGTTAGTGCATTGGCTTCCCAGCTCGGCGCGCAATGGTTCGATCCCTAGTTGAAGTGGACTTTTTAAACCGCAAACGGCTCCGGGGTCGACCCAGCCTCATGAAATGGGTACCAGAGTAACTCTGGGAAGGTTAAAGGCGGCCCGCGTGATGCTGACCACTAGTGTGCCGTATGGTAATGAAAATATGGCCTAACACCACATTCCCATTATGCCTCAATGGGCGTGTAATGGGATACATTACCTTACTTTACCAGAAACCCTAGGGAACAGGACATTAACTCTATAGATAAACCATGACGCCCCTGTGTCGTGAAATTCTACATCCACATACATAAATTAAAACGTAAATGTAAAGCCTAACAAATAAATGTAATAAAAGGAAAGAAGAATGGTAAAGAACAGTGTTGTCACAATGACTGTACTCGAAATCCCCTTTGTGTTCTCCTTCGTCTGCAAATTGTAACGCTTTCACGTTGATAGTAAAAGCCTACTGTATTATTACACGCTTTCTTCAATGAAACGTGTACTGTATTTCTTGGAAAAACCTTGAGATACGCAAGCTGATCAATGACCTAGATTTAATATTTCATTCATTCCATACACGGCGTAACTAAAAGACAGATAAAGCAGGAGAGAGAGAGGGACGAATGAAGGCAGGAAGCATGCAACACTACACGCGTCGCGCGATTAATAGTAACGCAAATCCCACGTGTAAGGCCACTAGCAATAACTTTTTTTCAGATAGACCGTGATAAAAAAAACACTACCCATCCGAGAGTTAGGTTTTAAAATCCTGAAAAACGCTTATTGGGAAAGATGACATTATACTGGTTTACGTTTGAAAACATGACAGTACCCAGACACCCTAACGTTTGGAAGTGAGAAGGTAGTAACAGCACGACTATCCTAGAAGAAAATGCATATTGGCTCCATTAAATTCGTATATTTGGGTTCCTTAGGGCTTGCTGACAAAGAATATGTAAAACGTTACGCAAATAGTCTAGGAATTACCAAATTATAACCAAAATAAAATGGTGGGGGTGCCTGACAGCATGAAATCATTTCTGCTCATAAAATTTTTTTATAACGTGTTTGAAAAAACATTACGTTACGGAAATAGCCTACCATGTTAACTCCTATTTGATTGGAGCCAGTGGCGGATCTACATTTTGGGGGCCCTGAAGCTTGAACTCTTGGAGGGGCCACTTATAGTAGATCCACAACAACACACATATAAAAACTGAAGAAAAAGTCGCTTTTGGGGGCCCCTCCGGGATTGGGGGCCCTGAAGCTTAAGCTTCATTAGTTTCATAGTAGATCCGCCACTGATTGGAGCGCAACAAATGTAAGACTAAACACGATTGGTCGGGCTATAAATACTATCTTGTGTTGTCAGGGGAAACGTGAGAAGGGGTACTTTTTTGAAAAGATGTGTAGACATGGTTTGATTGGGTAGAGCTGCGAATATACTCAATTCAGAGCGTCTGTTCCTTGCCACATCTTGTAATAAACCTACTAAGAAGCAGTGCGTTGAGCACCAGTGTATATTTTTTATAAAATAAAGCCTGGAACATCGGCAGATCGGAGTTGTGCTATATTCATTGCCATTCAACGTCACTGTGTATTAATTCCATGAATTGTGGGACCGTGGTCTTAAAGTTATTGAGCAGCACCTGATCAGAGCTTTGCTGAAGCCAGAGGCGGACAGCATACTCCCTGGTCCATATAGCAACCAGTGAGGTGGCTCCAGAACTCATTAAAGCACTCGAGCAGAGGAGTCTTGTACTGCAGTCATCACGAAAGTTAAGAAAGTGTGGCCATGGAGCTCAACATTATGTACCCCCATCTTAAAATGACATTGTAAAATAAAATTAAGAGGGGAATTTAATTGTTTTAATGCCAGGAACTGAGAACATCTCTAATACTAGTTCCAACAAAAACAAACTATTGAAGTCATGATGACAAATACCAACAGAGCTTGAAAAAACAAAACAAAACCAGTATTACCTCATATTACCACTACACAACGGACACACATAGGATACTATTAATAATATATGTCACTACAAGATTCATATTGATAAATTCTGTACATATAACTTGTAATTAAAATTGATTGTGATTCCTGGTTCCCTTTGTATTTGAATCAGGACACATATACATTAATGACAACACTGAATACATGTTGATATTTGAAAATTTATCAGTGACTCAGTTAAGATATTCTCATAGAGTGTTATATGTATGTGAGTGTCACAGTGTTGTCAAGTGTGGTGGAATAAATTAAATTGTTTATCTGTCTGTTGCTGTTGTGACTTACACTTCATCATATACATACCCTAGACATATAACGTAGTCATCACACTATTCCAGAATAATTCTGACTGAGGTATACATATGTGGCAGCAAGTAAGGTTATCTATAATACACTACTCTTATTAGATATAGATACCTTCACAGCTGATCTCAGTCAGTACACTAAGTCCCCTATAAATATTTATAACATCCCACTTCACCACATATATTGGGGTCTCGCTCTCGGGATTTTGAATCTTTCCCTATTAAAAATATTGGGGGTAATTCACTTCAGGGAATAATAAGAATTAAAAGGTATCCTTGGGTGAAAATAAATAAGGTTGAGCTCACAGTGCCTGTGTTGTCCTGAGTTAATTAGTCATAGATAAAATTGTTTAGTTAAATATTTTAGACATTTATCTGTTAGACAATGGCCGACCTGGCAAAATTTCGATCTGCTGCTGTACAGACTGCGAAAGAGTTAGGAATGGACGGGCAAATTATGATTTCTTATGTCACTGCTGAATGTGACAAATATATTGAACGGGAAGAAAGAAGATTAGAAAAAGAGGCCGAAAGAAAGTTAGAGGCTGAAAAAGAGATTAAGAGGTTGCAGATTGAGGCTGAGGCTAAGAGGTTGCAGATTGAGGCTGACAAAGAGGCTAAAGCATTGGAAGCCGAGGAAAGAAGACAGGCTGCAGAAAGGGAAGAGAAGAAATTAGCTGCAGAAAGGGAAGAGAAGAAATTAGCTGCAGAAAGGGAAGAGAAGAGATTGACTGCAGAGAGGGAAGCAGAAAAGGAGGAGAAGAGATTACAAAGGGAACATGAGTTACGATTAAGGGAGTTTGAGTTTCAAGGCCATGCTCCTGAAAATGGTGCCAGTCCCTTTGCCTCTGATGCCACTGCTAGCCAGGGAGCCTCAACCTCAGCTATGAATTTTCATTTAGATCATTTTGTTGAGAAAGACGATGATATAGAGAGCTATCTAAATAGGTATGAACTATTAGCTACCACATATGGGTTAGAGAGAGAAAGGTGGAGCTTAAAGTTATCTCAGGGACTTCGTGGGGCAGCTTATGAAGTTTTTGCAAAAATGAGCAGAAGTGATCAGGAAAATTATGACATGCTAAAGCAGGCTCTTTTGTTAAGATATGAAAAGAATGCAGAATTTTTATAGGAAAAAATTTAGGAATGCTAAACTACTGTCAGGTGAAACCTATCACCAGTTCTCTGCACGAATAGAGACATACTTGGAGAAATGGACTTCTCTGGGGAAAACCCAAGATCTTAAGGAAATGGTCCTTATAGAGCAATTAAGAGAGTCCATGGCTCCAGACCTGAGAAAGTTTCTCATGGAACAAGGTGCAGAGAGGCTGGGTGAGTTGCTAAATGTTGCTGAAAGGTATCAAGCAGCTCAGGCAGAAGTAACAGGTAATAAGAAGAGGCAGGTAGACAATTATCAGGCACCACAAAACTTTAATGAATTTGATCATAGAGATCAAAACAAAGGTAAGCACCAGTTTGATAGGCCACGAAATGACTATAAAAATAAAACCCCACAATTCAATGAAAGGAAATATGATAACAGGAAACCCTTCAGACAGGAAGGAAAATATTGTCAAATATGCAGGATGCATAATCATAATACTAGTGAATGTGGTAGGAAGGTTCCTCCATATCACGCGGCATGCATGATAACAGTGGACAAGGGGAAGAAGAAACTGACAGAGAATCATATAAATCTTCAACATCCCCCCATCTGTGAAGAAGTGACATGTAATGGGGCCAAGGTTAGGTGCCTTTACGATTCAGGTTTAGAATATGACTCAGTTGTGAGTGCAACCCTAGTGCACCCTGAACAGTATACCACAGAGAAAGTGGAGATACAAGGGGCCGTAAAGGGAATATCCACCATGACACTTCCCGTAGCCGAGATCAATGTAGAGACAAGGTACGTGGAAGGAGTGATTAGAGCAGCCGTGTGTGACGATCCTAATTACCCGCTGGTGTTAGGAAGTAAATATGTTTTTCTAGGAAGCCCTGTAAAACCTGTGGTAATGGCCACGCTTCAGGTCAGGTCGACCCCTAGTAGAAAGGAGGAGGAACCCCCATTAACCTTTTCTGATAAACAGATGAGAAAGGCCCAGGCAAAGGACAAATCATTAAAACCTTGCTTTGACAAATTACTAAACAGCCATGCACACCCTAAGAAAGGACAATTTTACTTGGGGATGGACTGCTCCACAGGAAGGCGGGAGCCGGACCCAAAGGATATGGACAGTTGGTACTCCCAACTCCCTACAGACAAGAAGTGATGGCAAAATCACATGTTGTACCAGACGGTGGACACCAGAGAAATGGGACTACCCGTCAAAGGACATCAGAAAAATTCTATTGGCCCCAAGTAGCTGCTGATATTGCACAATTTGTGGGGGCCTGTGAAAAATGTAGCAAGGTACAGTCCCCAAGTTGGGAAAATCATAATCAGATGCCAGCCAAGCATTCTGAAACATATGGGCCTAACATTAACAAGGAAAATAACAATAATAAGGTTGACATAGAGGATAGGTATCCACCTTTCCCCCAACAGTGTTCACAAAATATTTAGATTCGCAACTCTGAGAAAGGCATCCAGAGAAAAGAGAAATTCAGACCAGTCAACCCAGGAACAGTTTGAAGCCGCATTTAGGGAGCTGGCTGACATTGACATTGAAGATGATCCGCCTAAGTTAAAACCGAAACAAATTGTTAACATAAGAACAGTGGGCAGTGGACGAGTGAGCGATTCGGGAAATGCTCACAGCGCTTCACACTATGGCTATTAACTTAGCATTAAAAGGGCACTGGTGACATTGGTAGTCACCCGACCCCACACCGTCCAAGGGAAATTATTGATCGGACCCTGGATGGAGATAACCCACACATCTTTTAGCAATGCTAAGGGCGAATTGATTTCTGATGCAGAAACTCATTTCCCCACATATTATCTTAATTCTCCAGATTGTCGGTAGGCGAAACTATAGTTGTTGAATATAGCCTCCATTTGAGCGGCACATTATAGAACATTATAAATATATTATTAGAAGGGTGTTTCCACATTCAATCCCGCCTGAGATCAGACAAATTGTTGGCTGTGAACATTTCGGAGGAGCAGAGTGTCTCCATTGTTACCTTCTGAATTGAGGATAGTCCGAGTGTTTATTAAGGCTGATCCGGAAATTATTGGATCCCCTCCACAACTCAGATAGCACCATATAGATCAACTCCTCATAACGTACAAATTGAGGAACATCTAATATTCTCGGGACATGTCGTTGAGCAGACTCAGCGAAGAGAAAATGGTGAATATTGATTGCTAAGCAGTAGTAAGACAAGCAGTAACACTTGCAGCTGTACAGTAACATATCTGAAATGGATTCTTGGATTGCAGAGGTCTGAGGTAACCTTCGTCAGTAGTGCTTACTTTGACTTGACCCACCTGCATTAATCCATGAGCAAAATAAAATTAGAGAAACGTTGATGCAGATTTTTTAAGCCGCCATCCGTGCGATGAAAATCAAAGAAATCACCAGGCATAGACATAAATTTCTCTATGTGTATGTAGAATTATAGACTGACGTATAACGTCTGATTAAAGAGGGGAGGATTTGTCGTGAAATTCTACATCCACATATATAAATTAAAACGTAAATGTAAAGCCTAACAAATAAATGTAATAAAAGGAAAGAAGAATGGTAAAGAACAGTGTTGTCACAATGACTGTACTCGAAATCCCCTTTGTGTTCTCCTTCGTCTGCAAATTGTAACGCTTTCACGTTGATAGTAAAAGCCTACTGTATTATTACACGCTTTCTTCAATGAAACGTGTACTGTATTTCTTGGAAAAACCTTGAGATACGCAAGCTGATCAATGACCTAGATTTAATATTTCATTCATTCCATACACGGCGTAACTAAAAGACAGATAAAGCAGGAGAGAGAGAGGGACGAATGAAGGCAGGAAGCATGCAACACTACACGCGTCGCGCGATTAATAGTAACGCAAATCCCACGTGTAAGGCCACTAGCAATAACTTTTTTTCAGATAGACCGTGATAAAAAAAACACTACTGATAAGGGTGGATTTGTGCTGAAGTGGTAACTTGCCACCCTTATCGACACCTGGTGTTAAAGTGTAAGATGTAGGTGTCTTCTCTGATTTAGGATGTTGCTGTGTATGTGGTAGTGGAACAGTTCAATGGGTTATCACACAGGCAACATGACGTGTAGAGTCATAGAAAGGGTAACTTCGTTGTATAAGTTTCTTTCATTTATTGCACGCCACAAAACAGTCATGATACTTATGACATCAACATGGTTAACGAGTTCAGCAAGATGATATGGCACATTGAAAACAATTTCTGTAGTCAGCAATGATAGCTGTTGTATATATGCGTCATAAGACATCACAGTTCAATAGATTCAGAAATTCATCAATCATCGAGTGCTAGTTCGTGAAGCTGTATAAATAATAATAATTTCTATAACTTCTGCAACAGTGTCAGCTACAGATCTTCAATGTTCATAAACAATAATAAATGCTCCCATTCTGATGCTAGCAGATCAGTTGTATACAATAAGTCCGTTCACTGTCTGCACGTGAATAGCATACATGGGCTACAGGTCAGCTCGACCTTTATAATGTTCCTAAGTCTAACCATCTGACTTGGACGTGATCTCTGATATAACGAATCCTGGAACACAGACAACAGTCTTGTTGGTCTAGAGCGACCCATATATATTTAACTAGTTCAGGTATACAGATACCGGTGACTTAATCCTAGTCAAAGTACCTCTCCATTTTGCATCACACAGGCGAGCAAATAGGCGACAAAATGACGAACCTCTAGACGATAGCATAAAGTTCGATACAAGAGGAATTACCTTATTTCGGAAAATCAACCATGAACATATGCCTCCAGGCAGGCTGCATAATACTGGGAAATAGTCTAGTTAGCTAACTAACTCACTAAGACACTGTATTTCCCTCAGAGAATCACAAGACGCAGTTGCGTCTGCTCGCTTCTTAAACCATTTCTAAACTGCCCCAACTGGGCGGAACACACAGAACGAACTCCCGGTTTGACATGCGCAGAACGACAATCTCTGAGTTGCCGTTCACAATAAGACGATTCGAAGAACATTCGAGATAAAAGTCTTACACAGTCGCGCCTTTTATGGTCATGAAAAGAAGCGTTAAGAAAGGTTTCAGACATCTACCATAGTTGACTGATACTACCAAATAAGGAGATGTGGTCACGCTTCGTTCAAGAAATTATAGACCGAACGTGTCTCTATACAAGAGAAGGCAACTCCTAACAAATTGTAGTTTCGATAACTCGGATTATGTCCCTTTGACCATAGAAAACATAATACACACTTCAGTCAAAAAAATGATCATACATATGAAAAAATGTTTATACAAACGAAAAATAATAATGATCCGTGCGTAACATTACCGCACCCTCCCTGGAAAAAAAAAAAAATGGGACATTTTTTTTTTTTTTTTAAATCCTGGAGCCGGAAAAAATCTAGGCTCCTAACGCACGTATGATGCGTGGATATATACCTAACAAATTAGCTCAACGCATGGAGCGACACTGAGATCATATCTCAGATCCTTAGAGAAAAAATTTATCTAAGTATACGCTGATATATTCCAGGAAGGTGCCACCAACACACGCCACAATGATGGCAACAACATAATGACAATCAAATTATACTCATACCAATATATGAAATTAAATATATTATGTGTTATCATACAATGTGTTGCAAATAGCGGTGTAATTTACTAATATACCGCACTATATTATTACATTATATAAAGTAACAGTAATTAATAAGTAATACATGTGTTGCTCTTCGGTGACATAAAACATTCAATAGAAGAAGATGTGGACATCATCCGCTCCCAATGTAGGACAGGACTTGATATCCTCAAAGTTCCACAATGGACATAAACTCGCAGACTTCAATGATGTGCTGCGAAAATATCAATAACACAAATCTTAAAGACAACTGGTAAATTTCTTAATACAATCCTGAAAATAATTTATTTAAATGTGGCCGAGTGATCTTTTGGCCCGTATATCACTAACTAAGCCTTCTTAGATAATTACATGGTACAATGTTATAAATTTCCCTCAAAAAAAAAAAGTGAGACAAAATCTACTAACATGTCATTATAACATTGGACTGTATATCAGGAAATATATATATATGACAGAAGAATCATGTGGAATCGTGTGGACATCTGGACAGAATGTCTGCCATTACATTATCCGAACCACGGATAGCTCGAACCGAGAAATGAAATGGTTGAAGAGCTATGGCATAACGAGTGGACCTCGAGCTCTTCAAGTTTTTGCTCTGAATAGCAGTAAGCGCTTTCTGGTCGGTTTCCACAATGAAATGTGCGCCTAGAAGAAATCTTTGTAACTTCAGAATAGACCATACCATAGCCAATAACTCACGGTCTAAAACCGAGTAATTCTTTTCTGCAGCGTTTAATTTCCTAGAGATATACATCACCGGATGCAAAGTATCAGAATACTCCTGCATTAGTGCTGCCCCAATCCCTGTTGACGAGGCGTCACTTCGAAGAACAAAAGTCTTCTCAATAGTAGGTAACTTAAGAATAGGTGGAGATGAAAATAGGGCTTTAACCTGGTCCAATGAGGATTGACATTCTTTAGACCAGCGGATCAGATTAGGCGACCCTTTCTTCAATAAAGTAGAAAGCGGTGCCATAATGGAGGACAGATTCGGAATGAATCGTCCGTAGAATTGAATCAAACCTAATAGACTCCTTACTTGTTTCTTCGTCTTAGGGACCGAAATGTTAAGTATTTTTGAAACATTGTGGTCCTCTGTCTTTAAAAGACCATGACCAACCCGATGACCTAGGAAAGAAATCTCGCTAAATCCTATAAAGGCTTTAGAGGGTTTTGCAGTCAAGTTATACTCGCGAAGAGTAGACAGTAATTCGTATAAACCCAAATAGTGATCTTCCCAAGAATCACTGAATAGACAGATATCATCTAGGTATGCTATGACATCTGTACGATATGCGAGAATTCGCCGCATCATGCGTACGAATGTAGCAGGGGCGTTCATAAGACCAAAAGGCATGAAATTCCATTGGAATAAACCCCTAGGTGTAGAAAAAAAGCTGTAAAAGGTTTGGCACGTTCAGTTAGCGGGACTTGCCAATAACCTTTAGACAAATCTAGTTTGGTAAAGAATCTAGAATTAGAAAGTTTATTGAGTAGCTCTTCTAATGAAGGCATAGGTTCAGCATCGAACTTCGTAACTTGGTTCAATTTGCGATAATCTACGCAAATGCGAATGTTATTATCCTTCTTTCGAACAATAACCATAGACGAAGAGTATGCTGAAGTGGATGGTTCAATGATTTCCAAACGTATCATTTCATCCAACTCTTTTTCGACTTGAGACTGGAAATGAATAGGTATTGGATATGGTCTGACTCTGATAGGATTGTGATCAGTTAGCACAATGTCATGTTCTATGACATGTGTGTGTCCCGGGATGTCTGTAAGAACATCCTGAAATGTTTGCAACATCGAAGAAACTTGTCGATGTTCCTCAGCGGAAAGATTTGGAGAAACGGTCACGTTTTTCCAAGATTCCGTAGAATAAAGTGGGACCATAGAAAGAGGAAGATTGACATCAGAAAAAGTAGTTTCCTCATCCTGTATAACTGACAGAGATGAGTACTGACCACGAGTTGCTTGTGAATTGTCCGTAGCCTGGAAAATAGGCTGCAAATAGTCAGGTCTTTCATAAAATTCTGTGAGCATATTTATGTGGAAAGTTTTATGCTTTCCATCAATATCGACAACATAGTCGACATCAGAAATTTTGGAGACTATTGCATATGGACCTTTCCATGCAATTAGAAGTCTGTTCTCCCTTGAAGGAAGTAGAACGAGAGCTTTGTCACCTGGACAAAGTTGTCGTAGACATCTATTCTTATTTGCAAACTGCCTTGCCTTTTCTTTAGCAAATTCTGAAGACGAAGTTGCTAGTTTGCATGCCTCGATGATCTTTTGCCTAAGAGCAATGACGTACTCATAAGAAGATTGAGTCTCATCGCTAATATTATCGGCAGTGATTAGATCGTGAAGTAAAGACATAGGGCCGCGCGGTTGCGCGCCAAAGACAAGTTCAAAAGGGGAAAACCCCGTATGTTCATTGGGGACCTCTCTATACGCAAAGAGAGCCGCGGGTAAGACCCTGTCCCAATCCTGAGGATGATCCTCAGTTATTTTACCAAGTAAAGTTTTCAGAGTCCTATTTAAACGTTCGACCAACCCATTAGACATTGGGTGATAGATACTGCTGAGAGACCTTTTAATGTGTAGCATAGACATTACCTGTGACATAGTGTCTGATATAAGTTGAGTGCCATGGTCTGACAATATTTCTCCGGGAAAACCCAAGCGAGAAAATATCAGCCAAAGAGCGTCTGCGATATCAGCAGTTGAGATGCTCTTGAGAGGTATTGCCTCTGGCCAACGTGTGCACATATCGACACATGTAAGGATAAATTGATGTCCTCTAGCCGACTTAATTCTAAAAGGACCGATAATATCTATTGCCATTTTTTGAAAAGGGCGAATAGGAATGTCAGCAGCCTGGATAGGCGCAGCATGTCGTGGTCCTTTAGATTTGACCTCCTGACATACTTTGCAAGAGCGACAGTACATTCGTATGTCCTTGCTCACAAATGGCCAAAAGAAAGCCGCAAGAACCCTCGACTTTGTACGGGAAAAACCCATATGTCCAGCACATTGCGAGTCATGAGCATGTTGCAATATTTGCAATCTCATGCTCTTAGGCACAAGAATTTGTGAATGAGTGGACGTAGTCGAGTCTTGTACCATACGTACAAGTACGCCGTTCTTCATAGAAATCCAAGATTTCCTATTAGTGTTCTGATTAGGATCACCTTTTTTTGCTAGAATGAAGAATTTTTGTAAAGAAGGATCTTCTTCTTGCAATTTGATAAATGAGTCACGTGTAATAGTCAAGTGACTATCTTGGTCATTTACTTCATCATTATTAGTTAATGAAGTTTGAGGTGGATCCAGAGCATGTGCTCTTGTGACCACCGCATTGGTAGCTTCAATGTTTTGCTCTTCCCAAACAGCAATCTGCTGTGGGGTACATTCCCTAACTCCGTGAATACGACCAATAATAAGGTCCGCAATAGGGTTTGGAAGTAGACACGCGTGGACCTCTCCCGTGAAGAAAGGAGTAGCAATGTGTATTATAGCAGTAGGATACTTTTCTAACGTGCCACCAAATGTGACACATTTGATGACTTTTCCTGTAGCACAGGATGGATCTACAAGAGATTGCCTAACGCCGACAGTAGTACATCCAGAATCAAACAACACTGAGACTGGATTACTATTTACTAGCCCCTTATGTAATATAAGAGAACCTCTCCCATCATGAGCAACATTAGCAGGAAGAGCGGGCAAAGGATGACCACAGCTTAAAGTACTAACGGTTTTCGGATCAAATAAAGTACTGCATTGGATACATTTATTTGCCCTACCAAAATCAAAAGATGAGCATCCGATAGCATTATGGTCTTTATCATTATTAACCTGTTTATCTGCTCCCTGAGATTCTTGTTGAACAGAGTTTGTCTGTTGATATCTTTTTCTCTTATGTTGCGATCTACCGCGACCATTATTGCCTCTGCAATTATCATTAAAGTCCCTACTGTAATTTTTATCCTGGTTTGAGTTCCAGTTTCCATAACTGTCATTACTATCTCTATGCTGTTGAGAACCTCTATTATCTTGGTATTGAGGTCTCTGCATAAAATATTTTCCTCTATACCGATTACCTTTGTGAAAATTTCTAAAGTTAACCGGAGTAGAATAACGTGTAGTATTAGGTTGTCTCCAGTTCTGGGAAGAAGAATCACCCTGGAATTGATCACTATGGTTCTGGGCATAATTACGATTACTCTTTTTATTGAAATTTTTCTGGCTACCCTGAAATTTACGCATAAAATTTGGGCCATAAGGTGCTGCCGAAGCAACTGGCAGACCTTCTTTCACCTTAGAGTTACTAATGGTTATGTGCGGATGCGCAGTAACATACTGGCTACAGTATTCTTCCATTTCTTTTATGTTTTTAGGCTTACGCTCATGAAGAAAAGATAGAAAAGCTTCATTAACAGAAGACATAACCTTATCTCTAAGTAGTAAATCCATAAGAGCTTCAAATGTATTTTCTGTCTTAGACAACTCAACCCATCGTAAAAAAGTAAGACGGATGCCTGAGATGAATTCAGAGAATTCAACTCCAGTTTCTGGTAACATGGTTTTAAATTTAAGACGATATCCGTCCTCGTTAAGTTGGTACTTCTTTAACAATGCCGCCCTGACAACCTCATAGTTGTTTTTGTCAGGCACATCTACCATACTCAACAAAGTCAAAGCATCACCTCTAAGTATCTTGGACAGATGATACACATATAATGTTTTATCTATATTATGTACATTACATGCACTTTCAAATCTATCTAGATAAAATGTTATATCATCGATTGAGGGATTAAATGCTGGTAGATTAAGCTTGAAATCCTTAGCATTAGTCTTATTTGACACCTTATTTGCATCATTAGCATTACCAGTGTTCAATAACTTTAACTTCTCTAACTCTAAAGCTAAGACTTTTTCATCATGTTCCATTTTTGCTTTTCTCTCATCAGCCTCTCTTTGTAACCTTCTTTCTTCAGCCTCAGCCTGTAACTTTCTTTCTTCAGCCTGGGCCTGTAACTTTTTTCCTTCAGCCTCTATTTCAAGTCTCTTATTTTCAGCTTCTTTTTCAAGTCTCTTATTTTCAGCTTCTTTTTCAAGTCTCTTATTTTCAGCTTCTCTTTTTTGTTTTTCCATTTCCATTTGAAATCTTTTTTCCTCCACCTGCATCTGCAGTTTCTTTTGTTCTATTTCAGCCTCTATTCTCTTTTGTTCAGTTTGTTCTTTCATTTTCTTTTCTTCCGACTTCAATGCCTTGGCATATTGAACAGTCGCAAATTCTTCTAATTTATCACCTGTCTTCCCAAGGGCTTTACCCTGCTCAATAAAGTACTCAAATGTAGACATGATGTCCAAAATGTGAGTACAGAACCTGAAATAATTAATTATCTTATTTCAATGTTAAATAGCAACAAGACTTAATAAAGTGCTTGTATAATCTCTATGTTGAACCCAATCTCTGTGGGAAACAGGAGTTGACACCAACTTGTATTATCAAATGTATAATAATATCACAAGTCACCTCTTAATTAACAGTGCACTACCCAAATCAGTGCATAATCATCAGTTATTTATCATAACTGCACTACAATAGTGCATAAGCAAAAAACACCAGTTTGTTATGATAAGTGCACTATAGACCAATAGTGCATGAGCATATATATCAACAATAGTGAAAGCTAACTATGCAAGAACTATGTAAACAATAACAAGACAATGTAAACAATAACAAAGGTCATCAACAATGTAAACAATAACAAAGATCAAAGTCAATGTAAACAACAACAAAGATCAGAGTCAATGTAAACAATAACAAAGATCAGAGTCAATGTAAACAATAACAAAGATCAGAGTCAATGTAAACAATCAACAAAGATCAAAACAATACGAAAACATTCGCATAAGTCAAATACACAAACAGCAAAACTAAAAAGAAATATGCGAAGATATGACTAACAAATGACGCTACAGTGTATACACAAAAATATACGTAAAGAACTGAATAATAGCAAAGGGGAGACCTACAAATACAAACAATCGAAATCGAAACTAAAAACACAAAGAAAGAGAGAGAAGAAAAAAAAAAAAAAATATATATATACAAGAAACAAAAATAAAGCACAACTCGTCACAACTAAACAGATATAGCAACGATTGTCGCTAGCAAATTTCACTGTAGGAAATTCGCACAGTCCCTAACGAAAACGCTAACAGTAGAACCTCTGTGACGTGGTATCTTCTACTGTAAGACTCCGCCCAACCGAGAAAACCCGCTGAAATATAAACATATAAATATACAAATAACAAATAACATATAACATATAAACATGTATCATGAAAACAATAGGAGAAAGTGTGAAAGTACAGAAGGCTCAGTTAGAACATAAGGGCACAGTTCACAAACAAAACAGGCCACTTAACTTCTATAAATCCAGCGTCAGCACGGTGCAGAACAGGATGTAATCAGCATTCTGAGGATAATGATCCAACGTTGATTAACTTCTGCTCCCATAAACAGCCATGACGAAGGAAATGAGCTTCTAATACTGCAACAGTTGTTACGGCACTTGACCTTCTGAATCTTCTAAATTGATTTAACCGGCACTTGACCTTCTGAACCCGCAACAGTACCCCTGAGACCGGAACAGTTGTTACGGCACTTGTCCTTCTTTTCACCAGATCAGGAAATCCATTCGCTCGGTACTTGTCCTTCTAATTTTACATAAACTTCAATATTGCCGAGCAGCGCCGGGTAGTTTCAAAATCAGCAACTGTCAGAAAATCCGGATACTTTCAATAAAATTTCTTGTAAGGTGGTAGTTGATGCTGTAGTTGTATCTAGTATGATGATGATGTCTGGGTTTGCTGACCCCCTTGATAGCTGGAATCAGAGTGAACCAACCTATGGCCACCAAAAATGATATGGTGCGCCAAAATATCAGATGATAGAACCAGCTCTGGCCACCAAAAATGATAAGGGTGGATTTGTGCTGAAGTGGTAACTTGCCACCCTTATCGACACCTGGTGTTAAAGTGTAAGATGTAGGTGTCTTCTCTGATTTAGGATGTTGCTGTGTATGTGGTAGTGGAACAGTTCAATGGGTTATCACACAGGCAACATGACGTGTAGAGTCATAGAAAGGGTAACTTCGTTGTATAAGTTTCTTTCATTTATTGCACGCCACAAAACAGTCATGATACTTATGACATCAACATGGTTAACGAGTTCAGCAAGATGATATGGCACATTGAAAACAATTTCTGTAGTCAGCAATGATAGCTGTTGTATATATGCGTCATAAGACATCACAGTTCAATAGATTCAGAAATTCATCAATCATCGAGTGCTAGTTCGTGAAGCTGTATAAATAATAATAATTTCTATAACTTCTGCAACAGTGTCAGCTACAGATCTTCAATGTTCATAAACAATAATAAATGCTCCCATTCTGATGCTAGCAGATCAGTTGTATACAATAAGTCCGTTCACTGTCTGCACGTGAATAGCATACATGGGCTACAGGTCAGCTCGACCTTTATAATGTTCCTAAGTCTAACCATCTGACTTGGACGTGATCTCTGATATAACGAATCCTGGAACACAGACAACAGTCTTGTTGGTCTAGAGCGACCCATATATATTTAACTAGTTCAGGTATACAGATACCGGTGACTTAATCCTAGTCAAAGTACCTCTCCATTTTGCATCACACAGGCGAGCAAATAGGCGACAAAATGACGAACCTCTAGACGATAGCATAAAGTTCGATACAAGAGGAATTACCTTATTTCGGAAAATCAACCATGAACATATGCCTCCAGGCAGGCTGCATAATACTGGGAAATAGTCTAGTTAGCTAACTAACTCACTAAGACACTGTATTTCCCTCAGAGAATCACAAGACGCAGTTGCGTCTGCTCGCTTCTTAAACCATTTCTAAACTGCCCCAACTGGGCGGAACACACAGAACGAACTCCCGGTTTGACATGCGCAGAACGACAATCTCTGAGTTGCCGTTCACAATAAGACGATTCGAAGAACATTCGAGATAAAAGTCTTACACAGTCGCGCCTTTTATGGTCATGAAAAGAAGCGTTAAGAAAGGTTTCAGACATCTACCATAGTTGACTGATACTACCAAATAAGGAGATGTGGTCACGCTTCGTTCAAGAAATTATAGACCGAACGTGTCTCTATACAAGAGAAGGCAACTCCTAACAAATTGTAGTTTCGATAACTCGGATTATGTCCCTTTGACCATAGAAAACATAATACACACTTCAGTCAAAAAAATGATCATACATATGAAAAAATGTTTATACAAACGAAAAATAATAATGATCCGTGCGTAACAACTACCCATCCGAGAGTTAGGTTTTAAAATCCTGAAAAACGCTTATTGGGAAAGATGACATTATACTGGTTTACGTTTGAAAACATGACAGTACCCAGACACCCTAACGTTTGGAAGTGAGAAGGTAGTAACAGCACGACTATCCTAGAAGAAAATGCATATTGGCTCCATTAAATTCGTATATTTGGGTTCCTTAGGGCTTGCTGACAAAGAATATGTAAAACGTTACGCAAATAGTCTAGGAATTACCAAATTATAACCAAAATAAAATGGTGGGGGTGCCTGACAGCATGAAATCATTTCTGCTCATAAAATTTTTTATAACGTGTTTGAAAAAACATTACGTTACGGAAATAGCCTACCATGTTAACTCCTATTTGATTGGAGCGCAACAAATGTAAGACTAAACACGATTGGTCGGGCTATAAATACTATCTTGTGTTGTCAGGGGAAACGTGAGAAGGGGTACTTTTTTGAAAAGATGTGTAGACATGGTTTGATTGGGTAGAGCTGCGAATATACTCAATTCAGAGCGTCTGTTCCTTGCCACATCTTGTAATAAACCTACTAAGAAGCAGTGCGTTGAGCACCAGTGTATATTTTTTATAAAATAAAGCCTGGAACATCGGCAGATCGGAGTTGTGCTATATTCATTGCCATTCAACGTCACTGTGTATTAATTCCATGAATTGTGGGACCGTGGTCTTAAAGTTATTGAGCAGCACCTGGTCAGAGCTTTGCTGAAGCCAGAGGCGGACAGCATACTCCTTGGTCCATATAGCAACCAGTGAGGTGGCTCCAGAACTCATTAAAGCACTCGAGCAGAGGAGTCTTGTACTGCAGTCATCACGAAAGTTAAGAAAGTGTGGCCATGGAGCTCAACATTATGTACCCCCATCTTAAAATGACATTGTAAAATAAAATTAAGAGGGGAATTTAATTGTTTTAATGCCAGGAACTGAGAACATCTCTAATACTAGTTCCAACAAAAACAAACTATTGAAGTCATGATGACAAATACCAACAGAGCTTGAACAAAACAAAACCAGTATTACCTCATATTACCACTACACAACGGACACACATAGGATACTATTAATAATATATGTCACTACAAGATTCATATTGATAAATTCTGTACATATAACTTGTAATTAAAATTGATTGTGATTCCTGGTTCCCTTTGTATTTGAATCAGGACACATATACATTAATGACAACACTGAATACATGTTGATATTTGAAAATTTATCAGTGACTCAGTTAAGATATTCTCATAGAGTGTTATATGTATGTGAGTGTCACAGTGTTGTCAAGTGTGGTGGAATAAATTAAATTGTTTATCTGTCTGTTGTTGTTGTGACTTACACTTCATCATATACATACCCTAGACATATAACGTAGTCATCACACTATTCCAGAATAATTCTGACTGAGGTATACATATGTGGCAGCAAGTAAGGTTATCTATAATACACTACTCTTATTAGATATAGATACCTTCACAGCTGATCTCAGTCAGTACACTAAGTCCCCTATAAATATTTATAACATCCCACTTCACCACACCCTGCAGGGTCAAAGGCCATCTGTTCAACAAATTAGAGTTAGGAAGACAGGCAGTGTATGCCCTCCAAAACTGTCGGCTCCACGAGTGGAGCAAACTGAGCGCATGTTCATCGCTAACCCATTTGAGGGAAAAACTGTATGAGAGAAATATATGTGGTTATATGAGTGCGAACGACGAAGTCGCCATTACAAAATACTGGATGAAACGTCTCGTGCAGTCTTATATTTTTCCACTAACAGATCGCAGAAAACCAAACCAGACACTAATGTTAATATTATTATCTCGTAATCCGATCCAAGTTATTATAAATGATTGCCTTTGTGCTTCATTGAATGTCATTACTAATCACGATTTGAAAGAGAACAACTGTAGCCTCTAAGATACAAAAACGTAGTCACTTAGCCTCGTTTGCATACGTCCTATAAACACGATGTGCCCATGGGCATAACCTGATGATCTTATAGGTCTATGGCTTAAAGCCATGAACTTGTAGCTGCGTTTGGTTAGAGAGTTTCTGCAGCAAGTTCTTGGGCAACATAACCGGGGCCCCGTTCTTCAGGGTCAGTTTGTGTGGTGACATGGAAGGTGGCTTGAGGGAGTTCAGTATATATATATATATATATATATATATATATATATATATATATTATATATATATATATATATATATATATATATATATATATATATATATATATAACGTAGGCCTCTTGCGGCTAAGGAACCTAGTTCGCCAAGTGGAGTCACGCTCCAGTTTACCCAGCTGTTAATGGGTACCTGACTTTGCTCTTCAGTTAGGAAATGAAAAGGCAGCGTGGAAGAGAACTGATCACCCAATCTCTCGAAGCTGGAACTAGTACAGTAAAGTCTCTAACACTTTACGGCAGTATATATATATATACAGTAGAACCTCTATAAGCTGACCACCCAAAGGGTCTGTAGCAAACCGGTCAACATACGGAGGTGGTCAACATACGGAACGTGGCCTATTGTTCTGATACTTTACTTCCTTGAACAGCTTATATTGGAGAATACAGTATCATACGAAATCATACATAATCACAACATCAGATCAAATCACCAACATCTGTTTTATCTTGGTTTAATCATTCTTTCTGAAAAAAGGAATCAATCTTGGTCTGTGTCTTATTCTTATTACAAACATAAGTGGAGAAAGCACTCTGAACGCTGGCTACACCACTCAACATACCTGGGCATTTTTCCACAGCAAATGACTTCAACTGCATTATCAGATGCCTGACAGCCTCTTCTTTTGGAGTCTCTGCAATTTCTGTGTCATCGTCACTTGCTTCTTCAACTTCACCAGCTGCTTCATGCACTGTTATGCTTGTCTGTACTTCGGTCAATACCGCTTGGAAAATTCCTTCTGGGTCAGGTTCATTACAGGTTGCCACCTCATCATCCATTGCAACAAAACCTTCAAAATCTACTCCTTCGAATTCTGCCATTGGCGATGGACTGTCCGATGGGGCTAAAACGTCATGCTCTTGGGTTGTGACAAATCCACATTTCTTGAAACACTTCTGTATCGTTTCCGGCTGAACTTTATTCCAAGCAGAACTGATCCAGAGGACAGCACCCAGAGCGTTAACTGATGCAGCGGATGAAGTTGCTTCCACAGGCGGACCACAGATCTGTGTTTTAGTAATGACCCACTGCAGGAGCTGGGCTGGGTAGTGCATTTTAAATGTTTTGATGATGCTTTGGTCAAGAGGTTGGGTTTTTGAGGGCGTGTTTGGAGGCAGAAATTTCAGTGTCACGTTTATGAGATGTTCCACTTGTGGGTGGCCAGGACAGTTGTCTACTGTCAGTAGAATAGACCGTTTCTTCTTTTTTATTTCTCGTTCTATGCCCCTTACCCACTCCTCAAATAGGGCGCCAGTCATCCATGCGGATTTGTTTGATCTCCAAGTGACGGGGAGGTCTTCGGGCTTCAGGTTCTTGAATGCGCGTGGCTTTGCCGATTTACCAATCACCAAGGGCTTTAGTTTCTCTCCGGTTGAGCTAGCGTAAAGCATAACTGTGAAACGTTCTTTGGAAAGTTTTCCGCTCTTACATTTGTCACCCTTCATGGCGAGGCTCCTGTCAGGCATCGCCATGAAAAAGAGTCCGCACTCGTCAGCATTAAAGATGTCGTCGTCTTTGAAGCCTCTGGCGAAGTAAGGAAACTTTTTGATGAACTCTTCCACAGCTTCTACTGGAACTTCATTGGATTCACCACACAACACTTTCTGGGAGATCGCGTGTCGCAGTTTAAATTTCTCGAGCCAACCACTTGATGCTTGGAAATCTTCTGCCACCCCGAATTCCCTTGCGAATTTTTTAGCAACTTCTTGAATCATCGGCCCGGAGATTCGGGCGTTAGCTGCCTTCATTTGTTTGAACCAGTTTAATGTGACTTCATTGATTTCATCTAGGGGAGTTTTCCTCCTTTTCCGCTGTAGATCTCCGCTTTCCTTACCACATCTCTCCAAGTACTCATGTTTACGTTTTTGGATGTTGCTAGCCGTGGTCTTGCTAACCCCAAAATGTTCTGCCGTCTTTCTTTGGCTGCTGCTTTCCAGAAAATGTGGAAGATCAACCTTTTCCTTCATTGTCAGCTCCTTGAGTTCTTTCCTTTGGGCCATCAAAAAGGTTAGGTTAATTTTGTCAACGATAAAGTATATAAAACACAGTCTGAGAGAGAACTTACAGTTTAGTAGTTGAATTACTATAAGCCGGCAGGGCAGTCATAGCAAGAATGAAGATTTTGCTTAGAAGTTGGTCTTTTTATACTGCATGTTTGCGAAAAAAATCAAAGAGGTTAGGTTAATTTTCTTTGTCGGCAAGCATCATTCGAAAAGCGGTCAGAAAGCCTGTGCCGACAAAATTCAAAGACACTGATTTTTTTTAAAACTGGTCAAGTAATAGAGGGTAAATTACTATTGTGTGTCATATTCCAAGTGGTCAAGATACAACTTACAGAGGTGGTCAACTTATAGAGGTCGTCTTCCATTGAGTACATGTGGTGCGTGTCCGGTCTATGAAAATGTGGTCAACTTCAGGAGGTGGTCAATGTAGGGAGGTGGTCAACTATGGAGGTTCTACTGTATGTATATATATATATATATATATATATAATATATTATATATATATAATATATATATATATATATATATATATATATATATATATATATATATAATTTTTGTAGAGACAACATGAAGTGTTTAAAAGTAAAATTGTCTTTCCGTGATAAATGTTTAAGTGTTTAGATCCTTTCTTGTTGACCAGCAGTGAATGTGCTAATTTTTAGCTTCCTAGCTCATCTGGAAGTTGTCATACATTCCTTCCGATTCTGGACATAGGCGTACATGAGAAGTGTACATAATCCTTGTATATTCACATTCAAGGGCATATACTTTAACCTGATCTCCTTCAACCTTGTTGTACGCATATTTGTAATATTGCCAGAACACCGACTTCGTATGGAAAACTGTATGAATACACAACACAAAAGGGAACAAACGCGGGGCGATATTGTCAAGAAACGTCGGCCAGTCAGTGATCAGAGATATATTATATCTTATGAGACTATAACTCCGACTATTGGTTATGCTATAATGACTGGGTTGTGCCGGTGGAACATGAAAGGTACTCATTATAATGTCTAGCCGTGGTAATTACTTTTGTGTGTGCGTAACGCGCAACACGCGTATTACGCAGCCCTTATGTCATAAATAGTTAGGGACAAAGAAGTTATTTACGTAATTAAGTTTGGTAGCCAAAATAATGGCCCACTAATCTAATCATGCCTTGTTTGGCCGCATATTTTTCAAAAACTATTACGTTTTCGTTCAGTCTTTTGATCAGTGTCAAAGTATCAGTTTGTCTATCTGCCTGACTAGTTTTTCTATTGCTTAAGTATTTCTGGATTTTTTTTTCCCCATTCAATTGTAGTTCCCTTTGTTTTCTTTCATATTAATTGTCTTTACTTAATTTTAATCAGCAATATCCAAATTGACATTATCTGTTTGTTTGACATCAAAACTCACCTCCATCGCTAAATTTGAATTATTTCTACACACAATGTTTTTGATATGTGTTCAGTATAGGCGAATACATCGGCCCCGGTTTTTCCAAGTCTGTTTTATCCCCTGCATGCCTGTCTGTAATTCCTTTCTCCGTGAGATTTTAAGTACCTGTTAATTAGTTAACCTTTGGAGTCCAGACCAAAAGATGTCTTGTAATAATATCTGCTGGTTTTCTCAATGCAAGTCATCTCCAGTCCCAGCTCCTTTTCCTGATCTCTCGTTCTGCTGATATTTGCCAGGTTCTTGTCCTCAGTTCCCCATTTCAAGGTCATTCTGTGTAAGCACCCATTTGTGAAGTCTGTAAGTTCTTGGTTGTTGGTTTGATTTTTATTCTCCAATGTTTCATAGCCATGCAGTCGAATTGTTTTCACATTTAAATAGAAGGTTTTATTATTGTAGCCAACTTGATTTCTTTGGTTTTCCTCAATGCCAAGAAAGCTCCTCTTGTCTTTCAACGTAATAAAGAAGATGCGTATTATAAAGTCTAGCCTTGGTAATTATTCTTTGAACCACATTTTGATCACAGAATCTAATCATACCTTATTTGTCTGATCAGGTCTTCTAAACCTATTATGTTTTCTTCCTGTCTTCTGTGTAGTTTCACAGTATCATTTTAGTCTATCTGCTTGACGAGTTTTATGTTCTGTTGCTTTAATGTTTCTGCCTTGTTTTATAAGACTATTGTGGTTCCCTTTAACAGCAGTGATCAATTGAAACTGGAAACTACGCTATAAAATCCATCATACCTTGTAGTAAAGAGTGTCTGTAAGGATACAAAAAACGAATATGACAACTGTTTCCCGAGACACGACGTAAGAGGCGGCAGATATGTGGTTGTGTATGGGGCTGGCATATTATTAATTAAAACAAACTTCTTCAGAAATCACATGATATTAGCATAACAACCTAACAATCATATTAGCAAGATCACATGAATACCCTGGTACAGGCTTCCTGCAAGGAGACCAACAGCAGTTGTGGTTCTATGCTCCACAGGGAGGAAAAGTGTAAATAATGATTGACAGTTTATCTTTACGTTTACTAACAGTCCCCACATTTACGTTTGTCACGGGTTGCCTCCCCTTGCTCTGCAGTGATAGTCCAACAATAGCCACAACTTGGAGTATCGACTGTGAGTCTTCAAAGGTATCTAACTTTGCACAAGATTATCTTGGCAGAGATGCAGATAGAAGGATGACGATGCTTCTACCTCGAGGCTGTCTTCACAACATATTCAGAAATAAAAAAACAATGCTGAATGAATCTTAGCAATGTTAACTTTTATCTGCATGCCGCCTTTTGTGAAGGATTATTCTGTAATTTATTACACTGACTAACAAAAAAAAACTTTTTTTTTCTTTCTCTAACATTTCTATGTTTTTCTGGTCAATTTTAATGCGCTGTTTTTAAATCTGCAAACCGTTTTTCTCTATCAGGTCGGGATCTCTAGAAATACGCAATTGAAGTTTTTTAACAACGCATACAGTATTACAACATCATTCGTACAAGAAGTATAACAGTTATGTAGGCTTGAATTTCTTTGCAGTCGACTTTCGTCGGTGAATGGCATGTGGTACATCGCGATGAAGCATCCAACAATAATCGGCAAGCATGGTCACACTCCACCATCCTTGATAACGTGACTCCATTACGGCGATATCTTGATGGAATCGTTCTTCATGTTCATCGCTGAATTCGCCAAGGTTGTCAGGGAAAAAGTCAAGATGCGAATCGAGCAAATGGATTTTGAGGGACATGATACAGCCCATAATTCTGTATGCATCTATGCACTGCTTAACAATATGCAACATAGTCGACAGATTTGTGATTTTCCAGAAAGTTATCGACGATCGATTTGAATGCCATCCATGCGCGAAGTTCACTACCATGTAATAAGTTCTCGAATTGTTTGTCTGCAATAACTTTCCTAATCTGAGGTCCTACAAAGATACCTTCCTTTATCTTTGCATCGCTAACTTGCGGAAACTTTTCTCGAAGATAAGTGAAAGCTTTGCTCGTTTTATCTAACGCTTTTACAAAATTCTTCATGAGCCCCAACTTTATATGTAACAGTGGTAAAATGAAGCTGTCTTTGTTAACTAATGGCTCGCGTATTACATTTTTATGCCCAAGCTGCATACGATCCCGGATAGGCCACACCTTTCTTGCATAATGTTCCTGTCTGTTGCGGCTGTCCCATTCACATAGGAAGCAACAAAATTTAGTATACCCAGTCTGCATGCCCGTGAGAATTGCAATGACCTTTAGGTCTCCACAAATCCGCCATTGGTAGTCACTGTACTTTATTTTTTCCAAACGTATAGCCATATTGTCATAAGTTTCTTTCATATGAACAGAGTAGGCGACTGGAATTGATGAAAAAAAATTATGTTATGCAATAACACGGCTTTTAGACTAGTCTTGGAAGAATCGATGAAAAATTGCCATTCGTTGACTATGTGCTCATGACCGTTTACATCTTTGCAATAGCAAATGTCATCACCCATCTCAAAGTATTGAACAAGTTCTCTGTGTCTATGACGAAATTTAGATATCGGAGTATTGGGCGCTAAAAGATTTCATTCTTTGAGTCGCGAACCGAGTAATTGCGCTTGTCCTTTGGTAAGAGCGAGATCACGTATTAGATCTGAAAGTTCTGAATGCTTAATTAAGTAAACACCATCATTCACCGGTATGTAATCTGAGTCAGAATTAGTTTCTAAAGCAGGTAAACTATCACTTTCTGATGGTTCATTTACGTCCAAACAGATTTTGTTCTGGTGGTACTTGGATCGGATACGTGATTGGATCATGAGGCACTGGTTTCGAAACCGATTCAATATTTGGATAAACCACAGACTTTCTAGTTTTAAAAGTGAAACCATGGATATTTGTCAAGCAGAAGTAACAATCAGTAATGTGATTTGTATGTTCACGCCATATTACAGGCACTCCAAAAGGCATCGACTTATGCTTCGGCGATTTTCGTAACCAACCTGCCAATGTATTTGCACAAGTCGAACAAACTGCATTTGGCTTCCAAGATTTATTTGCATCATCAACTTTCGAATCGAAATAAAGTTCATATGCTTTCTTTAGTAATGGTGTAAAATTTTTCTGGTCAACACGATCGGTAAAATATCCGCACACGTAACAGAACAGATCAGCCGAATTTCTACAACTTCTAGAAGCCATATTTTGCTCAGAATTATTTCAAAATACAGTAACTATTTGAAAAATCGCGTAACATATGTCATGCATCTTTTAGCAGTATAAAAAGTAGAATTATGTTGCTTTTTATTAATTTTTAATAAGCTATATAGTAAAAATGAAATGGAGCAAATAACGGTTTCCCAAAAATATATTTATTCACAAATATCTTAAGAACCCGACGTGATAGAGATAAACGGATTTCAGATTTGAAATCAGCGCAAGAAACTGACCTAAGAACACTTATTCTTATATAAGAAAGAAAAATGTTGTTTGTCAGTGATTTAGCTCGTACAAGCCCCTAACTGAATTAACAGTAACATTCTCCTTATTCGCACTATATAGATATATTAAAAATACTGATTCACGCGTGTGCACTTCTCTCTGTAATAACTAAACCAACTATGAATCTGTAAAACAACATAAAACAAATTTAATGATCAATTTTTCTTGAGCAAATGTAAATGAATAAGAGCTGAAAATTAATAAAGAGTAAGTGTCTTCATGGAAAATATGTCGGTTTTAGGAAGTTTAATTTTAAAATATAGATTTAGTTCTGTTGTATTTGGCCTGCAAGAAATGTAACTTAGCTGCCAAAACGCTGAAATGCTGATGCTGCTGTTTCCGTCGATTCGTTTCAGTGACGAGCGCACGTCTCCAGATTAGTACAAGAGGTAACCTCTTCTGTTCAAGGCAGGTATCTTCACAGCCCGAGGAACGTAGGTTTCAAGTGTCGATCGCAAGCTTTGAACCACAGAATAGTAGTATAACTGGTATCGTCTAGTAGTACCTCAAATGGTCTCTTCGATCCGCACCACAGTCCCAGTAACTTTTGAGAACTCAGTTGAATAGTCTTGGCAACTTGATGCAAATGCCTCGAAAACGTGTCTGGGGTATTATTTCTATTTAGAATCCCTCTGTGACTTGTGGGTAGGTCCTGTAGGACTCCGGTTTCCGTAATAACATGAAGAGTTTCCTTGCTGTAGTGTTCAAAGGTGCTCCATTACGTCCGGTCCTATAAGGTCAGAATCCTTACTTCTAATCTTTCCTGGCTTTAGTCCTAGCTGTCTACTTTGACGATTCTGGAATGCAGTGTCGTATGTCTGAAATGTGCTACGTTATATCACAGCTTTCAGCCCAAGTTTCCGCTTGGCATTTCCGACAAACTTCCAATCAGAATGAATGTATATTCGCATCCCAAATGCCAGCCAATAGCATTCAAAAGTGCGTATAATGATAACATTCCTCATGGAATTTTCGGCGTGACTCATACGTTTGTGAAATTCAAACAGTCACTTTCCATATAAGGAGTTGTTATTTACGTCGATTATAATCGGTCATGTATGTAGTAAAGTAAGTCTGTGTGACACCCCGCTCAAATTTCCCCGCTTGAAAATTAACTAACGTACTCCTAAAATCTATTAATTACTACCGCATTTGAAATTTGTCTCAAGGCCACCGTAAAATCAACCGCCAACAATTTGACTAAAGAGTTTGAATTTTTCTACTACACCAAGTTAAAAAGGTTACTACCCCCAAAAACACCCCCCCCCGCCCCTAATATTTATCAATGAACGGCGTAAAAATTAACAACCAATCGGATTGTTACCTCGTTTTATAGTGACGATAAAATTTTGGTTGGAGTGGGAAAATGTCTAATATGTGTTTTTACCAAAAATTAAATAATTTATTCCTCAAAAACTGAAGAGAATTAAAAGGCAAGAGATATCTGGATTTGTAGCGCTGATATTGATTAACATAATACCATAACGATTTCCCATTAATAAAACTATCTTGACGTAGAAACATTTATTTTATTAATATTTTCAGTTCGGGAAAAAGCACAATTAATTACTTAAAAATTACACAGATGAAAACGGGGAGAAATAAATGAAGGAAACCTATAGGGGTAGATAGAGGACTGCTGGCCGTTTAATAATCAATTTTGATATTAAAAATCGGTCTATAAATAACTGAGATATATAATATATAAATAAAATCAGACGAGTGAACACACTGAACAACGCTCAATGTTTATGGTCCAAAATTAGTTAATTTTTTTGACGCGTGTTTTGATTGGCAGGTTGGAATTGATAACTTTTAACCATGCTTGAATGAGTGCGCCATTTGAGAAAAACTTAAGCACAGAAAGGTTGAGAGCAGATGCAAAGCGTTGGTGACAAATGCCTTTGCCGTCTGGACGACACAGCAGTCTGGAATTGAGCCATTTACTGCTAGTCAATCCTGTGATTGTGTGATTATTCTTTACTTGCGGTAAGATAAATAAGTATTAGTATTTCATTGGCATGTAACTGGCCACAGACTGTGCGCCATATTTTGTTGTTCGACATTGCCAGTTGGAAGAGGTTACGACAGCCTAAGTAGGAAGTGCCTAAGCAGACTTAGAGGGAAGTGAAACTAATTTGTGTTTGAATATTGCCATAAAATATTACGACTGTAAGTCCAGAGGCCACTAGCAATCTTCTGCAGTGCCACAGTGTTCTAATGACACATGAAAACATACCTAGGATGTTTGAACAAAAGATTTAACAGGTCACAAGAAGAAAATTGTATACCCCAGCTGATTTTAGGGAGGACAATCAATGCTTAAGGTGACAGGGGCGTTGCAGCCATATGGGAAGAAGAATGTAAACACAGGACGGAGTGAAGTCAAAGAAAATAGGGTCTGGTGCAAATGGTTCGCACACGTGACTGATCCCAGGTCATCTTAGTATTGATTAGTTGTGGAATTGTTATAGGCAGCATATAAAAGGGAGGGAATATCCTTCTTTTTCAGGGTTATATTGCCTATTACTTAGTGGTGGCAGGAAACCTGGTGCAGGCTAACCTTGTGTACTGTCGTGAAACATTCTAAATCCACATATCTAAATTAAAAAGTAAATGTAAAGCCTAACGAATTAATTAAATAAAAGGAAAGAAGAATGGTAAAAGACCAGTGCTGTCACAATAGCGTACAAAAAATCCCCTTTTTCTACTTCGTCTGCATAATTGTAACGCTTTCACGTTTGATAGTAAAGCCTACAGCAGCATACACGCGTTTCTAAAAATAAAACGTGTACTGTATTTCTTAGAAAACCTTGAGATACGCACACTGCTTAATGACCTAGATTAATACTAGCATTAATGTCATTATATACACTGCGTAATGAAAAGACAGACGGACTTAGAGAGAGAGAGAGAGAGAGAGAGAGAGAGAGGGCTGAACGGTGGAACGCATGCAATACTACCACAGTCTCGCGATATAAAATTAATGCCACCCCAAGCGAAAGGCACGCAGGCTTGTTTTTTTTTTTCAAATAAACAGGGACAAAAAACACTACCAATACGAGGTTAGGTTTTAAAAAACATGGTTAATGCTTATTAGGAAACATGACACAATACTGTTTTACGTTTGAAATCCTGACAGTACAGAAGACACCCCATCGTATCGAAGTGTACGTGTGGTAGAAGAAAATACATATTTTGAACACAGCCACTTAGCTCCATTAAATTTATATATTTGGGTTCCTTAGGACTTGCTGACAAAGAATATGTTAAGTGTTGCGCAAATAGTCTAGGAATTAACAAATTATAGCCAAAATAAAATAGTGAGGTTGTCTGACAGCACCAGATCATATTTGCTCAGTGGCATGTTTTAAAACCACTATTTTACGGGAAATAGGTCAACAAGTTAAATCCGATTTGATTGGCTAGAAGAATATGTAAGGCGAAACATGATTAGTCGAATGCAAATACTATTTTTGGTTGTTAAGGGAAACGGTAGGAAGGGTAAATTTTTTCAAAAGCTTTTGTAAACATGGTCCCATTGGTTAGACCATTTGATATAGTCAATTAGGAGCGTCAGTTCAGGGCCACATTTTGAAAATAAACTTACTGAGAAGCAAGTGCGTTGAGATCCAGCTCATATTTTTCTAATGAAAGCCTGGGACAGAGGCAGATCGGAATTGTGCCATAACTCATCGCCAGTCAACGTATTTGTTTAATATTTCCATGAATTGTGGTAAGCTAGAAATATTTGATATCTTTTAGATGAAAAATTGAATGTGAATTGATAAATTTATGTCTGTATGTGTGTGGTTCAGTAGCAAACATGAGGAAAAGCCTAGATATTGCTCCCCCATGAACAAAACTTGTCGGAGAGGAGTATAACTGCATGGGATTGCCAAATAGTACTATGACACCTATCTTATTGAATAGAAGGAAATAATACTGGTGTATACTGTTACATGAGAAGCTAGCAGTTGGCCTACCACGCTGAACTCTGTGTTTGTTATGTATTGTGCTTCAGTGTGGAAATGGATTATAAATTAGTTCTGAAGCAGGAGGTACAATCTTCTTGTTTCAGGGATCGTGGTACTAACATATTAAAGCAGCACCTGGTCTGAGTTTTGCTGAATCCAGAGGCTGGTAGCAGACTCCTTGGTCAATATATCGACCAGTGTGGTTTCTCAAGAACACGGTGAAGCAAGCGAGCAGTGGAGACTGTTTCCTGCCGCCCACACAGAAGTTAAGAGTTCGTGGCCAGAGCAGCTCAATCTTGTGTATACCCCCCCCCCCCTCTAAAAGTGACTTTACCTAAAATCAAGAGGGACATTTAATTGTTTCAAATAAAAAAGAAACTGTGAACCTTTCCAATATTATTTCCACCAGAAACAAACACTTGAAGTCATGATGACACACAACCACCTAGCTTGAAAAGCCAGTATTACCTCATAGTACTACAGCACAACTTACACACATATTGCAATAATAATATATGTCAATACAAAGATTCTATCTATAAATTGTGTACATACAACTTGTGATTACATTTGATTGTGATTCCTGATTCACTTTGTAATTGAATCAGGATATTTAATATTTGAAGGAATTAATACATATATTTTTAAAAGTTAACACTTGACTCATTTAAGATAGTCTTATAGAGTGTTCTATGTATGTGAGTGTCACAGTGTTGTAAAGTATTGTGGATTAAATTAAAGTGTTTATCTGTCTGTTGTTGTTGTGACATACACTTCATCATTATCATAACCCTAGACATTCAACGTAGTCATCACAATAGCCCAGAATAAGTCTGGCTGAGGTATAAATGTGGTAGCAAAGTAAGGTTATCTGTAAAACACTACACCTATTAGATACAGATACCTTCACAGCTGATCTCAGTCAGTACACTAAGTCCCCTATAAATATTTATACCATCCCACTTTACCACATATATTGGGGTCCTGTCCGGGATTTGAATCTTCTCCTATTATATATATTGGGGGGTAATTCACTTCAGGGAATAATAAAAAATTAAAAGGTATCCTGGGGTGAAAAAAAATAAGGTTGAGCTCTCAGTGCTTGTGGTTGTCCTTAGTTAATTAGACTTAGATAAAATTGTTTGGTTAAATATTGTATACATTTGCCTGTTAGAAAATGGCGGACCTGGCAAAATTTCGATCTGCTGCTATGCAGGCTGCTAAAGAGTTAGGAATGGACGGGCACGTTATGATTGCTTATGTCACTACTGAATGTGACAAATTTATTGAACGCGAAGAAAAAAGATTAGAAAAAGAGGGTGAAAGAAAGTTAGAGGATGAAAAAGAAATTAAGAGGTTGCAGATTGAGGCTGATAAGGAGGCTAGGGCATTAGAGGCTGAGGCTAAGAAGGTCCAATTGGAGGCAGAAAGAGAAGAAAAAAGATTAACTGCCGAAAGGGAAGACAAAAGATTAGCTGCAGAAAAGGAAGCAGAAGAAAGAAGGCAGGATGCACAGAGGGAAGCAGAAGATAAGAGATTACAAAGGGAGCACGAGTTACGACTAAGGGAGTTGAATTTCAAGGCCATGCTCCTGAAAATGGTGCCAGTCCCTTTACCTCTGATGCTTCTGCTAGTCAGGGAGCCTCAACCTCAGCTATGAACTTTCATTTAGATCATTTTGTTGAGAAAGAAGATGATATCGAGAGCTATCTAAATAGATATGAACTATTAGCTACCACGTATGGGTTAGAGAGAGAAAGGTGGAGCTTGAAGTTATCTCAAGGGCTTCGTGGTACAGCTTATGAAGTTTTTGCCAAAATGAGCAGAGGTGATCAAGAAAATTATGACATGCTTAAGCAGGCTCTTTTGTTAAGATATGAAAAGAATGGTGAATTTTATAGAAAAAAATTTAGGAATGCTAAACTGCTGTCAGGTGAAACCTATCACCAGTTCTCTGCACGGTTAGAGACATACTTGGAGAAATGGACTTCTCTGGGGAAAACCCAAGATCTTAAGGAAATGATCCTTATAGAACAACTAAGAGAGTCCATGGCTCCAGACCAGAGAAAGTTTCTCATGGAACAAGGTGCAGAGAGACTGGGTGAGTTACTGAATGTCGCTGAAAGGTATCAAGCAGCTCAGGGAGAGGTAACAAGTAATAAAAAGAAACAGGTAGATAATTTTAAGGCACCACAGAACTTTAATAAATTTCATCCTAGAGATCAGAACAAAGGTAGGCACCAGTTTGATAGGCCACGGTATGACAATAAAAATAAAACCCTACAATTCGCTGAAAGGAAATTTGATGAAAGAAAATCTTTCAACCAAAAAAGGAGGTGGTGTAAGAACTGTCGGATGGACAATCATGATACTGACCATTGTAGAAGGAAACCTCCTCATTGTGCTGCTATGACATCTGGAAAGAAGGGAAAAAAGTCAAACCTGCGGAACTACAGGAACCATACCACCCCCCAGTGTGTGAAGATGTCATCTGTAATGGAGTCACCATAAGGTGCTTATATGATACAGGTTTAGATTATGATTCTGTTGTAAGTTCTCACCTGGTGCAGGCAGATCAATACACCACAGAAACAGTGGAGATTCAAACTGCAACCAAGGAAGTAGCGACCATGACACTTCCCGTCGCCCGGATAAAGGTGAAAACGCGATATGTGGAAGGAATCATAAAAGCAGCAGTGATAAATGAGCCAATCTACCCTCTGATATTGGGGTGTAGATATGTCTTCTTGGGGAACCCCAAGAGACCTGTGATATTGGCAACGGTGCAGGCCAGATCACAGTCCAAAAAGGAGGAGGAAAATCCAATAAATACTCATCCAGATGAGATGAGGAAGGCAAAGGCGGAGGACAAAACACTCAAGCCGTGTTTCAAGAAGTTGCCCAAATCTCATACACCTCCAGGCAAGGGAGAATTTTATATGAAGAACAAGCTGATTTATAGGAAGGCTGGATCTGAATCCAATGGTCACGGACAGCTGGTCCTTCCCACTTCATATAGGACTAAAGTGTTGGAACTAGGGCATGCGATTCCCTTCAGTGGTCATATGGGGATCAGCGCAACAGGACAGCGTATAGCTTGTCACTATTTCTGGCCAGGGATAACTGAAGATATCAAACGATATGTAAAATCCTGTCCAGAGTGCCAACGAGTAGCACCTAAGCATTGGACTGCACCAGCAACTCTAGGGGAAATGCCCATAGTGGGAACACCCTTTGAGAGAGTTGCCGTGGACCTTGTGGGACCTCTCACTCGAACCAAGAGGAGGAACAGCTACATTCTGACTCTGGTGGACACGTGTTCTATGTGGGGAGAGGCGGTAGCCCTGTCATCGATTGACTCTAAGCATGTGGCAGAGGCATTTTTCACAATTTTTACAAGGTTAGGCTTTCCCAATCAAATCTTGACTGATAATGGCTCTCAGTTCAAGGGGAAACTAACAGAAGAAGTTTTCAGGATCTTCCAGGCCAAACACTTCCATTGTAGTGTGTACCATCCCCAAGGGAACGGCCAAGTGGAAAGATTTAATGGCACGTTGATGTCGATCCTGAGAAAGTTGGCACACCAAAAACCAGATACATGGGACCAGTACCTTCACGCCGCCCTCTTTGCTTATCGGGAGGTACCCCATAGTTCAACCGGTATGGCCCCGGCAACATTATTATTTGGAAGGCCAATAAAAGGTCCACTCGAAGCTCTGTTAAGAACGTGGACTGATGAAAAGGCAGAGGAAAATATTACATCCTCATACCAATATGTGAATGAGCTGACCACTCGTTTAAAAACTGGCTGGAAACTTGCCAATGAAAATTTGAGACAAGCCAGGAAAAAACATGCTGCCTATTACAACAGGAAAGCTAAAGACAGAGATGTTGCTGTGGGAGAGAAGGTACTGCTTCTTCTACCCGGTAGTCAGAATAAGTTACAAATTGGATGGCAAGGTCCATATACAGTTCTAGAGAAGGTGTCTAGAATTATAAGATAGATAAGAAGGGGAAAGAAAAAATCTATCATGTGAATCTCCTGAAGAAATATTTGGAAAGAGAAAATCAGGAAGAGACACACTTGTTGACCTTGTCCATTGCAATGGAGATGAAAAAGGAACCACTTTCATCATTTGAATATCCATTACATCCCTGTGAGACAGCGGCACAGGTGAAAATCAGTATACATTTAACGAAAAATCAGAAGGAGAGAGTGCAACAGGTTCTTGATGATCATACAGAGGTGTTAACGGACCGACCGGGGCATACAAACTTATTGGAATATGATATGAAACTGATAGACCCCACACCTGTCTGTATGAAAGCCTATTCGATTCCTTTTGCTAAGGAGAAAGCCTTGAAGGAAGAGATAGACTATTTGTTGAAGGAAGGAATAATTTCACACAGTGAATCTTCGTATAGTTCCAGTGTGGTACTCTTAAGGAAACCCTCTGGAGAACATAGACTCTGTATAGATTACAGGAGACTGAATGCTATCACAGAAGGTCAGGTGGATCCATTGCCGGATACAAATCAGTTGTTTGCCAGGCTAAATAAAGCTAAATATTTCTCAAAAGTGGATCTGAGTAAAGGATACTATCAGATTCCAGTAAAGCCTGAGGTTAGACCATACCTAGCTTTTAGTACCTCAGAGGGACACTATGAGTTTAACAGATTGCCATTTGGATTGAAGAATGCGCCTAGTGTCTTCTCTAGAATGATGAGAAAATTGTTGGATCCTCTGAATAATCCATGCATCACAAATTTCATGGATGATATCCTTATAGCAACAGAAACATTTGAGGAACACATTGACTCGCTGAACATGCTGTTTAATCGACTTAGAGAAGCGAATTTGACAGCCCGACCAACCAAATGTTGCGTTGGATGTAAAGAATTAGAATTTTTGGGACACACAATCCATCAGGGAAACATGACCCCTGACCCCAAGAATTTAGAGAAACTAAAGAAAGCACCCAGACCACAAACCAAGAAAGACGTGAGATCCTTTGTCTCATTATGTGGTTTCTACCAAAAGTATATCAAAAACTTTAATTCCATTTGTGCACCGTTAACTGATTTGACACGCAAAGGAAATCCAGATCGAATTACATGGACAGCACAATGTGAATTGGCATACCAGGAATTGAAGGAAAAGCTCACAAGCAAACCTATTTTGAAATTACCTGACTTAAGTCAAGAATTCATTGTGAGAACGGATGCAAGTAATATCGGGTTGGGCGCGACCCTGTTACAAAAATCAGATGCACTGAATGGAAAATTAACCCCAGTGGCATATGCTAGCAGAAAGTTGAATAAAGCTGAAACCAATTATTCAACTAGCGAAAAAGAATGTCTTGCAGTAATATGGGCGATAAAGAAATTCAATATTTATCTGTATGGGAAGGCATTCAAGTTGCAAACGGATCACAAACCCTTGTCGTTTCTAGCGCAGGCTAGGCATGAAAATTCGAGATTACTCAGATGGTCCTTACTTTTGCAGCCATTCCAGTTCAGCATAGAGTATATTTCTGGAAAAACCAACCTGGGAGCGGATTTTCTAAGCCGCCATCCGTGTGATGAAAATCACCGTAAGCCCCAGGAATAATATTAACTTTCTCTATGTGTATATAGAATTATAGACTGACATATAACGTCTGTTTTAAGTGGGGAGAATTTGTCGTGAAACATTCTAAATCCACATATCTAAATTAAAAAGTAAATGTAAAGCCTAACGAATTAATTAAATAAAAGGAAAGAAGAATGGTAAAAGACCAGTGCTGTCACAATGGCGTACAAAAATCCCCTTTTTCTATATCGTCTGCATAATTGTAACGCTTTCACGTTTGATAGTAAAGCCTTCAGCAGCATACACGCGTTTCTAAAAATAAAACGTGTACTGTATTTCTTAGAAAACAATGAGATACGCACACTGCTTAATGACCTAGATTAATACTAGCATTAATGTCATTATATACACTGCGTAATGAAAAGACAGACGGACTTAGAGAGAGAGAGAGAGAGAGAGAGAGAGAGAGAGAGAGAGAGAGGGCTGAACGGTGGAACGCATGCAATACTACCACAGTCTCGCCATATAAAATTAATGCCACCCCAAGCGAAAGGCACGCAGGCTTGTTTTTTTTCAAATAAACAGGAACAAAAAACACTACCAATACGAGGTTAGGTTTTAAAAAACATGGTTAACTCATTCCCCCCAGGCTGTTTTTGGGTTTTACCCAGGCCCGAAAATGGATGCAATTTTTTCAGACAGGTGAGGTTTTAAAAACAGACAGTGGACAAATACATAAGTTTAGTAGGTAGTTGTGTTATACATTTAAATGTGTGAAATTGACTGGAGAATCTTATGAATTGCTTCATATAATTAATTAATATGAATAGGTGTGTGTTATGTCTTGTGAAGTGTAGACTTGATTAAAAAAGTGTTAAAAGTTTTTTTTTTTAATTGTATACTTAAACTTAAATATTTCAGCTCCCAATTAATGTATGGCAATAAAATGTTCAGAATGTCAGTGCACATTTAGTTTGAAACATATCTAGAAACTTTTATCACTATCACTTCATAGATGTAATTGTTATGATTTTTTTTTCTCAAAGCCACATATGTTTGTAAAAACAACCGCTCAAAATGTGTGCAATTTTTCTCTTCAGGTTATATTTTAAAAGCAGGCAGTAGATACACATTTTATTTAACTAGGTGTTAATGTTATACATTTAAATGTGTGAAATTGACTGGAGAATCTTATGAATTGATTCATATAATTAATTGATATGAATAGGTGTGTGTTATGTCTTGTGAAGTGTAGAATTGATTTTAAAAATGTTTAAAAAATAAAATAAAATTGTATACTTAAATTTAAATATTTCAGCTCCCAATTAATGTATGGCAATAAAATATTAAGAATATCAGTGCACATTTAGTTTGAAACATATCTGGAAACTTTTATCACTATCACTTCATAGATGTAATTTTTATGATTTTTTTTCTCAAAACCACATATGTTTGTAAATACAACCGCTCAAAATGTGTGCAATTTTTCTCTTCAGGTTATATTTAAAAAACTGCAGTAGACACACATTTTATTTAACTAGGTGTTAATGTTATACATTTAAATGTGTGAAATTGACTGGAGAATCTTATGAATTGATTCATATAATTAATTGATATGAATAGGTGTGTTGTGTCTTGTGAAGTGTAGACTTGATTTTAAAAATGTTTAAAAAATAAAATAAAATTGCATACTTAAACTTAAATATTTCAGCTCCCAATTAATGTATGGCAATAAAATGTTCAGAATGTCAGTGCACATTTAGTTTGAAACATATCTAGAAACTTTTATCACTATCACTTCATAGATGTAATTGTTATGATTTTTTTTCTCAAAGCCACATATGTTTGTAAAAACAACCGCTCAAAATGTGTGCAATTTTTCTCACAGAGGTTATATTTTAAAAGCAGGCAGTAGATACACATTTTATTTAACTAGGTGTTAATGTTATACATCAACATGTGGGAAATTGACTGAAGAATCTTGTGAAATGCTGTAGATAATTATTTGATGTAGGGAAAGAGTCTGTCATGTTATGTGAAGTGTAGACCTAATCAAAAATAACTGGAAAAAAGATAAATAAACTGTACTCACATATGTCAGCTCCAGTTTAATCCATAGCAGAAAAATCTCAGAATATCAGTGCACATCCATTTTGGAACACAACACATTTTACCACAATCACTTCAAATATATAATTTATATGATTTTTTTCCTACACCACAAATTTCTGTAAATACCAAACAACTATGACTAATATTATTTACACCAACTATATTCTATCTTTTTGGTTTGACAATGTGCTTCCACTTTGGCCTGAGAAGATACAAGGAAAACCTTTGATTATACTGCTTATATTGCCATCTGCCTTTATACCCTATTACCACTTCATTCAAACTGAGATTTTGGAATGGGTAAAAGGCACTCTGAAATTTTTGCAACAACATGTTCATAAAATCTTTTCTTTTCCTTGTGAATTTTCATCAGAGGCATGAAGCATTGTATGATATAATGCTTCAAATCTACTTCTTGAAAACATTTGAAGAAACCAAGGAGTATAAAATTCTGCAGATGTAGACCAGTAGTTGCGAATGCATGGTCTTTTCTGAATCCCAATATTTATTAGGACAGCAATAAACTTATCAAGTTCATGGCGTGTGACTTTGGTCCACCGAGAATACAATGAATATTGTTTCGCAGGGTTATTTTGAATAGATTTGAGTCTGGTATAATCATTGATGCACTGGAACATGAAATCTTGAACCTCATCTGTAAACAAAACACTGAAACATTTCAATGGGGTTGACAGGTCAAACCCCTCAGTCACACCTGGTGTTCTCTTTGGACAAAATCGAAATGCATTTTGTGTCATCCCCTCAGCAATTTCTAACCACTCTGGGACATCTTGTGAGGATGCACCTGCCTCTAGACTTGTGGCAGTTCTCATAGCTTTACTTTTGGTCACAATAGTGTTTTTGCCTCTTTATCCTTCTCCTTTAGTGACTGAAAGTTTTGCTCTTTTTATACCAGCCCTACCTGATGCATGTTCAATCAGCTGATCGACATCGCCCTCAGAATGATCACTTTCTTGAATATTCTGACACAAAGTCTTTACAATGTCTTCATTGGAATTACTAAACCTAACTTCTAAAAATCCGTGTCGCTCGAGTTATCTTCTGTCCACTGAGAAATTAGCATCGTGCTTGCTCAGCCGAAAGCAGGTGTTTAGAAGAAGATTCTCGATCCATTTTGTATGTAAACAAAGAAATAGAAATGGATATAAAACACACAATTTTAGCTTCACAAATTTGTTTTTCGCTCACAAACGTCCATAAACATGTCCTAGATGTAATGAAATGATTTAAAAACCAGCTAGTTGCTAGGTATTTATAACTTTTCGTTCAAACTCGACATATGTCATTGGTCTGAAGATTCTCGATCCATTTTGTATGTAAACAAAGGAATAGAAATGGATATAAAACACACAATTTTAGCTTCACAAATTTGTTTTTCGCTCACAAACGTCCATAAACATGTCCTAGATGTAATGAAATGATTTAAAAACCAGCTAGTTGCTAGGTATTTATAACTTTTCGTTCAAACTCGACATATATCGTACTGGCGTGCCACGCGTCATTGGTCCAAACGGAAGTCCTATCTGGCGCGTGGTGCGCCACTGTGGACGGAAAGAGTTAATGCTTATTAGGAAACATGACACAATACTGTTTTACGTTTGAAATCCTGACAGTACAGAAGACACCCCATCGTATCGAAGTGAACGGGTGGTAGAAGAAAATACATATTTTGAACGCAGCCACTTAGCTCCATTAAATTTATATATTTGGGTTCCTTAGGACTTGCTGACAAAGAATATGTTAAGTGTTACGCAAATAGTCTAGGAATTAACAAATTATAGCCAAAATAAAATAGTGAGGTTGTCTGACAGCACCAGATCATATTTGCTCAGTGGCATGTTTTAAAACCACTATTTTACGGGAAATAGGCCAACAAGTTAAATCCGATTTGATTGGCTAGAAGAATATGTAAGGCGAAACATGATTAGTCGAATGCAAATACTATTTTTGGTTGTTAAGGGAAACGGTAGGAGGGGTAAATTTTTTCAAAAGCTTTTGTAAACATGGTCCCATTGGTTAGACCATTTGATATAGTCAATTAGGAGCGTCAGTTCAGGGCCACATTTTGAAAATAAACTTACTGAGAAGCAAGTGCGTTGAGATCCAGCTCATATTTTTCTAATGAAAGCCTGGGACAGAGGCAGATCGGAATTGTGCCATAACTCATCGCCAGTCAACGTATTTGTTTAATATTTCCATGAATTGTGGTAAGCTAGAAATATTTGATATCTTTTAGATGAAAAATTGAATGTGAATTGATAAATTTATGTCTGTATGTGTGTGGTTCAGTAGCAAACATGAGGAAAAGCCTAGATATTGCTCCCCCATGAACAAAACTTGTCGGAGAGGAGTATAACTGCATGGGATTGCCAAATAGTACTATGACACCTATCTTATTGAATAGAAGGAAATAATACTGGTGTATACTGTTACATGAGAAGCTAGCAGTTGGCCTACCGCGCTAAACTCTGTGTTTGTTATGTATTGTGCTTCAGTGTGGAAATGGATTATAAATTAGTTCTGAAGTAGGATGTACAACCTTCTTATTTCAGGGATCGTGGTACTAACATATTAAAGCAGCACCTGGTCTGAGTTTTGCTGAATCCAGAGGCTGGTAGCAGACTCCTTGGTCAATATATCGACCAGTGTGGTTTCTCAAGAACACGGTGAAGCAAGCGAGCAGTGGAGACTGTTTCCTGCCGCCCACACAGAAGTTAAGAGTTCGTGGCCAGAGCAGCTCAATCTTGTGTTTACCCCCCCTCTAAAAGTGACTTTACCTAAAATCAAGAGGGACATTTAATTGTTTCAAATACAAAAAAACGGTGAACCTTTCCAATATTATTTCCACCAGAAACAAACACTTGAAGTCATGATGACACACAACCACCTAGCTTGAAAAGCCAGTATTACCTCATAGTACTACAGCACAACTTACACACATATTGCAATAATAATATATGTCAATACAAAGATTCTATCTATAAATTGTGTACATACAACTTGTGATTACATTTGATTGTGATTCCTGATTCACTTTGTAGTTGAATCATGATATTTAATATTTGAAGGAATTAATACATATATTTTTAAAAGTTAACACTTGACTCATTTAAGATAGTCTTATAGAGTGTTCTATGTATGTGAGTGTCACAGTGTTGTAAAGTATTGTGGATTAAATTAAAGTGTTTATCTGTCTGTTGTTGTTGTGACATACACTTCATCATTATCATAACCCTAGACATTCAACGTAGTCATCACAATAGCCCAGAATAAGTCTGGCTGAGGTCTAAATGTGGTAGCAAAGTAAGGTTATCTGTAAAACACTACACCTATTAGATACAGATACCTTCACAGCTGATCTCAGTCAGTACACTAAGTCGCCTATAAATATTTATACCATCCCACTTTACCACATGTACATTGAAGCCTCAGTAAAGCTGCATGCTGCATCTGTGGTCAGAAGACAACTCTTGTGTTGACCTTGCATAGTGTACAGTCATTCACCTCAGACAGGCTGTCAGGTCAAGTCCCTTTAAATGGGCATATGAGATCTCATTTTAACAATTTCCACAACCAGAACAGAAATTCCTGTGGGCGTGATGATACCAACAGACTCTCACATAATTGACTCTTGGTTATAGAAAGTATTAAATCAGACTGTGGGATACACATACAGTGACACTTTAATATACCAGTTATGGACAAAGGGTCTTCTTTATTTAATTATATGTTGTAAATAAAATTTTCTTGATTTGAAAACATTCCTGTCCCAAAAGAATTGAGGTAAAGGAAAATAAAAAAAATTGTAATATATTAATATAACTTTACCAACAGTCTTACTTACTTCCCTTTTATTGAGTTAAAGTTATGTTTGACATTGTTCATACATCACAATAGATACATTACCCTAGACACTTTCCACACAACATCACAGAGATTATTTTACACAGAGTGAGATCTTAGAGAGGTAGCAAATAGGGACCCTGAGAACATCATCATCATCAATTAGACTCACTGAACTTACACAGCTGGACCCCACTTTGTTTACCCTTAGTGTAGTAACATCAATAACCTCTCACTTACCACATATTGGGGTCCTGTCCGGGATTATTTTACCACCATAGACCCAGGGTATCCCCATGGTTATAATATAATTACAATTAATCATTTGTGGAAATTGGATGAGTTGTCATTGCCTATAGTTCAGTACTTTAGTCATATTTGTTTATTTATACTGTAAGATTAATAAATTTTGTATGAGAGAAAAGATGGCAGACTTGGCCAAATTCAGATCTGCTATTGTGCAGACGGCAAAAGATCTTGGCATGAGTGGGGACCTTCTGATTCAGTATGTTACTACTGACTGTGACAAATGTATTGATAGGGAAGATAGGAGGTTAGCTGAAGAGAAAAGGTTACAATTAGAAGCAGATAAAGAAGAGAAAAGATTAAAATTAGAAACAGATAAAGAGGCTAGGAGATTAGAGGCTGATAGGGAGGCTAGGAAATTAGAGGCTGATAGGGAGGCTGAAATCAAGAAATTATAAGTAGAGGCTGAAAAAGAAGAAAAGAGATTGCAAAGGGAGGCAGAAGAAAAGAGATTACAAGTAGAGGCTGACAAAGAAGAAAAGAGATTACAAAGAGAACATGAATTAAGATTAAAAGAACTGGAACTTCAAGGACATGTTCCAGAAAATGGAAGCAGCCCATCTACCTCTGATACTAATACAAGTCAGGGGGCCTCCAATTCAGCAATGAATTTCCACTTAGATCCTTTTGTAGAGAAAGAGGATGACATTGAGTCATTTTTAAATAGGTATGAGAGACTAGCTACAAATTATGGGTTAGAGAAGGAGAAATGGAGTTTAAAACTATCCCAAGGACTTAGGGGAACATCTTATGAAGTCTTCTCCAAGCTAAGCAGAGAAGACCAAGAAGATTATGATCTTCTCAAACAAGCCTTATTAGTTAGATACGAAAAAAAATAGCGAATTTTATAGGAAGAAATTTAGGAATGCTAAGCTGCTTTCTGGGGAGACCTACCACCAATTCTCTGCCAGGTTAGAAACTTATTTGGAGAAATGGACTGCTCTGGGGAAAACCCTAGGTCTAAAGGAAATGATTATGACAGAGCAATTAAGAGAGTCCATGGCTCAAGATCTGAGAAAATTTCTCACGGAACAAGGTGCAGAGAGGTTGGGGGAGATTCTCAATGTTGCTGAGAGATATCAGGCAGCCCAGTCAGAAGTAGATGGAGCAAAAAGGAAACAAGCAGAAAGTAATAAAGCCCTACTAAACCAGAATAAATTTGAAAATAGAGATCAAGGTAATAGATTTAAACCCAACTATGATAGGCCAAGATTTGACCCTAGAGACAGAAACCCGCAAGTAAATGAAATGAAACCCTACAGACCAGAAGGAAAATGGTGTAAATTTTGTAGGTTAAATAACCATAATACAAAATACTGTAGGAAGAAAACCCATCCATATTTCGCTGCATGCCTTAAAACAGGACACAAGGGAAAGAAGGAACAACCTACTGGACAGCAGGAACCTCATCATCCCCCTGTATGTGAAGAAGTAGTATGCAATGGGGCCACTATTAAGTGCCTTTATGATACTGGATTGGATTTTGACTCAGTCGTGAGTTCTCACCTGGTGCACCCAGATCAATATACCACAGAAACAGTGGAGATACAAGGGGCAACGAAGGAAGTAGCAACCATGACACTTCCCATTGCAAGGATAAATGTGAAAAGTCGCAATGTGGAAGGAGTGATTAGAGCAGCAGTGATAAACGAACCAATCTACCCTCTGATATTGGGGTGTAGATATGTGTTTTGGGGAAATCCCAAAAGACCAGTGATTATGGCAGCAGTACAGACCAGGTCACAGTCAAGGAAGGAGGAAGATAACCCAATAAATACTCATCCAGATGAGATGAGGAAGGCACAGGCGGAGGATAGGTCACTAAAGCCGTGTTTCAGGAAACTCCCAAAAAGCCATACCGCTCCAAACAAAGGAGACTTTTATTTGAAGAACAAGTTAATGTATAGGAAGGCTGGAACTAGATCAAATTGTCATGGACAGCTAGTACTTCCAACTTCAATAGGGAAAAGGTGATGGAATTAGGACATGCTATCCCCTTCAGTGGTCATATGGGGATCAGCGCAACAGGACAGCGTATAGCTTGTCATTACTTCTGGCCAGGGATAACGGAAGATATAAAAAGGTATGTCAAATCCTGCCCAGAATGCCAAAGGGTAGCTCCAAAACATTGGACTGCACCTGCAACTTTAGGGGAGATGCCAATCATGGGAACCCCTTTTGAGAGAGTTGCAGTGGATATTGTTGGACCTCTCACACGTACCAAGAGGAGAAACAGTTACATTCTTACTCTGGTGAACACTTGTTCTATGTGGGAGAGGCAGTAGCCATGTCATCAATCGACTCAAAACATGTGGCAGAGGCGTTACTTACAATATTCACAAGGTTAGGTTTTTCCCACCAGATCTTGACTGATATTGGATCACAGTTCACGGGGAGGGTAACTGAGGAAGTTTTCAGGATCTTTCAAGCCAGGCACTTTCACTGTAGTCCGTATCACCCCCAAGGGAACGGGCAGGTGGAAAGGTTCAACGGGACACTTATTTCCATCCTGCGAAAGCTGGCCCATGAAAAACCTGACACATGGGATCAATACTTACCCACAGCCTTGTTTGCTTATCGGGAAGTCCCACATAATTCAACAGGAATGGCACCGGCAACATTGTTATTTGGCCGGCCAATCAAAGGTCCATTGGAAGCCTTATTGAGGACATGGACAGATGAGAAGGCAGAAAAGACTGTAACATCATCATACCAGTATGTGAATGAGCTGACCACTCGCTTAAAAACTTGCTGGAAACTAGCAAATGATAACCTAAGACAAGCCAGGAAGAAACATGCTGCATATTATAATAGGAAAGCGAAGGATAGGGAGCTTGCTGTGGGGGAGAAGGTGCTTCTTCTGTTACCCGGCAGCAGCAACAAACTTCAGATTGGATGGCAAGGTCCATACACAGTTCTAGAAAAGGTATCTAGAACTAACTACAAGATAGACAAGAAAGGAAAGGAAAAAGTATATCTTGTGAATCTTCTTAAGAAATATCATGATAGAAGAAACCTGGAAGGGGCACATTTAATGACCTTGGCCATAGCCACTGAGATGAAAAATGAACCTCTCACCTCTTACGAATACCCCCTAAAACCATGCAAAACTCCTGCACAGGTAAAAATCAGTAATCATCTGACAAAAGGGCAGAGGGAGAAGATTCAAAAGGTTCTGGAGAATCATACAGACGTGTTAACGGACAAACCGGGGCACACTAACTTGTTGGAATATGATATGAAATTACTAGACCCAACACCCATCTGTATGAGAGCCTATACTATCCCATTCGCAAAAGAGAAAGCTTCAAAAGAGGAGATAGATTATTTGTTACAAGAAGGGATTATTTCTCACAGTGAATCTCCTTATAGCTCTAGTGTGGTATTGTTGAGGAAACCCTCTGGGGAACATAGACTGTGCATAGATTACAGGAAACTGAATGCTGTCACAGAAGGTCAGGTGGATCCATTACCTGATACTAACCAACTGTTTGCCAGATTGAATAAGGCAAAATATTTTTCCAAGGTAGATCTCAGTAAGGGATATTATCAGATTCCAGTAAAGCCTGAGATTCGACCTTATCTGGCCTTTAGCACCTCGGAAGGGCACTATGAGTTCAACATGTTGCCGTTTGGATTGAAGAATGCTCCGAGTGTCTTTTCCAGAATGATGCGAAAACTATTTGATCCCCTGAAAAACCCATGTATTACGAATTTCATGGATGATATCCTCATCGCTACGGAAACCTTTGAGGAACACGTTGACTCTCTGAATATGTTATTTGACAGACTCAGAGGGGCAAACTTAACTGCTAGACCAACAAAATGTTGTATTGAATGCAAGGAATTGGAATTCTTGAGACATACTGTACATCAGGGTAGCATGACCCTGATCCTAAGAACCTGGAGAAATTGCAGAGGGCATCCAGACCACAGACTAAGAAGGATGTGAGATCCTTTGTCTCCCTTTGTGGTTTTTACCAAAAGTATATTAAAAATTTTAACTATGTGTGTGCTCCTCTGACGGATTTAACTCGTAAAGGGAAACCAGATAAAATAGAATGGTCAGCAGAATGTGAGTTGGCATATAATGAGTTAAAGCAAAAACTCACCAGTAAGCCCATATTGAAATTACCTGATTTGAGTCAGGAATTCGTGGTGAGAACGGACGCTAGAAATGTGGGATTGGGAGCCACGTTGTTGCAAAGAGCATCTTCACCGGATGGGGAATTAAACCCAGTTGCTTATGCCAGCCGCAAATTAAACAGAGCGGAACAAAACTACTCAACCGTAGAAAAAGAATGTTTGGCTTTAGTCTGGGCGATAAAGAAATTCCAGATCTATCTGTATGGTAGGCATTTCGTTATCCAAAGCGATCATCAGCCCCTGGTTTTTCTTGCTCAGGCAAAACATGGTAATGCACGATTGTTAAGGTGGTCACTTCTCATTCAACCTTACTAGTTTACCATTGAGTATATTCCTGGATCGCAGAACGTTGGGGCAGATTTCTTGAGTAGGCACTCACCTGCAGGAAACCAGGATCACAAAAAGGCATAGAGGCGTCAATTTGATCGAGATTGTAACAAGATCATAAAGCTGCGCTACTGGTGCAGGCTTTTAACAGGGGAGATATGTAGTAAAGTAAATCTGTGTGACACCCCGCTCAAATTTCCCCGCTTGAAAATTAACTAACGTACTCCTAAAATCTATTAATAACTACCGCATTTGAAATTTGTCTCAAGGCCACTGTAAAATCAACCACCAACAATTTGACTAAAGAATTTGAATTTTTCTACTACACCAAGTTAAAAAGGTTACTACCCCCAAAAACACCCCCCCCCCGCCCCTAATATTTATTAACGAACGGCGTAAAAATTAACAACCAATCGGATTGTTACCTCGTTTTATAGTGACGATGAAAATTTTGGTTGGAGTGAGAAAATGTCTAATATGTGTTTTTACCAAAAATTAAATAATTTATTCCTCAAAAACTGAAGAGAATTAAAAGAAGAGATATCTGGAATTGTAGCGCTGATATTGATTAACATAATACCATAAAGATTTCCCATTAATAAAACTATCTTGACGTAGAAACATTTATTTTATTAATATTTTCAGTTCGGGAAAAAGCACAATTAATTACTTAAAAATTACACAGATGAAAACGGGGAGAAATAAATGAAGGAAACCTATAGGGGTAGATAGAGGACAGCTGGCCGTTTAATAATCAATTTTGATATTAAAAATCGGTCTATAAATAACTGAGATATATAATATATAAATAAAATCAGACGAGCGAACACACTGAACAACGCTCAATGTTTATGGTCCAAAATTAGTTAATTTTTTTGACGCGTCTTTTGATTGGCTGGTTGGAATTGATAACTTTTAACCCTGCTTGAATAAGTCCGCCATTTGAGAAAAACTTAAGCACAGAAAGGTTGAGAGCAGATGCAAAGCGTTGGTGACAAATGCCTTTGCCGTCTGGACGACACAGCAGTCTGGAATTGAGCCATTTACTGCTAGTCAATCCTGTGATTGTGTGATTATTCTTTACTTGCGGTAAGATAAATAAGTATTAGTATTTCATTGGCATGTAACTGGCCACAGACTGCGCCATATTTTGTTGTTCGACATTGCCAGTTGGAAGAGGTTACGACAGCCTAAGTAGGAAGTGCCTAAGCAGACTTAGAGGGAAGTGAAACTAATTTGTGTTTGAATATTGCCATAAAATATTACGACTGTAAGTCCAGAGGCCACTAGCAATATTCTGCAGTGCCACAGTGTTCTAATGACACATGAAAACATACCTAGGATGTTTGAACAAAAGATTTAACAGGTCACAAGAAGAAAATTGTATACCCAAGCTGATTTTAGGGAAGACAATCAATGCTTAAGGTGACAGGGGCGTTGCAGCCATATGGGAAGAAGAATGTAAACACAGGACGGAGTGAAGTCAAAGAAAATAGGGTCTGGTGAAATGGTTCGCACACGTGACTGATCCCAGGTCATCTTAGTATTGATTAGTTGTGGAATTGTTATAGCCAGCATATAAAAGGGAGGGAATATCCTTCTTTTTCAGGGTTATATTGCCTATTACTTAGTGGTGGCAGGAAACCTGGTGCAGGCTAACCTTGTGTACATTGAAGCCTCAGTAAAGCTGCATGCTGCATCTGTGGTCAGAAGACAACTCTTGTGTTGACCTTGCATAGTCTACAGTCATCCACCTCAGACAGGCTGTCATGTCAAGTCCCTTTAAATGGGCATATGAGATCTCATTTTAACAATTTCCACAATCAGAACAGAAATTCATGTGGGCGTGATGATACCAACAGACCCTCACATAATTGACTCTTGGTTATAGAAAGTATTAAATCAGACTGTGGGATACACATACATTGACACTTTAATATACCAGTTATGGACAAAGGGTCTTCTTTATTTAATTATATGTTGTAAATAAAATTTTCTTGATTTGAAAACATTCCTGTCCCAAAAGAATTGAGGTACAGGAAAATAAAAAAATTGTAATATATTAATATAACTTTACCAACAATCTTACTTACTTCACTTTTATTGAGTTAAAGTTATGTTTGACATTGTTCATACATCACAATAGATACATTACCCTAGACACTTCCCACACAACATCACAGAGATTATTTTACACAGAGTGAGATCTTAGAGAGGTAGCGGATAGGGACCCTGAGAACATCATCATCATCAATTAGACTCAGGGAACTTACACAGCTGGACCTCACTTTGGTTTACCCTTAGTGTAGTAACATCAATAACCTCTCACTTACCACAATGTTCACTATTATCACACTTTTAACTCACTTCTTTAAATGTCCCCCAAGATTGAGATTATCTGTACTTATTGTCACAGGGAATTTCGGAGGTCTGTGTACATAGTTTATCAGACACTCCCGATCGCTTGCCTTAACGCTGGAGCGATACAAATCCGTTTGCCCGTCTAGACAGACGTGGGTGGTTATGCAACTAAACCAGTATTTCAAGTTCGTCTTACCTGGAGACAATCTGGCTATTATCACGTTTAGCCCCTATCGATCTTTGTTTCACTCCGGCAGTATCGGTACATTTGTGGTACTGAATTTATTGGGTGCTTTCATTTCTCACACTTTCTTTCTTTCTTTTTCTGCTATGTGTAGTAGATATTATGTATTTTCCTTTTTACACACTTCTCGGGGATAAGTAGACATGTCTGGTTGTTATCCATTTCTCCCTACGTTGCAAGGAGTGGCAGCGACCTAATCATGTTGGCTATCGTGAGCGCAGCGATATCAGTATGCAGATTAACATGTAAATCGCCTCAGCGCCTTGCTTAATCACTGATAAGACTGATAAGACACCGGTACGCGCATCACCAAAGCTTGGAATATGGGGAGACAACCGATGGACAGACACAAATAAGAGATTACTTCCTGATAAAAGTAATGATTGTTACATTGGGAACACGTTGTTATATTACATTTTGTTATTTGTAATTATTCAAATTTAACTTCGATTTACTCATTTTAAAGTTACTGCATGTTTGTCTCAGTCAATTTACTACACACACTCTAAACAGAGCTATATTAGAATAATAGAATTCCACTGAGTAAATCAGGGTTGGGGGCTTAAACGAGCTGAAATTAATAAGTGCTTAAATCCTTCACAAAAGCGTCGGCAGAATTACAGAGCTAACATACTCAGCCAAAGCAGTATTGTTCTCGCTTATTCTGAATATCTTGTGAAGACTCCCTTTATAATAGAAGTGTCATCACGCTTCTATATACATTTCTGCCAAGAGTAATCTTGTGCGAAGGTAGATACCTTTGAAGCCCATATTAGATACTCTGAGTTTTGGCCACTGTTGGACCACTACTGCAAAGCATGGACGCAATACCGTCACACTTACCCTGGGGATTCCAGACCAAGGATAGTCTGGTAATGCTATCAACAGGTTTTCTCAGTGTGTGTCCAGTCTTCTCCAGTGGCTTCTTCTCATCTCTTGTTCCACTGGCACTTGTCTAGTTATTTCTTTATTTTAAAAAAAAATTAATATTATGATTACCTCAGACTCATTTACGAATTCTTTCTTTTGTTGTTGTTGTTCACATGACGCTACTGTTTTGTAGTCAAAGCCAATGTTTCAATAAGAAAATTGCAATGAATAGGGCGTAATTCGTTGGTGTCTAGCCGGGCACATACTTGGCTTTCATTAGCACCTATGGCAAGGCTTATATGCGTTTCTTGAGAAATACTTGATTGCAAGTAATTCTTAAAAATTATTGTCAACCGCAATAATGAACGCTTGAACGCTTGCGACGTAGTTGGTTGTTTTTGACAAGTTTGTGTAAAAGTGATAGTTTAAAATTCTGAAAGGTTCGTAGTACAAACATTGCACTCAGATTCATCTAATTATGAGTCATCACGTTAACCTTCCCAGAGTTGCTCTGGTACACAAATGGTTATCAAACCTGCACAGTTGTCTTCTTTGAGTATCAGCTATCCGGAGGATTGTATAGGCCAACGCCTTAACCTTCCCAGAGTTGCTCTGGTACCCAATTCATGAGGCTGGGTCGACCCGTAGCGGTTTGCGGTCTAAAAAAATCCCACTTCAACTGGGGATTGAACGACGGACTACCGAGCTAGGAAGCTAGTGCACTAACTACTGCGCTACCACTTAAAAAATAGTTTCGGGGGCAAAAAAATGCTTGTTTCTCATAAATTACTTTTTGAGTTAGGTCTTTGCTGTCTTAATGAAAGAGTCTGTAAATAACTTTCTATCAGTCCAGTTATCAGTTAGTCGACTTAGTTACTGTTTTTCTTTTTTTGAGCTTTTTATTTTCTTTTCTGTCTACTTTATTGCTGATTTTTGTTTGTTTTGTTTTGTCTTTTGCTAATGTGCGATTTATCATCCTTTAGTCGACTTGGTTGCTGATTTCTGTATTGGTTTTCGTGAACGATTTATCATCTTTCAAAGCCTGCTATTGCTCATAGCTGTCCTGCGTAATTAGTGTTAACAAAATGTATGCACATAAGACCAGCATCAAATGAAATTTGGCACAAAGCCGTGCTCTTACTTTCAATTAAAAAATGCTCAGTTCTCGATAACTCTAGTGAGGTTATTAATGCGAGTCCATTCTCCCAAAACGCTTCCATAATTTGCTCTTGAATGTTGCGGTTCGTAACACACAACAACTCCCCCCCCCCCTCCCCCCCCCCCCCCCCCATTCCCCCAGCCTCTAAGTTCTTTTCTTCTTCATTCCCATCGATCGTTACATCAATCAGTCTCCATATTGCATTGTTTCTCTATCTACTCGCCACGTGCACAGCATCAGAGACAACATTGACCTAATGTGGGAAAAAAAAAAAAACCGTGTTAAGTGCCGTCCAAATAAGAGGACCTGTTTTCACCTTTTCATTGCTGTACCACTGCTTATTATACTTCTTCCTTTTATTTTTATTTCGAAATTCGCAACAACAAAAAAAAGTCACTTGATATTTTTGATGTCTGTCTTTTTATTGTTATTTCATTATTCCCTTCAGGCTTCTATGTTGCTGATTTGAGTGGGAGAAGCCACTCCCCTGATAACAAGCGCAATCATTTTCAGAGAATGTTTACGGCGTCGAAAGCCTGTAGTATTTGATTTTGGCTTATTTTGGAATACAGTGTGTGTGTTTGTGTTTTTTTTTTTTTTAATGAACCAGTACGTATGCTCTGTGATGGTGCTATTTATATTAATTACTATTATTGCACAGTGTGAGAGGTTTGTCTCCCCTGCAGCTTGGTAGTGGTCCGAAAATGGCCAAACTCAAAGTATAATGATGATCTTCAACGGTACTAGCCTTCGCTCAAGATTACTTTTGGCAGACACATAAATAGAAGAATGATGCTTCTACTTAAGGGAGACTCACAGGTATTTAAAGAAAGGAAGGCATAAGCTCTGTGAAGTAATATATTTTCGTTCGTATTTCTGAGCCCATAGCTGAAGATGGTTCAGCAAAATCTTAATCTAATAGTTCTGTCTGGTTATGTATTTAGAATATGAGTTGTAAGGGTGCAGACATACACTTCACTCAATAGTGATTAATCCAAGATAGCCCATAGCTTTACGGTTACAGATAAAAAGATTTAATAATCACTTATAGTTTAACAATGTAAAATAAATAAAGTTGGTTTAAAAAAAGAATCGATGATATCTCTCATCATCAGATGATGTTAAAGTTTGGTGGCTGATGAGAAAATTTTTGAAATGTTCATTGGTTCCGCTGTTATGGTACTTAGTTTCCGGTGTGGGGTCGGTTAGCGTCTGCTTCAGCCACTGTTGGTACCCACAGGTGCCTTGGACTATCCTTCTCTACAATAGTCACTTCTGGTGGCTGTAACACGTCTTATGCATTAAGAATGAGGTATGTACAAAGGTTGCCGAGCGCCTTCAAGACTCGCCTGGTGTTGGTGTCTAGCGTCGACTGCTGGCAACTTGTACCCCAGGCTGAAAGGAAACATATGTCTCTACAAAGTATTGGGTCTCCTGATTTGAACATCAGGCGACCTCCGCTTCAATCCAGCACTTCATCTTCCTCTGAAATGTTACCCTGCGTGAGCGTTAATTTAAACCCCATTGAGTCGGATGAACGTGCTTTTGGACAGCGGAAGACTGCAATTTTTACCATTGTTTCTGGTATATCCAATAAATATCAGTGAGAACATAAACATTTTAAAATAGGAAGGGACTTTTCAAGCACTTTGCTACAAACTAGTGCTGTTGCTGCGTGTAATACTATTTTCCACATTCTAATCTGCTACATATATTATTATCACGTCCACTACTTCTCGTTCTTCGCTCATGAGGTAACACTGCAGCAACGAAGGAAGTACACATTAAGACACTTCACTATTGTTAGTTGTGGTCTCTGTAACAATTTTTTTGACATAGTGATTTGACCAGACCCATGTACAACCTTAAAATTAGTAGCCATTTCAGCAAACAAATACAAGAAATTAGAAATGCAGCCATGTACATGCAGAAGCAAGAACTATGATTAAGGAATATATTAGAAAGACGTTCCTAACAACATAATTGACCTACGGGTAGACAGATGGATCAGTAACAAAAGCAATTTAAAAAAAAGATATGGTGGTGAATACAAACAATTTAAAAAAAAGGAGTTCTTTAAAGAAAAGCGCACTGGACATGCTCAAATAATTCAAAGCTGAGACATGAGCACTAAAAACATCTGCAAACACCGTTGTGGACAACATAGATTATGCTGGAGACAAGATAGTGTTCCTCAATGATTGCCAATCTATTATAACTGTCACGGCTTGCCTCCCCTGCTTTGCAGTAGTGGTCTAACAGTAGCCAAAACTCAAGAGTATCTACTATGGGTCATCAAAGGTGTCTACCTTTGCACAAGATTACTCTTGGCAGAGTGGTAGATAGAAGGACAATGCTCTTTCTATCTCAAGGGAGTATTCACAAGATATTCAGGAAAGCGAGAACAATGCTGCATTGGCTGAGCACGTTAACTCTATGATCTGCCGACAACTTTTGTGAGGTTTTTAAAAACCAAATCAAACCAAACCTGTGCTTTTGTTCTCATCAAATCATAGATTCTCATAAACGGGTGCATGCATAGAATATGACTGAAATGGTTTGACAATGGTATGACACAATCACAAATGATGACTGATGATAAGAACCAGATTAATGCCAGTGACACGAAAGACGAGTAGAAGTTGCTGGCTATGGGTAGGTCAGACATTGAAGAAACCTGTTGATTGCATTACAAGACAGTCCTTGGTCTGGAATCTCCAGGGTAAGAGAGATAGACGGTGGCCGAATAACACACGGAGAAGAGAGCTGACGAAGGAAATTAAAGGGATAAAGAAGACATGGAAAGACCTTAAGTGGATGGCACAGGAAAAGAGTTTCACATAATTTTTGGGTCGATCTCTTGTCCTCTCCGGCCGTATTCAGTTACATGTGTTGTGCGTACTGATTACGTGAAATTTCAGTAGTCGACACATTTCTTTCTCCGCTATCAAGAAGATATTAGCTATTTTCTAATCACCTTATACTCCTTTCAATAATAAATCGTCTTGTCTGTTTACCCGACCATCCCTGCTGAGAAAGTAGACAGGTGATGCAATATTGACCGACAGTCTGGTTGGTAAAATTCTCCTGTACCAAACTTTGGCTGCGCCGGATTAGCACAACGTACGCCCAGCCACGGTAACTTAAATGCAGAGCTATTTAAGACAGACCCTGAGCTAGCAGCAGAACTACTAGAACCACTAATTGCACAAATCTGGAAAACAGGGACAACACAAACGGAGTGGAACAAAGGGATAACTGTCAAATTGCCTAAGAAGAGAGACCTTGCAGACTGCAATAATTGGAGAGGAATTACTCTTCTCTCAGTTCCCAGCAAAATATTAGGCAGGATAATTATGCAGAGAATTTCAATAGCAGTAGACAACAAACTGAGGAAAGAACAAGCAGGATTTAGAAAGAACAGAAGATGTGCAGATCATATATTTACCCTCAGGAACATTATAGAGGAGTGCTCAGAATGGCAAAGACAGCTGTACATTAATTTCGTTGATTTTGAAAAGGCTTTTGACAGTATACATAGGGACAGTCTTTGGAAAATACTGAGGGCTTATGGAATTCCAAGCTGCATAGTGTCAATTATAAAAAGCCTCTGTGCCAACTTTACGTTTAGCGTAGGGCAGAGCAACCTAACCTTTGAGGTGAAGACAGGAGTACGACAGGGATATCCTTATTAACCACTCTATTTTTAACAGTCATAGACTGGGTGATGCGACAGACAACAGAGGGCCTTCCAAGAGGAATAAGATGGACTAAATTTTCTACTGTGGAAGATCTGGAATATGCAGATGACATTGCACTACTAGCACATTCACATCAACACATCCAGGAAAAAACGAATAGACTTAATAAGTATAGCCAGCAGGTGGGCCTGAACATCAATCTAAAGGAGACAGAGGTCATGACATTCAATGTGAGCAGCCCCGACCCCATAACAGTAAGGAATCAGCAACTGGAACAGACAGACACCTTCACATACCTAGGATGCACAGTAACACCAGATGGCAGAGCAAGCAAAGACATCAACAACAGAATGAACAAAGCAACAACAGCCTTTTTTGTCTAAACAACTTCTGGAAGTCCTCTCAGTACAGCACAAGCACAAAATTAAGATTAAAACAGAGCTGTGTGCTTTCTGTGCTTCTCTATGATGCGGAATGCTGGAGAGTAACAGAGAAGGAAATGTCGAAATTGTCCTCTTTTCACACAATCTGCCTAAGAAAAATTATCCGAATCTTTTGGCCAAATGCCATCACCAGCCAAGATCTGCTTACTCGGAGCAAGCAAGAGGACATGCACACCATCATAGCTGGTAGATGCTGGAGTTGGGTTGGCCATTTCCTCAGAAGAGACCCCGATGCCATCACAAGAACACCTAAGCTATGGACCCCTGAAAGAAAATGAAAGAGAGGCCGACCAAAAAAACAACTTGGCAGAGGACTGTGGAGGCTGAGTTGCAAAGAATGAACCAGAGTTGGGGCACTGTACGAAGGATGGCCACCGACTGAGCAAATTGGAATCATTTTGTTGCTTCCCTACAAGACGCCACGAGGCGTGATGGCCACTGACTTCTTTGACGGTCAGCGGCTAAGGATCAAAGAAAGAAGACAGGAAAAGAGTTTCACATAATTTTTGGGTCTATCTCTTGTCCTCTCCGGCCATATTCAGTTACATTTGTTGTGCGTACTGATTACGTAAAATTTCCGTGGTCGGCACATTTCTTTCTCCGCTACCAAGACGATATTAGCTATTTTCTAGTCACCGTACACTCCTTTCAGTAATAAATCGTCATGTCTGTTTACCTGACCATCCCTGCTGAGAGAGTAGACAGGTGATGCAATATTGACCGACAGTCAGGTTGGTAAAATTCTCTTGTACCAAACCTTGGCCGCATTGTTTTAGTACAACGTAGGCCCAGCCAGTTTATTTAGCACTGATATAGCGATTGGGAATCCCTAATTACTGTCGTGAAGAGTCACAGCCCTGATGGTTACACGAGGGTCGTGTTTGCACAAGGACGGGGAGATAAATTACCCGTCTGCGAACATATTACAGACATGCACCTAGAATACGAAATGAGGTAATATCATCCGGATATAAGTATTATGAAGATATTACTTGAGATAAAAGTAAGAAGTTATTTGTAATCAATGACGAGAATATTCGGAGGTTTCACGCCCATATGTGGGAGAAATGACCTGTTAAATAACATGCAGAATTTTCCTATGAGGAAATTTTTATAATAGACGCCACCAAACCATGCCTGATTGTAACTACTGGCCGGCATTCGAGATGTAGGAATAACCACATTTCTGATCGGGGCCTGGTCTAATAGTAAACAACACATGCCAGGAACGAAAGTTGCAATATAACTTGACACTTCAGTCTGTTGAAAGCACTGTGAAAATTCAACTCGTCAGAAGTCAACCAGACTGGCAACCTCAGTATATAGAATGAAGATTTCATGAACCCCCACTGCAAGGGCTGGTGACTGCTTTATGCGAGTTTCTTATAGAAAACTAAAAGCAGAGGTAGTCCCAAGTTTCATATGAAGCAGGGAGTGAATGATGAAACAAATGATGTACATAATCTATATTATACTGTTCAAAAAAAAAAAAGAAACGCATAGCTACTGAAGGCACACACATAGCCATAATTTTGACATTCAATAACTTTTTTAATTTAATGAGTTAATTGTTCAAATTGCACACAAGAAAACCTTAGGGCTCAACCAATCAATTGACAGTTGTTTTGCATCTTGGTCACGAGAGTTTTTTGGCGTACAGGCTTTCCCGTTAGTATGGTGTGTGGCCCCCTCTTGCATCGATCAGCGACTGACATCTCCTGGGCATGGATGCGATCAGACGTCTGATGTGGGCCTGTGGGATGGCTGTCCACTCTTCCTAGAGTGCCTGGAACAGATCACGACGATTGGCTGTAGCAACGTCTCGGCGACAAACACGTCTATGCAGCTCATCCCACAGGTGCTCTATCGGACTCATGTCTGGAGACAGCGATGGCCAGGGAAGGGTGAGAATGTTGTTGGCAGTCAGGAACTGCGTGGTCAACCGTGCACAATGGGGTCTGGCATTGTCCTGTTGAAACACAGACCTTTGGGCAGCCAAAAGTGGAAGGACATGGGGTCGAATAATTTCATTGACGTATCGTTGCGCATTCAAACCTCCTTCAATGTGCACCAATTGACTCCTTCCGTTGTAACTGATCATTCCCCACACTATTGCACCTCCACCACCGTGCGGCGGAGCTTCATCAACGCAATTTTGGACAAAACGTTCATTTCGCCTACGGTAGACCCTACGCCGTCTATCATGACGCTGCAACAAAAAGACAGGTTCGTCACTAAGCCAGACACGTCTCCATTGATTGTCAGCTGCCCAGGGACGATGCTAGTTGGCCCAAAGAAGTCGATTTTGGCGATGGCGGCGCGTAAGGACAGGTCCTCGGTGAGGTCGTTGTGCCCAAAGTCCAGCGTCATGCAGTCTATTCCGGACAGTTTGATCAGACACATGACGTCCTGCAGGCAATGATTGGGCAGTTGAGGAAGCTGTTGTAAACCTGTCTCTGCGGTGACGAAGCCGAATAAAGCAATCCTCCGCTGCTGTTGTCACTCTGGGTCGTCCACTGCGATGCCGGTCTTCAACTGAGCCAGTGGTTTGGAACCGGTGCCAAAGTCGACTGATGGTACTCTGATGCACGTTTAGATGCCTGGCAACCTGACTTTGACTTTCGCCTGCATGCAGTCGGCCAATAGCAATGCTCATTAAATTTATCGATAGAGACGCCATAAATGTCTGCTTGAAAATGAACTGAATTTTTTTTTGTGTAGCGTTATCCTTTTATAGGGTTTCAGTTGCGTAGTCAGTGAATAGTGTCCATCCCAAATTTTGTTGCTTTCACGTACGCACAACATGAGCTGTGGTCACAAATTGCGTCATAAACACTGTTGACCACTGCGTTGTAACGATTACAAAAACGAACGCAATTCAGGTCAACACGTGTATTTGACACTGTAAAGAACATTTGAGGCTGGTTTTTATATACCTTAGCACCAAATTTTACTTACAAACTCATAAAAACGCGCCCTCGGATAGCTATGCGTTTCTTTTTTTGAACAGTGTATTAACATTTTCAACCAATGTAGATGTAAATGTAAACATATTAAATCTATACTGTTAACATTTTCAAACATGGTAGATGTAAAGGGAAACATGTTCAATTTATATTATTAACCTTTTTAACCAACGTAAAGGTAAATATAAATATATTCAACCTAAATGTAATAAATGTTTTTCCGCTCAATGGGATTAAGATTAATTCTCAGCGAGGGTAAAAGTTCTGAGGTAGATGAGATGGTGAAATGAAAAGAGGGAGGCACATAAGTATGTGTCGGGAAACTCAATACTTAGAGGGTATTATTTTCTCTTCTTTTGTGGCACTAGTTGGTGGTACCAGTTGAGGGTACTATCTCTGGAAAAGAAGGGTATAAGTGGCCTGAAGTCGACGCTAGACACCATACTCAGACGGGTTTTAGAGACGCGGGACCAGCTTAGTAGTTACTCCCTGACACTTCTTGGAACGTGATACAACTTTCAAACTTGACCAGTGACGATTGTGATGCAATCATCTATCTGCAAAGACCCAAAAATCAGCTGGAGCAGAACCTCATTGGCAGCTAAGTAGAAACAAAAAAGCTGCCAAGTGAACTCTTACCCAATACTCCATAACATCAATCAATGGGAGCCACGCTGGTGTAATGGTTACCACACTGCGCTGGCGATCGGGTGATCCAGTTTTGAACCCTGGCGAGGAAATGTGAAGGAGTGTCGTTGACCGGGACTAGGACTGGATTAATTCGAGCCCTGGTGAAGACATTTGAAGAAATATCGTCGACCAGGTACTGGAACAACCTGAACGGCTCCTGGGCCGATCCAGCTCTAATGGGTACCTCCGAAATCGGCGAGTATCTGCCTGAATGGCGAGAGGACACCTGTACAGGGAAAAAAGGGGATACTCAAGTAAAATCAGTCACAGGTTAGACATATTAACATGAGATTTCGATTCGAGTAATAGTGGGCGTACGATTTAAAAAATCGTTTGTTAAAGAATTATTCATATTTATAACTGTTAAAACATAATTGATTATTAAATATGCTACTTGTATAAAGACAAATCTAAATTTTATTTAATCATTTTGAATGTACTACATCCGTATGTATCAGACAATTTCTTAAATACACTTAAACAGAGCTATATAATAATAAGAGGAATTTCGCTGACTTAACTCAGTTGAGCGCTTGCACGAGCTAACGAATTATAAGATAACCCAATCCTTCACAAATGTTGACGGCAGATACTAGAGTTAACATTTGCTCAGTGTGACGGTATTGCCTCCCCTGCTTGGCAGTAGTGGTCCACAAGTGGCCAAAATTCAAGAGTATCTAATATGGGCTTCAAAGGTGTCTACCTTCGCAAAAGATTACTCTTGGCAGATTTGTAAATAGAAGGGTAATGACGCTTCTATCTCATGGCGTGTTCACAAGATATTCAGATAAGCGAAAACAATGCTGCATTTGCTGAGCACGTTAATTCTAGAATCTGCCGACAACTTTGGTGAAGAATTAAGCAATGATTAATCTTAGCTCGTTCAAGCCCCCACCTCTGATTTACTCGGTGGAATTCTTATTATTCTGGTATAGTTCTGTTTAGAGTGTATTTAGTAAATTGACTGAGACAAATATGCAGTACATTTAAAATGATTAAATCGAAGTTAAATTTGTAAAATTACAAATAACAAAATTTAATACACATGTTTTAACAGTTTGAAAATAATTGAAAAGTTTAAAAGAAAGGGTTCATCATTGATTGACAGTAGGTTCTATGAAAAAAAGTTCAATTTGGCAGGTTATATATTGCACTTAGCTGCCAGTGGTTGTTTCTGCTCCCGCGGGTTGGTTCTTTTTACACTGCTCACGCTCGTCGCTGGTCAAGGATGTAGGGTGCAGCTCGTTCCCAGGAGTAACAGGGATGGTCTACAAAGTTGGTCCCTCGTCTTATATCTTAGGCCACTGTTCTCTTCCAGAGATAGTACCCTTCTACCGGTACCGCCACCAAAAACTGTGGTAAAAAAATAGAAACGAAACGCTCTCCTGAGTATTGCGTTTCCAGACACATACTTATGTGTCCCCTTTCTCCTATTCTGCCATCCCATATATCTCAGAATTTATCCTCGATGAGAATTAACTTTAATACCTCGAGAGAAAACTTTCTTTACATTTAAATTGAAGAGCTTTTATAGCTAATTTTCATTTAAATGAAAAGGTTAATAGTACATATAGAATATGTTTACATTTACATTTCCACTGATTGAAAAGTGTTCACAATATAAATTGAATATGTTTTTATTTATGTTTACAATGATTTGAAAAGTTTGAAATTTCCATTAATTTTAAAGTGAATATGTTAACATCGGCATTTACACTGGTTTGACACTGTAAGTATTATAATTAAAATGTACAGCAATTCTTTCATCTTTCCCTCCCTGCTCCATATGGAACGTGAGACTACTGACGCGTTTAGTTCTCCTTAAGAAACTAGCAATAAAGCAGTCGCCAGCTCGTGCAGTGGTGGTTCATGAAATCATCATTCTATGCGCTGAGGTTGCCAGCCTCAAATGACTGGGATATCCACTAGCGATTTTCACATATTAATATTCACATGGTAATACAAGTATACATATTAGTTCACATGTTAGTAATGAAAATATAGAATGTAAAATGACAACTTACGTCAATCCTGGCCCACAGACATTTTGCTCAGAAGAATCAGGTTAAGGCACTAGCCGATGCCTTTTTACAAGTGTACTTGGGGTCGTTAATTTTAACTTTAATTCCATCTCTGACTCCGTGTTTTCAGTTTCCCCAGATATTCGGGTTTCCTTATTTAAAATGATGGACATTTTCTGAGCTATTTTATAAGTCCTGATAAATACAGCAATTCCTATCCGGTCACATAAAATAGAATTCTGAATTCTAGGCTTCACTCTGGCAAGGTCTGGTTGTGTCGTCTTGGCAAGCGATCTTCACAGTGTCTTAACACTGAAACGTGTCAGGTTATATTCACTGTTCTACTCCCGCATCTGTTTGTTATGGATCTAAGTAAAAGCTCCAATCATTTCAATCATGATTTTTTTTTTTTTGGGGGGGGGGGGGGGGGGGGGGGGGGAGGGGGGGGGGGTGGGGGTGGGGGGCGATTTCAAAATATTCCTGACATGGAAAAATGTTGAACGTAATGTAGGGGTCACGTCTTCCGTATATGGCATGAAAATATCCGATCCCTGGCAGACGAACTCACCAACACATCTGTAAAGTCATATGACAATGTGTTTCAGATGTAACAAATTATTACTATCTAAAGTAATCTTGTCATCCTTCTCTGTCCAAAATGTGTCACCCAGACAAGTAATTTCTTATCTGTCGCGTACCCTGGCTTTATCAGCAATTAGACAAATAAGCTGGCGATTTTCGCGTTAATCGGTAGCGGTCAAGGTTTGGTAAGCGAGAATCACCAACAAGCCTGTCGTTAATATTATCTCTGCCGCTCCTTCAAATGTTTAGGGAAGGGACGGGTAACAAACAGACGTGATGACTTATCTCTGAGAGGAGTGAGAGAATGTAGACACAAAATATCTGCCCCAGTGCAGAGAAAGAAAGAGAGAAAGAGGGTGCGACTCGGAAAAAATCAGAATAAAATCAGTACAAAAATGTAACTGATTACTGTCGTAGAGAAAGAGAGATCGGAAAGAGGTCGCCCCAAAATCCATCTTGTGACACTCAGCCTCAGGCAGCATTGTTCTCGCTTTCTGAATATCTTGTGAAGAGTCTCATGAGGCAGAAGCATCATTATCGTTCTATCTACAACTCTGCCAAGAGTAATCTTGTGCGAAGGTAGACACCTTTGAAGACCCACATTAGTTACTCTTGGGTTTTGGCCACTGTTGGACCACTACTGCAGGGCTAAGGGGAGGAAACCCGTGACAAAGAGGTCTTTACACGAATTTGATGATGACCAATGCCGCTTTGGAAGCTGAAAAGTAAAGAATAAGAGAGTGAATATAATTGACTTTGCAAAGACCAAATGGAAAGTGTCGTCTAATTGTTTCAGCTACCATGACGTTTTTATAAAATTCTTGTGGATGTTCTCTACACACCTTACTCAAGTTTTTTGCACACGAAGTTAGTGTTTTAACATAGCGTATTTGACTGTTATCATTTTCCCAAGCTATTTCGACGCCTCACTTTCCGTTGTTGCATAATGCTGTTCATTTCTTTCAATCTGCTTCCATCTTTCTTGTGCCACATTGGTTTGTTAGACTGTTAAGTTTTTCTGAATTCCCGTAAGGCTTCATTAGTGGTATCATCAGCGTATAGATGATGCCAAAGCTCTCTCATTTCTATGTGTATGTTTAATGTGAGCGCATGGCTCATTTAGATTTCCTGTGTTTACAGTTTCAAGTCTTCTTGTTTTCAGCTGTTTCTCTGGTTTTTTTTTTTTTTTTGCTCTTCGTCGTTTTATAATATTTTAGATAAACAACATTAGAAGCGTGATCGGTGTTCAAGGTGGTATACTGAATCACGTTTCACCTCGTACAAACTTCTTCTGTAACAGTCGTTTTTATTAGTATAGAATCTGTGTGGGAGGCCTGTGTGGTTCAGTGCGCATATGTGTGTATGCAGCTTTTGTTTGTAGAAGCTACTGCTGAGGGACAACCCATGTTCTCTACATAGCTCTAGTATAAAGCTCTCGCTGTAGTTTCGTCGTGATCATAAAAAATTAGAGGTAATCTCTAGTTAGTTTTATGATATTCAACGAATATTTGCTGTGATATGTTTCGTAGTACCTGCATGTATGAAGCAGTTTTCTTGAGTACTTTATACCTATATTCTATTAGACCGACGAAAATCAGGAAAGGCAATTTCATGACCGGTATTGATAAAAAAAAAGAACGTTTAAAACATATTCTCCTGCCTACAATGAATAAACATGTTGCTTGCAGCTCAGACTTTTGTTCCATTAATATTCTTGAACCCCCAGGGCAAGAGAGGCAGAGGTAGACCAAGAAGCACATGGAGAAGAGAACTGGAAACAGAGGTGAAAATGATGAGGAGAACGTGGAAAGAACTTGAGATGATGCCACGTGACAGGAGGACTTGGCATGTGTTTGTTGAAGGCCTATGCTCCTTTGGGAGTGGAGGGTTATGAATGAATGAATGTTCTTGAAGGAGACGAAGAAGGAATAGGATTACTTCTCCTGCAGGCATGTCGTAACAAGCGATTAATATGAGGTTGTGCATGGTGTTACCAACCTCATCTTGTAATACAAATTGCTATAGAAACCACCTCTGGAAGAGTGTGACGTTATTGCCTCCCCTGCTTTGCAGTAGTGGTCCAACAGTGGCCAAAACTCAAGAGTATTTACTATGGGCCTTCAAATTTGTCTACCTTCGCACAAGATTACTCTTGGCAGAGATGTAGATAGAAGGGTAATGACACTTCTATCACAAAGGGAGTCTTCAAAAGATATTCAGATAAGCGAAAACAATGCTGCTTTGGCTGGGCACGTTAATTCTAGAATCTGCCGACAACTTTTGTAAAGAATTAAGCAATGGTTTAATTTTAGCTCGTTAAGCCCCCACCTCTTTTTTACTCGGTGGAATTCTTATTATTCTGGTGTAGCTCTGTTTAGAGTGTGTGAAGTAAATTGACTGAGACAAACATGCAATACATTTAAAAGGATTACATCAAAGTTAAATTTGTAAAACTACAAATAACAAAATTTAAATAATCACTTCAGGTTTTAACAACTTTAAAGACCTCAATAATATTTTATGAAAAGGTTGTCATCACTGTTGTGATGGGATTTAACTGAATAAAGAAGGTCACTTTTGGCAGCGGATATTTTGCACTTAGATGCCAATGGTAGTTAATCCTCCCGCTGGGTTCGTTTTTGGTAGACTGTATCGCTGTTTACGCTCGTTTCTGGTCAATGTTAAAGGTGCCGCACGTTCCTACAACAGCAAGGAGTAACGGCAACGTTGGTCCTTCGTCTTAAAGCGCAGCCACTGTTCCTTTATTGTTCCATAGATAGTACTTGTCTGCTGGTACCACCACCAATAACTATGATGAAAGAATAGAAGCGAAACGCTCTTCTAAGTATTGCGTTTTCCGACACATAGTTAAGTGTCCGTCCCCCCCCCCCTCCTATTTCTATTTGACTATCCCATTTAACTCAGAATTACTCTCGATGAGTATTAAACTTAAGCTCTCGAGAGAAACCTTTCTTTACATTTAAAATGAGCAGTTATATATATATATATATATATATATATATATATATATATATATATATATATAGATATATATATATGTATGTATATATATAGATATATATATATATATATATATATATATATATATATATATATATATATATATATATATATATATATATATATATATTGATTTTTGTCACAGAATGTATTGGGGCGACACTTTCTTCTTCCTAATCTCTATTTCACTACGGCAGTAATCGGTACATTTGTGGTACGGATTTTATTCCGTGCTTTCAATTGTTGCACATTCTTTCTTTCTTTGTCTGCTACGTTGCAGATATTTGATATTGTCAAATCATTTTGACACTCCTTGTAGGTGATAATAATCACACTTTGCTTGATGCGGCATCGATTTGCTGAGATTAGAGCTGGTGAAAACCAATGTGGGTTTGCTCAGTTTCGCGTGATTCTGTTTGCTCTAGCTGGGACGGGTGATAAAATTACTCGCCCGTAGTCGGTTTTTGTTTGTTCAGGCAACAGATAACAAGATTACCCGTCTGTTTGACACATTTTGGACTGACACGTATGATATAATAATTTCCTGTTCACGACATTACTTTGTAAGAAAGTAATAAGGGTTACATCTGACACAAGTTGTCGTATGAGTTTAACTACATGTTTGGGGGTTCATCTGCAGTGCAATCGGATGTTTACAGCCCATTTTGAGAAAAAGTTTGCACTAGATGAGTCATGTAAAATATTCAAATCAGATTGGCTGATCATTTGAGTTCCATAACAAAACAGAGCGGGGTAGGACAGTGAACATGACCTGACGCTTCTGTCAGTCTAGTTCACTGTGAGATTCACGCTGCCAAAGACACCAGACTTGCCAGTAGTTAGAATTCAGAATTTTAATTTATCAGATCGGGCATGTTTTATTGGAGTATTCATCATGACTTACAATTCAGCCCAGGAAATCTCTAACATTTTAAATAAGGAAAACCGGAATATCTGAGGAAACTGAAACACATGGAGTCAGAGAGGAAATTATCTTATTTAAAGAAACGACACCCCAGACGCGTGTAAGAGGCCGATTCAAGTCTCTTTTATTCATCTGAGCAAAATGTATGTGAGCCAGGATTGGCGTAAGTTTTGATTATACATTCTATATTTTATTACTAACATATGAACTAACATATATATATATATATGTATATGGCCATGTGAATTTTAATATGTGAAGATCGCTAATGGGTGTCCTAGTTATTTGAGGCTGGCAACCTCAGCGTATAGAATGATGATTTCATGAACCACAACCGCCAAGGGCTGGTGATTGCTTTATTATTAGTTTCGTAAAGAGAACTAAAAGCATAAAGTAGTCCCAGGTTCCATATGGAACAGGGAGGAAAAGATGAAGAAATGATGTACATTCTAATTATAATACTTACAGTTTCAAACCAGTGTAAATGTCGATGTTAACAAATGAACTTTAAAAGTAATGGAAGTTTCAAACTTTTCAAATCAGTGTAAACTTAAATGAAAACATATTCAATTTATTTTGTAAACACTTTTCAATCAGTGGAAATGTAAATGTAAACATATTCTATCTGTACCATTAACCTTTTTATTTATATGTAATGTAAAGCTAAACCTATTCAATTTAAATGTAAAGAAAGTTTTATCCCGAGGGACGAAATGTAATTCTCATCTAGGGTAAATTTTGAGATAAATGGGATGGTATAATAGAAGAAAGGGGACACATACGTATGTGTCGGAAAACGCAATACTCAGAAGAGCGTTTCGTTTCTATTCTTTATCACAGTTATTGGTGGTACCAGCAGAAAGTACTATCTCTGGAACAAGAAGGGACAAGTGACCTACGCTGTAAGACGAGGGACAAACTTTGTAGACTCTCCTTGACATTTCTGGGAAAGGAGCTACACCCGACAACCTTGACCAGCGACGAGCGTGAGCAGTGTAAAAAGAACCAATCCATCAGAAGGAGCAGAACCCTCATTCGCAGCTTAGTTCCATACATATGTTGCCAAAGGGAACTTTTTTTCCATCGACTCTACTATAAATCAATGATGAAACTTTTCTTCTAAACTATTCAATTATTTTCAAACTGTTAAAACTTAAGTGAATATTAAATTTAGACATTTGTAATTTTACAAATTTAACTTCTATTTAATCAGCCCGGCTGAAAAAGGAGGAGGGCGGTCTGCATGGAGGCCGTAAGGAGGCAGCCCCTCCACCATGCAAAGGCACAACAGGCCAATCACCTGTTTGCTTTAAAACATGATTACGCAAACTACAAGAGAGAAAACCGGACTGATTCTAAAGGCAACGAACTGGAACGGACTACGGACTACGACTTATGGAACATGGAACACAAGAAGTATAAATGGGAAAGAAGAGGAGCTGGTGGAAGAGATGAGGAAAACAAAATTAGAAATCCTGGCTATAACGGAAACAAAGAAAAGGGGACAAGGAGTCATGGATCTCGATGGCAAAACGCTGCTCTACAGTGGTGTACCCACATCTGAAAGAGCTAAAGGGGGCGTGGGTTGCATTGTGGCCAAAAACCAGAAAGATAGTATCAAGGGATGGAACTTTGTCCCGGAGCGCATTATGGTTGTAAAACTAAAAGAAGGAGAAACCATAGTCAGCCTGGTCATAGTGTATGGGCCAAATGAGGATGAGAGAGCAGAGGTCAATGAGGAATTCTTCGAGCTGCTTCAAAGGACAGTGGATGACTGCCTAGATGAAATTATCATGCTCGGAGATTTCAATGCCAGAGTTGGAAATGACCATGCTAGATGGGGTGGAGTTATCGGAAGATATGGAGAAGATAGTCTCAGTGACAATGGAAAGCGACTCATTAGATTCTGCAGTGAGCAGAATCTGATCATTACAAACACAAAGTTCCCCCAAAAGCGCATACATGCATACACTAGATGTGAACCCGCAAAGAATGAGAAGTCAGTGATCGACTATGCCATTGTTAGGAGGAGCTCATTCAAATATGTCCGGGATGCTAGAGTCTGGAGGGGGCCAGAGATTAGAAGTGATCACTACCTGCTTACAATCAAAAGAACTGAAAGAGTTGCTCGGCCTAGGAACTGCCCAACATCACGCAAGAAACCAAGTAAACAAACGGGAGAAATGAGCATTAAGACCTACAACCTGAGAGAGCCAGAAATTAAGACCAGATATCAAGGGCTTATTGCTACAGCAGTGAGAAACACATAAGAACAACCTGATGACTTGGAAACCCTCTGGCTTAAATTCAAGGACATCATAAAGACAGCTGCTGCAGAAGCATGTGGTGAAGTCCGACTTGGGAACAAGAGAAAGAGGACACACTGGTGGACAGACGAAGTCAAGGAGAAAATAAGAGATAAGAAAATGGCATGGAAACAATACTTAGGAGCTAAAAACACAGCAGGACAAATAGAAAAATATAGAGAATATATGATACTTAGAACAGAAGCAAAGAACAAAAGTGCTAGCAGCAAAACAGAAGTCCTGGGAAGAATTTGGAGAAAAGCTAGATAAAGATGCGCAAGAAAACCAGAAATTGTACTAAAAGACCATAAAGAACATGAGGAAGGAAAAACAATGCCCTCTCAAAGTATAAAGGACAAGCAAGGCAAATTGCTTACTGCCCCGAAGGAAGTAATGGAAAGATGGAAAGAATATTTCTCAGAACTCCTTGATGGTGAGCAAGGTCAAGCATCAGAAATGATAACCACTAGCACAGAAGAGGAAACCAATGGTGATGAAGATGACATAAAGATGGAAGAACTGAAGGCAGCACTGGAGAAAATCAAGATGGGCAAAGCAGCAGGGCATGATAGCATAACACCAGAAATGGTTAAGTACATGGGAGCATCAAGTGACCTATTACTCATAAGGGTCCTACAGGCAGCGTGGTGCAACAAGACCATACCAAAGGATTGGGAGATTGTCATCATAACACCAATTTTCAAAAGAAGGTGACAATCGACAATGTGGAAACCACAGAGGCATATCCCTTCTCAGTGTCCCTGGTAAAATCTACTCTAGAATCCTAGAGCATAGACTCCGACGCCTAGCTGAGCCACAATTGGATGAGATCTAGTGCGGATTCCGAGCAAACCGAAGAACTCAAGACCTAATCTTCACACTCAGACAGCTTAGTAAAAGGCCCTTGAGTATAAGAGTGAGATCCATCTTTGTTTCATAGATCTGAAAAAGGCGTTTGACAGGGTCACCTGGAGCAAACTTTGGGACTGTTTGGCAAGGAAGAACATTCCAGCACCTCTGATTCATGCTACTCGTATACAGAGCTTCTACACGTCTTGCAGAAATTATGTGAGGACAGCAATCCATAAGTCAGAAGAGTTCAGGACCACCACTGGTGTAAGACAAGGTGATATCCTGTCACCTTATCTTTTCATACTCCTCATAGACGATGATATCAAGGCATGTAAGGAGAGAACAAGAAAGTATTCAGTGGGGTACTGGAAGATGAGACAGGTATGTATTTCAGAGCTGGCATTTGCTGACGGTGTTGCATTGATTGCTAAATCAGAGGCACATCTCCAATCCAACCTGCAAGTCTGGAAGGAAGAGCTGGAGTAGAGAGGGATGGTCATAAGCAGCTCTAAAACAAAATCCATGGTGATATCACGAGAAGAAAGAAGACATCAGATTAAGCTGGGAGAACAAGTCCTGGAGCAGGTCGACCACTTTAAATACCTCGGAGCTATTATAGACCGAAAGGGAGGCATCAAAGAAGAGTTGGCCACTCGAAAAGCAGCAGCTGGGATACTTTTTCAGGCCATAAATCGAGGATTCCTCAGCAAGAGAGAGGTTGGTAAGAAAACGAAGATGGCTATATACCGCTCCACCTATGTCCCAGTCTTGACATATGGATGCAAGTCATGGGCAATGACAACAACCCATAAAAGCCAGATCCAAACCTCAGAAATGAGGTATCTGAGGAAGGTGGTTGAAGTAACAAGAAGAGACATGGTCCGCAACCAAACGATACGTCAAGGCCTAAAATCCCACCCCCTGCAGACCCAAGTAAAACAGTGCCAACTAAGATGGTTTGGCCATGTCTGCAGAACGGGAGAAGATCGGCTACCACGACAAGCATGGGAAACAAAGAGCCAGGGATCCAGACCCCCAGGACGGCCAAGAGTCCGCTGGGAGGACAACATTAGACAATCTTTGAAGGACCGAGGACTAGAATGAAACCAGGCCAGGAGGAAGACAGCCGATAGGATAGTCTGGCGCTCTCTCTTCCAAACCTCTACACCTCACGGTAGAAGGGGAACGACTAAGTAAGTAAGTAAGTGTAATCCTTTTAAATGTAATGCATGTTTGTCTCAGTCAGTTTACTACACACACTCTAAACTGAGCTATACCAGAATAATAAGAATTCCCCTAAGTAAATCAGAGGTGGGAACTTAAACGAGCTAACACAAACCATTGCTTAATCCTTCACAAAAGTGGTCGGCAGATTGTAGAATTAACGTGCTCATCCAAATGCAGCATTGTTTTCGCTTATCTGAATATCTTGTGAAACACCTTAGTGGTAGAAGCGTCATTAACCTTCTATCTACATATCTGCCAAGAGTAATCTTGTGCGAAGGTAGACACCTTTGAAGCCCATATTAAATATTCTTGAGTTTTGGCCACTGTTGGACCACTAATGCAAAGCAGGGGAGGCAATACCGTCACAATGTTACATTTAAATGAAAAGGTTAATAATAAAGATAGAATATGTTTACATTTACATTTCCATTGTTTGAAAAGTGTTCACAATATAAATTTAATATGTTTTCATTTATATTAACATTGATTGAAAAGTTTGAAACTTCCATTAATTTTAAAGTGAATATGTTTTCGTTTACATTTACGCTGATTGAAATTGTAGATATTATACTTAGAATATACATCATTTCTTTCATCTGTCCCTCCCTGCTCCATATGGAACCTGGGACTATTTATGCGTTTAGTTCTCTCCAAGAAACTAGCAATAAAGCAGTCACCTCTCCTTTGCACTGGTGGTTCATGAAATCATCATTCTATATACTGAGGTTACCAGTTTCAAATGACTTGGACATTCCTAGCACTTTTCACACATTAAAATTCACATGGTAATATATACATATATGTTAGTTCACATGTTAGTAATGAAAAATGTAAAATGACAACTTACGCCAATCCTGGCTCACGGACATTTTTGCTCAGATGGATTAAAGAGACTTGAATCGGCCTCTTACACGCGTCTGGGGTGTCGTTTCTTTAGCAGTAAACCTTCCTCTTTGACTTTATGTGTTAAGTTTTCCTGGGATGTATTAAGTCTTACAAGGTGTTCCAATAAACGTCAGGTCTGATAAATGGAAATCCTGAATTTTCTTCTGGCAAGTGTGGTTGTTCTTGGCAAGCGATATTTCAGAATAATTTTCAAACATTACTTTTATGAAAATGGACTGTAAACATCCGATTGCCCTGTGTACGAACTCACAAACATGTCGTTAAACTCATACGACGACGTGTGTCAGATGTAACACTTTGTTAATTTTATCTAAAGTAATGTCTTATCTGTTGCTTGAGCACACAGGAAATCCGTCTCCTACCGTCTTGGCAACGACGCACCCTTATTTTATCAGTGATTAAGCAGATTGCGCTGGCAATTTCCGTGTTAATCTGCCATGGTCAAGCTGTGGTAGACGAGAATAATCTCAGCCGCTCCTTGCAACGAAGGGAGAAATAGATAACAAGCAAACATAATGACTAATCTCTGGGAGGGATGTATGAAGGAAAATACACAATATCTGCTACAAGTAGCAGAGAAAAGAAAGAAAGAAAGTGTGACAATTGAAAGCACGCAATGAAAATCAGTACAAAATTGTAACTGATACTGCCGTAGTCAAACATAGATTAGGAAGAAGAAGGGGTCGCCCCAATCCATTCTGTGACAAAGATCATATGAATGCTTTGATGTAGGCTTCCTGAGAGAGGACCAACTGCAGTGGTGGCTCCTGCTCCATGGGAAGCGAAAAAAAGAAAAGAAGTTTGATATGATGAAACTTAACACACAAGACATACATGAATAATCTTACTTACTTCATCTCTGTTTCTCTATCTATAATAAATAAAATAAAAATTCAGTGATACTTGTTTGGCGCCAGGAAGAGATACTCTGACGTTCCCGATCGCCTCAATTAAACGCTCTGATAGCCAAACCACTTCTTCACGTTTTAGTTACCATTTCAAAGGATCTTTTTTCTCGACTGTCTCTGTGGATCGCACTCTGACACCCAGTTATAGAAAGCTGGTCATCAAAAAAGCCGATATCTAAGGGACATGTCGGAAACCGTGATTGACCTGGTAAACGGACGGTGTACTAAATCTCGCGCCAAACCATGAAAGGGAGAGATAAACTGATAAACGTGGTTCATTATTTCAGTGAAAAGTTTAGTGGTGTGGTGGATCTGAATGAAACTTAAGCCAGACTTTCAATGCCGCCACGCGAGCACATTCAGAGGGCAGTCTAGAGCTAAAATAAATCGCCCACCAGCAGATTTATTAAGTCACTTAATGTGGTTAGAGCTTGTGGAAACACCTTTTACTTAAGGGGTGGCATTTGTTGTCAGGGCTCAACGGGAGGTCTGTTGTGAACTCTGAAACCGACAGGCAGGGAAGTTTAGATGTTTTTGACCTCATCCTTTGACCTTCACGAACTCAGTGATGAAGAGACAATGGAAAAAAAAAGGTCTATATCAATTTCGTGAAGTTTTTTCCTCTTCCAATCATTGTCTTTGCTAAACAGCTAGTAACTGTATCCAACAATCTAAACCGGGAGATCAACATCAATGCAATCATTATTATCATCTTCTGCTTCTACTTTCCCATCTTTTTCTTTTATGTATCTCCTCTTCTCTTCTTTTCTTCCAGATAAATCTCTACCTTCTGTTTCCTTGCGTGGCTCTACTTCCTCATGTGACAATAAAATTTTACGTTGTCAGATTTCTTCACGTGACCATAGTTATTGCTGTATCTTTTCTGTATGCCTAGGAATGTTTTTTTTTTTTTTCCTTTTCAGAATACTTTTTCACTGACATTAATTGTTCTCTTGTGTGTGGAAGAAACGAATGCAAATTTACTACAGAATGCCTTGCAGAATTTCCTTTCGCTGTTTAAAATTTCAGTACAATGGGAGTGTATGTACACGCTTCTTTTTCTAAGCATACTTTGAACTTAAGAAATATATTGTGTTTGGTATTCTCTTCAAGAGCGAGACTTTTGTTTAAAGGCGATATCACAGCAGCTTTGTTTGCTTTCACTGGATGCGACCTTATCGGATGTCGACAATATCACAGAAATCGAAAGACAATGATTACAATGGGAAACCTGGGTTAGGGTGTGCTAATAATAGGGCAGCGGGGCTAGATTTTACCTGGACAAAATAATACATGACAGGCGAATGAATGCAGCTAATAAACAATACGCTGAGAAAATCATTAGGATGAAGAAGGTGAAGAAAGACCAGAAGAACGACGAAGCGATGATGAATAATCCACGATGATTATGACCTGAAGAGGGAGACCAGGTTCAGGAGGAAATACGGCTGCAAGAATGTGACATTAAGATAAATTAATGAAGATTAACATGCTGGGATCACTGATAACATTATCAAGAGAGCCTTTCCAGATCTAATTCTTGTTTGTTTTCCAAGAATATATTCCCTACCATTCTTCAAGGTTTAAAATAATTTTTCTTGTTTTAAAATGTTTCGCTATCTTGTTTTCAGAGTCAACACAAAGGGAAGCGCAGACAAACAGGTTTATTGTTTTCGACCTTCTTTTCTCATTCTATATGAGATATCGGAGCCATAAAACCTGTAGTTAATGTATCGAGCCACTGGATACTTCTGTCGTGGTGAGAATGTTCCAGAACAAAACTCGTGTCATTGGTAAAAGATGGTGCTCTACGTGTTTTCAAATTGGCAGACACGAAAACATTATGACTGTAGAATGGCAGTATAGCGCCATCTTGAGCAATATATTAATTGTTACCGCAGCTTGTTATTCAGTTCATCATCATCCTTTAGCGTCCTATGGATCAGGACTTCAACAAATTAACGCCAAGCCATTTCGTCCTGTGCTGCCATCCGTCCAAGTACTTTCCATATCTTTTAAAAAAAAATACTTTTTCAGGTCTATCTCTAATTCCCTTCATTATCCGTGTCCGCTTTTTGTTTGTAAGTTTGTTTTAGAAGGGTGTCCTCTTTTTAGAACAAGGATTCAGAACAATGACTGCTTTGTAGTGATTACAGCTGTTCTCCTTAGTGTGTGTCCTATCCAATGCTAGCGTCGTTTCCGTTACCTCTTGTCCTATTTCTATTTGTCTGTGTTTTTCCACCAGTGCCACATGGGTGATCTTGTTATCCTATTTTCATCAATCTATTCATCGCAAGCATTCCTGTATGAAAGTCCCCCACTTCTTGACTGCCGTTTTTGTTCTATTCTTCAGAGTCATACGATAAGACTGCATGATGATCCGAGTAGAAAATTATGACTTTTGCGTTGGATATAATTGTTTTCCCTTTATGTATGTTTCTAAATGCAAACAAAGCCCGTCTTGTCTTATGTATTCTTATTGTTATGTCATTGTCTCTTTCTTTTCGCTTTGTCTATCTTGCTGTTATATATAAATATATATATATGCATGTGTCCACATCTTGCAGGGGTGTTTCTGAAAGTACAGTTTGGCTATAATTTTATTTCCATAATCGTTGTTTTTTTCTTTCTGTATTTACAGACTCCATTCTTGTGACCTTTCATCCATAATTCTCATTTTGTCTTGCGTCTTGCTCCGTTTATAATAAAATGGTACGATCATTGGCAAAAATCTTGATTACTGTGGCGAGGGTTTCATAATTTGCGGAAGTAGTCCACGAATTGTGGCAGAGGTTTAAAGTAAAGGATAGTTTAGAGAGGTTGTAGCGGGTTTCTCCAATGTTCTGCAGTAGTGGTCCAATAATGGCCAAAATTCGAGTAAAAGGAATGAGTCTAAAAAAAAAATTATAAAAAAACAAAAACAAAGGTAGCAACTTTCGCTCAAGATTATTCATCTGCAGAAATATAAATAGAAGGCTAGTGCTCCTGTTTCAGGGAATCTCACTGATTTCTAAAATGCAAGTATAACAACTCAGTCATCTAAATTTGTTATTAACTTTGTATTCTCCCGCCCCTTCTGTGAGAAATATATGGTTTGACTTGTTTTTAGTGAGCCCCAAGCTGAAGGTGATCCAGCAAAATATTAATTGTATGTTTAGCTCAGGTATATTTTTTTTTAATCGTCATACGGGAGCAGACACAAATTCACTCAATCCATTGATAGACTCCTTCTTCTTCTGCCTTCAGTTTGTAGTCATGTTATATCTGCAGGCCTTTCGCCAGGACGAAGTCCACAATCTTTTCTAGGTCAGCCCCGCAGCCCCATATCTTTTACTTGAGCTCAGCACCCCCTGGTCAGGTCAGATATCGTGGGTTATCATGGGATGGGCAGTTCTGGAGTATGTGTTCGGGGGTATGGATTCCAGTTCCACGAGGACATTCATTTGTATGAGATATCCTGAGGCAATAGAGATGGCCCAGTAGTCTGCAGTGTCCAGTTCTCAGGTGGAATATGATGGTCTGTTGGTGTCTGTTAAGTTGGTGGATTAAGTCATCTCTGCTGTATGTATCGCCTTCCTCCTTCCACTGGTTTTCGTACTTGTTGTGGATAATGGTTTTAGCGACTCCATATGGCAATGGGTGGCTAAATTGCTCCATTTTACTGCCACTTCTAGATAGAGCATCTGCTCTCTTATTCCCAGTGATTCCACAATGGTAGGCTAACCACCGAAGGGCAATGGTTAATGACCTTTGGATACTGTTCAGCTCAGATCTGATCTCATGCGCCATGTTTTCATTTCTGGTATTCTGTATTGATTCCAGTAATGATCTACAGTCAGTGAAGATTACTATCTTAGCTGGTGGCTTTTGTTCTGGTCTAGTGAGGATTTTCAGAGCTTGTAGTAGTGCCATAGCTTCTGCCTTGAAATTGGAAGAGATCTTTCCAGTTGGGAAGGCCTTACAGATGATCTTCCCGTTTATGAATCTTATTAGATGATAGACTCCAACTAAGGATTTATATTTACATAGATAACAAGAGGTTTATTTACGAAATATTTGATCAAAATGGTTAAAATTGATTTCTCAAGGAAAAACCAGTTATGTTAAGGTGCTTTATCAGACAATATTATGGTCTGTTGGATTTTAAAAAAAAATAGTCCGTACTGTGTACTTAGCTTGAAATGTAGTGATAATGGTTGTCATTGACGTCTTGATCAGTCACTGCTGGTTCCCAGTGGAATTGTCACTGTTCCTTCTCTTCAGGAGTCAATTGGTTTCGTAGCAGCACGTTCCTGGTGCTGCTAGAGTAATTGCTTCAGGTTGCCTATTCGTGTGCACTCTATATCTGTCTGTTATAGATGGTGTCCAGCGTTGAATTCTGGCAACTGGTACCAAAAACTGAGAGAAAAACAATACCACTCGTAAATTTTCAATCTCCTGATATACACAACATGTGACCTCCGCTTCCCTTCACCATTTCATCTTCTTACAAATTTTTCCCGATTAAATCTCAACCCATCTAGTCAAATGTTAGGGGAGCGACAGATTGAAGATTAATTATATATATATATATATACACACACACACACACACACATGTCACGTAGGTTTTGATCATTAAATTGCCTATAGCGTCTTCCTATTCTTTCACCCAAATTCTTTAAGTTTGTTATCTCTCACGAATTCCTTTTTCCTGTATATTTTGCATCCATTCGTTTGCGAAATATACCTGTTTCTTTTCTCAAAACTGAGAATCGCACTAGCATCCTATTACGCAGATGTCAGTCGCGCAGGTAGACGAGAATGTGCGAAAAATTCGTTTCGCTGGACATAGAGCAGACTTTTGGTCTACCATTTTTCACCTGACACTAGCGTAAGGTGTCAAACCCGGCATCTCTACGACGCAGTACGAGACGGTTGTCTGAGAGTTGCTACTGACACGCGTACATCTCGGTCAGTAGGTGGCAGTTACGACACGCGTTATGCTGACGTAAATGTTGGGAGTAGGGGAGATAATTTCGCTTGGCGAAATAAGTTGGGGCCCTTTGTCTGATTTTAAGATATTGGCCCGAGTTTGAAACTTTATTTTCATTCTCACTCAGTAACTTCGCAGTAAAGACAGAACTAGCCTTCGTTCGATTTCTAAATAATCTCTGTTAATAGAGATGGTCTTTAGTTTGGTCGAAGTGGTTTAAGTTCTTAGTACTTCTGTGTTTGAGGTAAAATATTATATACTATATTCTAGTATTTTGTGAAGTGATTAAGTGTTAAATCGCCGATTTCATTTTAAACCAGTTCTGTGTGCAGAGTGATTATTTTAATAGTTTGTTATTTTCTTTAGTCGACGAGTTACAGTGGAAATACATAATAAATTATATCTTTAGCTTACTAAACAAGTAGCTATAAGGAATTTAATTTAACGGCTAAATACTCAGTCGAAACTGTTTTAATAACAAACTTATAAATGCTAGACGCGACATCAGTGAGTTTTGACGGAATACGCATGATATTCCTAATTCATGATGATCGATATTTTTTTTATAACTTATTTCTCGGGTAGTTTTAAAATATAAGTCAAGCGGTCGGCTTGCTTTTTTAAAATGTAAGTTATATTGAGTACATAATATGTGAATGATTTATATGTGCTTTTCCTTTTATACAGTGAACTACTGACTCTACTAAAGCTCCCTTTACACCTAAACCTGGAGCCTCTCATGCCCTGGACCTGTATATCAAGAACACCATCCATGACATTCAGCAGCTCCGCCCTCGTAGATTGCATTATTCCAATCTCACTTCGGCGGAGTCCGGTGCTCTCTCCCTTCTTCGCCGTAGAGACGACATTGTCATCAAACCGGCTGACAAGGGAGGAGCCATTGTCGTCTGGCAGAAGGACTTGTACCTAAGTGAAGGTAAAAACCAGTTGACCAATGGCTCTTTTTACAGGTCCAGGACCAGCGATGCGACTGTCTCTAACAATCGCATTGTACACAACACGATTAAACAGCTTATCACTAGTAATGATCTTCCTCCCGAAGCATCTCATCTCAGGATTCATGACAGCTCTTTGGGCAAGCCTGTATTCTACATGCTCCCCAAAATTCACAAGATCGAAAACCCTGGAAGACCTATTGTCTCAGCCTGTTCTTGTCCTACTGAACACATTTCTGACTTTCTCGATAGCATTTTCCAGCCTATCGTTGAGAATCTTCCCTCCTTCATCAAAGACACCAATCACGCTCTTACTACTTTCTCCTCTATCCGACTCCCAGCAGACCGCTCCTACCGTCTTTTCTTGCTGGACGTCTGCTCTCTGTATACCTCTATTCCCCACTCTGATGGTCTCCGAGCTCTTCAGTTTTTTCTGGACCAACGCACTTGCCCTTCTATATCCACTGTCACCCTTCTCCGTCTTGCTGAACTGGTCCTTCAACTGAATTCCTTTGAATTCAATGGTCAGTTTTTTTGACCAAATTAGCGGTGTTGCCATGGGAACGAAGATGGGTCCCAGCTATGCCTGTCTATTCATGGGCCACTTGGAGCATCAGATATGGCAACAATACTCCGGTCCTTTCCCTGGGTTTTACCGCAGATATATCGATGATGGCATAGGTCTCACAGATATGTCTGAGACTGATTTACACCGCTTCATCGACTTTGTGAACCACTTTCACCCCACCATCAAGTTCACCTCCCTCGTCTCCACAGTATCTGTCAACTTCCTTGACATTACTATTTCTATCACGCCCTCCGGCCTTAATACCTCAGTATACTACAAGCCGACAGATGCCCACAGCTACCTCCTGTATACCTCTTCTCATCCTCGGGCCTGTCGTGACTCCCTTCCTTTTTCACAACTTCTCCGCCTCCGCCGTTTATGCCAAGACGACGATGACTTCCACTTACGAGCAAATGAGATGTTGGATTTCTTCCGTAACAGACTTTATCCAGAACATGTTCTCACCTCTGCTCTCCAACGTGTGCTCCCCATCTCTCGTCTGGAGGCCCTCAAACCTCACCATAAATCCACTTCGGATAGAGTCAAATTAATCTTGACCCATCACCCTCACAGTACTACTGTCAAACAGATCCTTTTCCGCCACCTCCCTATCCTCCAAGCAGAGCCTCTGACCCAAAAAGTATTCAGTGAAGCACCTTTGGTGGCATATAGACGTGACAAGAACTTGAAGGATCTTCTTGTTCACAGCCGTCTCCCAAAGGAGAATGCCACTCACTTTGGCACACTACCCTGTGGTCGGACACGATGCAACACGTGCAAGTATGTCATCTCAACCCAGAAGGTGTCCTTTCCTAAGGCTACGTACACCATCACTAGTAGCTTCACGTGTGAATCGCGCAATGTCATTTATACGATCATATGTAAACGTTGCTGCAAAACCTATATTGGCCAAACAGGCAAACGACTTGGGGACAGATTCAGCCAGCACTTAAATGACATCGCTCAGCAAAAGTCAACACCAGTTGCTATACACTTCAATGGTCCTGACCACCATGGTCCCATCGACATCCAGGTCACAGCGATCCGATCCTGCTCCTCTGACACTGCCAGCCGAGAACAGCTTGAGAACCGTCTTATCCACCGCATGGGGTGTCTAAAACCAGCCGGTCTCAACACTTTTCACACCTTTGTCTGAGGTCACCCTCTCCTCTCTTGCTCTATTTTACTCTTTCCACTCTTATCCTATTCTTCTATTTGTATGCCATATACATTTTTTTTATTTCATATTTATCTATCTCCCACTCATTCTGTCCTCTTCTATTTCCAGTCCCCACTTTTATCACGTTGGGTAGTTTATTTTCCGGTTTCGTTTTTTAGTTTCTTAGTATGCATTGTGTACATCCGGCGGCGGAAGTCGCTTTCTGTTCAGCCACGCGCTTATCAACAGGACAGCGATTTTGATAGAATTTCGGTTCTTGCCTTCAGGGAAGTACCCAGTTTTTATTTTATTTAGTTTTTATGTGTCCTATCTAGCCTTCACTTTCTTTCCTTTCCTGACGAAGGCCTTGTGGCCGTAACGTAGACTATTTTCTTTGTCTTTTGTCCTCGTAAGACGAATCACCTTTTTTCGATTTTTTTTCAAACCCATCCATCGTATTCCACGTCTTACCGCAGTTCCCCTCCACTTCCTCGAGTGAACTACTGGGGTGACCCGAACTTTACCGGCATTTAATAAGAGTTTCATATTTGTGAAGAAATAGACAGTCCTTATTTTGAACCACGTGGATTTCTCAAGTAACACTGGTCTGACAGTGCATATGCCAACTGAGTTAGACAGAAATACTGTATCCCACTAACGGGTTTCAAAGACTGTAATGATCAATACGGGACCTTTGCGCCAGATCTTAAATTCTTTCATAAACTCTACGTAAATTTTCTGCCTGGCGGCGTGAATATTACAAGAAATAACATTAACATTGTCCGACTAGATTATTTTTGTGGACAAATCTGTGGTGTGACCAACATATATTACCTTCCTGAAAGTAGACACTGATCTGACATTCCTTAAATTCTAGAAACCAAAGCTAATGACATTGTGCTCTGCTAACTTTCGTGCCTGGACAAATTTTATGTGACTTAATCAGACATTCGAAAAATTAGAACACCCAAGGAATCATTCCCTGAGACAGAGAATTCAGTACGTCTTTTGGAACTGGGGATTTCTTGGTCGATGACTGCATTTTCGGGTCTGTGTGAAGGTCCTAGAATTTATTATGTTCCCAAAGGCATCGAGCAAAGTTGTGAGTATACCTGTGAGCACATGGCCATGGCTGAATGAATGAGTGTACGCAGGTCAGAGTGTTGGTTTACCGTTGTATATTGTCACACATTTGCTGTCTAAATTTTTGTTTAATCTGCAGAATTTGTTGCTATTGCTAGAGTTTCTTTTTTCTTAGGCTAAATCAGATTATTCAACTCTGTTCATACATTTACGAGAGAAAAAAAAACAAAAAAAAAAACTCTTAGACTCAAACCCTATGTATCTATAACTCTTTGGGCCATCATCTGTTCTCTTAACGGGGCTGTGGACTAAACCTAGAGTTAAGATTCTAACGGGCTATCATCCTTGTAGCATTCTCTTGAATTTTATGACTATTTGTATATGTTTTTCCTTGATGTATTTCTTTGGTGTTGTGAGAAGATTTTAAATGATAATAAAAAAATCTCTTAAACTTAGAACACGTGTTGGTCAGCTCGTTCTAAAATAATATATATATATATATATATATATATATATATATATATATATATATATATATATATATATATATATATATATATATATATACATATATCATTGTTATAGTTTTCCCACGTCTGTGTGTTTAACTGTCGTCACGTGTATGTGCGTGCCCGTGAGTAGATAGAGATTTATGTAATATATATCTGTGGTTTAGACTGTCTGACTACTTTAGATCTGTCGTAGAAGATAGGTGAGAGAGAGAGAAAAGATTTCCTACTCTCAGAGACAGCCTCTATATCACATTCTATCATCTCACTCGTGGAATCTATTTCTTTTTACTAACTCTCACTGTGACTATCACTCATTCCAACTTATTCAGAAGGGACCAACCCAAGTCTTAATTTCCCTATCTTAAAATCTACGACAACACACACACACACACACATATATATATATACATATATATGTGTGTATGTATATATATATATATATATATATATATATATATATATATATATATATATATATATATATATATATATATATATATATATATATATATATATATATATATATATATATATATATATAGATTGCCAGCCACATATGCAACTGTTCATCAATAAGTAATTCATACATGCCAAATTGACATATAAGAAGAAAAAAACAAGAAAATGTATATGCTACCGTTACCCCATATGAGTTATGTATCAAGATTTTGGTACACAGCATCGCCATCATAGTTACTGCAGCTGTTTAAGATTCAGTCTTTTTCCGTGAGCTAATAATAGTTGCTATGTTACACTATTTACTTTTAACACAGGGTACAGTAAAAGGGATTGTGATTTCAAAGGCTTAATCGAACATTGGTACTGGCAATTGTACACAAAAAGCTACAGACTGTCTTAAATGGGTGCTTGCGTAGAATAGAAGGATTAATATAGTATGACAAGGTTACCAACGTGGAACTGATGACAAGAACTAGACAAGTGCCAGTAAAACAATAGATGAGAAGAAGACGATGGCGATGGATAGGACACACACAGAGGAAACCTGTTGATAGCATTACAAGGCATTACAAGTTCTGGAACCCCCAGGGCAAGAGAGGCAGAGGTAGACCAAGAAGCACATGGAGAAGGAAGCTGGAAAGAGGTGAAAATAATGAGGAGAACGGGGAAAGAACTTGAGATGATGGCACGTGACAGGAGGACTTGGCATGTCTTTGTTGAAGGCCTATGCTCTTTTGGGAGTGGAGGGTTATGATGATGATGAATTTTACACAAGCTAATACTTATTCTGGCCCTGATCACACACTATAAGATCTTCTGTCTCTCACCTCCTGGTCTGGTCTCCAGCACTAAGATTAGAAAAAACACTGCGGAAACTTCAAAACGCAATAGGTTTTAAAGTTGAAATTTTTCCGACGATAAAATATAACATTTTGGGGGTTTTTTTTCGGTGAAATCAATCAAAATTTTAGTTAGGGTGATATTTTAATTTTAAACGAACCACAAGTCAGGAATTTGATTTTAGCAAATTCTCCCCCTACTCAACCCCATGAACATTATGGCACAGCCATATAAGGTAATACCACTTAATTGCTACATTTATCCAAAATATTATATCATACTTTCTGAGGGCAGGAAAGTCAGCACACCCCAAACCGAGTAAACCAGGTAGCAGTTTACCATCTCTTCTTGACTGTGCAAACGACTGGGAGATGGCGATAGACCTACCTGGACGAGGGGCATATCCAGAGAGTATCAGAAAATCGCTGAGACGGCCGGCTATAGTGCTGCATTCTTCAGCATCGCTTCAGGTTATACTGATTGAACTGACCGCGCCATTTGAATCCAGATTGGACGAGCAACATTCGTTCAAAGCGGCCAAGTATAATGATCTGGCCGCGGATCTGAGACACGATGGGTTCACTGCAAGGGTCATGGCTGTTGAGGTGGGCGCAAGAGGGCTCGTGGCTGCATCAGTGTATGATATATTGAAACTGTGGGGGGCTGAGGGGACAGTCGAGAACAAGGCCACTGAAGAGGCTTAGTGAAACTGCTGAGAAGGCATCGTGTGGCTGTAGAACAACCGCAATGGGCTATGGAAAGCGTGACAGTAAACTCTGCGGTACAGAAAACACCAGGAATTTTTCTAAGTCCACAGTACGTTTTTTCATTGTACTGATGAAAGGGTTGTGACTGACGAGCAACAGGCGGTGTATATTATAAGAGGTGTTAGGCACAGAATTTCAGTTGCTAGCGCTCAGTGGCTAGCCTCGTCTGCTTTGCGCAGGAGTGTCCGTGTCTGTCCCTAGTTGTGTGCGATGGAACGAACGGAGTAATTTGTCTTCTCTTTGTTACTTTCACAATTGCCTCCACGGCTGGCAGAGTTGTGGATTTTAAAGTTGCTACCAAAGGGAAATGGGTTCATTTTCGATACAAGACAACAGGAGGCTGAGACACTTGGGAGTCATGACCCAAGTGGGCCCGCCCCCCTTAGAGTGTAAAGGAGTATACTGTGCCGAAACACTTGTCCGATGGGGGGACTACTTCTGATGATCAGATTGCCTCCTGTTGTATCGCTCTGTAAAGAGTTTCCTATTATTATACTACCAGCCCTAATTATTAAATCTGATAAATCTCCTCCAAGGTTGTACCCTCTTTTCATATCCTTTATATTACAACAAGACATCTTGCTTAAGATTATGAAGAGACCTGATGGAAATCGTTACGCTGTATGTTCTGCCCTAATTTTCCACGATTGTTAAAATCCAGACAACTTTAAGGTTGGGACGTATTTTAGCATGTCGTTCGCCACGTTATCTCTTCGATGACCTTCTATTTTATCACTATCAGACTAATTCACCCTATTAGCGGAAGTAATGGTGTAATGTAAGGTGATGATAGACGACTTAATAGACTATTGCTGGAATCTTGAGCAAATAGGTCAAGTGGTATTGATCCACATCTCGCTAAACGCGGACGTCCTCAAAGAAAAGATAAACGGGTCATGAATGTGACAAGCTGGTAAAATACATGGCGTCAACCCGAGAATACGATAATCATCGGTAGATGAAGGCGTAGAGTAAGATAATAACAGGACGAAAAGAAAAAAAAAGAAATGGCACAGTGCAGAGAAGTAAAGATGGTCACAGGAAAATTAACGACAGAATTATGACTGCCGCCGCAGGCGACCTTTGTCTTTACTGACTGTGTGTGGTACACCACTCTGAGTGGAGACCTCCCAGTACCAAAGACTGCTGTGCCTGTCTTCAGATTTGCTCCTTTCCTCAGACCTACGGGTCCTGAGAGTTCCTCTATAAATGCCTTTGTGCAGATGAGGAAGGACATCCCTCGAAACCTTCGGGTATATGAGGCTTTGTCCATTTTGGCTGGAAAGACGTCTCGATAGTTCGCAGGTTTTATAGCGAATATGAGTACACATGAGGGCAAGTTCGGGCACAATGGGCTAATCACCTGTTTGCCAAGTCACTTCGATTACATGTCCACCCATGGGCCTTGTGCACTTGGGTACCCTCTACACCTCGTTTCACGGGGTAGAAGAGGTTCCGATTATGAGATGAGATGAGATTATGACTGTCGTCACAAAGATAGAGAACCTTTACTCAAGGAATATTCTTACAAGCTAGATTATCGTACAAGAAAACAAAATTAGACAACAGAGAGTGACCGTAAAATCTCGCCCCGTGGTTAATGATAAGAAAGATTTGTCCCTCTTTTCTCATGAAGTGTTTTGCAAGATTAGCATTATTAACCCCGAGAAAAAAAAAAAAGAAACAAAATGAAAGGATACATGTAGACAAAAGGAAGGTTGAACAAAGATAGAAAGAAAAAACGATTGACCGAATGTCATTTTGTAACAATTTCCAAAACCAACCATAGAGAATCATACCTAGAGCCATGAAGCCAACACCCACTGAATAACTGGAATAGATTATGCACCTCCTGCCAATGGAGGATAGGAGAGATAGAGCCCAGCAGCAAACCGACGAATACAGGAGGCTGACGGACCACCCAAGTGTTCCATAGAATAAATGGTCTTGGACGGTGAAGACTGCAGCGAAGCAACTTTGTAGAATTAACAAAAACAAAGATGAGAGCAGACCCAATAAATGCCATTTCAATAACCAAGACCATCTGCGCTGCACACAAACTTCCTGTTTAGAAACAACAGTACTTCCCTGAAACGATATAAAACATTCTTAGTATTGAAAGAAAGAACACCCAGACGGTAATAGAAAGAAGAGCCCTAACCATAAAATACATAGGAAGCATTATCCAAGCCGCACCTGGACCCATGCATACACAGATAGCTCAGCAACTAATGCAACAGAGAATGGAGATGGATTAATTTTGCTGAGTTTAAGTAACGGGACATAGACAATGGTCTCAGTGGTAAAAGAAAATTCTCAAGTAACTTCATAGCAGAAGCAGAGGTTTTGCAAACTGCAACAGACGTCTTAATGGTTGAGGAATGCGCTGAAAGACAAGCAGAGTTCTTAATTGATAAGCTATTAGTTATGTCACATAATTTTGGGTCGCTCTCTTGTCCACTACTGCCGTATTCTGTGACAGTTGTTGTACTGACTAATAACGTGCTTTTCAGTGGTCGGCACCCTTTTCTTTCTCTGCTATGTAGCAGATATTTTATATTTTCAAACATTCTTATACTTCTCTCAGTGATAGGTCGTCATGTCTGTTTGGTTACCCGTTCCTCCCTGCTGGGAGAGGAACGGATGAGATAATATTAACCGACAATAATGTTGGTTAATCTTGGGTGTTGCTACATCAGACTACAGATTAACACTAAAATCGCTCCAGCAACTTTGGTTAAGCATTGATAAGGCGAACGTGTAGCACTTGCCAAGATGGTAAAGAGGCGATTTCTGTTTGCTCAAGCCGTGCCAGGCGATAAGATTACTGGCCCGCAGACGGATTATGTGTGCACAAGCAACGGATAAAGAGATTGCTTTTCTGTGCGACACATGTTGGACAGACGTGAATGAAATCATCATTTCCTGTAAACTTGTTTCAGGGACATTGCTTTACAGGAATGTAAGATGTTACATCTGAAACACATTGTCGAAAGAGTGTACGGACTTGTCACTTCCATATATGGGAGACGTGACCTTCTGCATCACGCACCGAATTTTCCATGTCGGGAATAATTTTGAATTACCTCACCTAAATATGCAGTTTTTAAACGATTGGCGGGGGTTCGAAATAGAGGAACCGCCAAATTCCTTATTGGATCCTGCCTAAACCGTAACAAACAACTGGGGGGAGGCAAAGGGCCATATAATCTGACACTTTAGACAGATTAGAACACTACGAGAATCGCTTGCCAGAACGACAACCAGACTGCCAGAGTTAAGACTAGAAACAAGATTCATAAATCGGACCGGACTATTGTTTGAGAAATTTGTTTTTTTGAGGACTTAAGAGCCCAGGAAAAAAGAACACTACAATTTTAACAAGGAAAACCGGAATCTGAGGAATCTGGAACACGGAGTCAAAGTGGGAATTTATTGTTACAGTAACAACCCCTAAGAACACGTGTAAAACACATCTGCTAGTACCTTAACCTATTTCTCTGAGTAAACAGTCTGTGAGCCAAGATTGGCGTAGGTTGTACATTTTACATTCTATATTTTTAATTACTAACATGTGAACTAATATGTATATATTGTCATGTGAATATTAATATGTGAAAATTGCTGGTGGATGTCCAAGTCATTCAGGCTGATAACCTCAGCATATAGAATGATGGTTTCTTGAACCACCACTGCAAGGGCTGGTGACTGCTTTATTGCTAGTTTTTTAAAGAGAACTAAACAGCATAGGTAGTCCCAAGTTCTATATGGAGCAGAGAGGGAAAGTTAGTTAGTTGCTTATCCTTTACAGGACGTGGCAATCAACCCCAGCTTTTATTGGCTGTTTGTGATTTTTCTAGGCAATTTTTTACATTCAGTAGTTTGCTATTGCTTTCTGAACGGTACGGCGCTTATACCATTGTTAAAAATCCACACAAAGCGATCTGCTACCAAACCGCCTGCAGCAGGTTTCGAACCTGGTATATCTGGATTATGAAACTGCGTTCATATCCATTAGGCCACAGACGCGGACAGGGAGGGAAAGATGAAAGAAATGATGTACATTCTAATTATAATACTTACCTTTACAAACCAGTGTAAATGTTTAAGTAAACTTATTCACTTTAACAATAATGAAAGTTTTCAAGCTTTTCCACCGGTGTAGATGTAAATGAAAACAGATTCAATGTATGTTGTGAACATTTTTCAACCAGTGTATATGTAACTGAAAACAGATTCAGTCTGTAGTGTGAACATTTTTCAACCAGTTTAGATGTAAATGTAAACATATTAACCATTTCATTTGAGTGTAGAGTAAATATAAAGCTATTTAATTTAAATGTAAAGAGTTTTCTCTCGATGGATTAAGCTTAATTCTCATCGAGGGTAAAGTCTGAGGTAGATGGGATGGTGGAATAAGAAGATGGGGACACATAAGTATGTGTAGGGAAACTCAATACTCAGAGGGTATTCTATTCTCTTCTTTTACCATACTAGTTGGTGGTACCAGGTGAGGGTACTTTCTCTGGAACAAGAAGGGTACAAGTGGCCTGAAGTCGAAGCTTTTCCCCATCATCAGACGGGGCTTAAAGACGAAGGACCAACTTCTTAGACACTCCCTGATACTTCTGGGAACGTGCTGTGCCCTAAAACCTTGACCAGTGACGAGCGATATCAGCGATCCAGTCTACCAAGAACCAAAACATCAGAAGGAGCAAAACCGTCACTGACAGCTAAGTAACACATAAAAGCTGCCAACTGACCTCCTTTACAAACTACCATTACATCACAATAGTGATGATAATTTTTCTGATAAATAATTATTCATTTTTTTAAAACCTTGTTAAAACCTAAATGATTATTAAATCTATTATTTGTAAATATACACATTTAACGTCGATTTAGTCATTTTTAATGTACTGCATGTTTGTCTCAGTCAATTCACTAAATACACTCTAAGCAGAGCAATACCACAATAAGAAGAATTCCACTGAGTAAATCAGGGTGGGGGCTTGAACGAGCTTAAATAAATCATTGCATAACCCTGTCTTCACAAAAGGCGGCGGATCAGATATACGTTAATAGTGATCGGCACTAGGCAGCATTTTTCTTGACTTCTGAAAATATCTTGTGAACACTCCCTTGAGATAGAAACATCATTATCCTTCTATCTACAACTCTGCCAAGAGTAATCTTGATCGAAGGTAGACACCTTTGAAGACCCATATTAGATACTCTTGAGTTTTGGCCACTTTTGGACCACTACTGCAAAGTAGGGGATGCAATTCTGTGACAAGTAGATATAACGCTGAGGTAAAAAAAAATGACGCTGTCAGCGAAAAGCCATTGAATCAACTGAGTTGTGATGTAGTGGATTCCAGCACATTGCAACATCCCTACAATAAAGCAGAAAATAGATTGGCAAAGGAAAGTGGAAAACTACCTCAGCCTGACATCAGCATAACTTATGAAGGGGCTACGAGCTTTATCAGAAGCTGGAACAGAAACAAGTGGGAATCAGAGAATCCATGCCACCAGAAGAACGATGTATATTACCAGCTTAGCAGAGGTGGAATCTTCACACTCCGCACAGGCCACAACAGATTGAGATACCATCTACTCAACAAGCTAACATTGGGAACAACCGACGAGTGACACCGACGTTTGCTGAGGGAGACTGAGCACGTATTGGTTTGCCAGAAGTGCAATGAGGTCGATTCTAATCAATAATAACAATAACTCTGCGCATAATAAAACAAAAATCATACTACTAACTTCGGACAGACACAGCATACCTCTAAAGAGCTTCCACAGCTCTCAGATCCTAACCTCGATCCTACAAGCACAATCTCACCTGCAGATCACATTTTGCCCGAAACAACTTGGCGACAGCAGCGTCCTGGGTCTCCTCTGTCCCTAACCACTGAAGACGCACTGAGATCCACTTCTGACAAACAGATAGGTTCTTCCAGTCCTCTCTCTCATGCTGACTTTTCACCAAATTTCGTGATATCTCAGACCTTTTCTAAATCATAATTTCATCCAGCCAACCCTCGCTTCTCATTTTGTCATATGACATAAGATACTCAATCAGCCACACCGGAGTAACCATACTCAAATATAAACACGTTCAACCACATCATGCAGTAAACATTTCAAATCTATCTAAACTGATCTCGTGCTCACACATATCTTAAACAAAACCCGACAACCAGTATAAACTTCACTCGCAGAAGTCTGCGAAACCCACACCAAAAAAACAAAAATATGCCTTGATATGTAGAAACTACGAGATGAAGGACGTCCTTTTAAAAGATCAGTAAAGAAACATATAAAGAATCTAGAAGATCAGTGATGCCGTTAGATCAGAACAGTGAAGAACATATCTAGAAACTAGAAGATCAGTGACGCCGCTAGAACAGATCAGTGAAGAACATATCTAGAAACTTAGAGATCAGTGACGCCGTTAGAACAGATCAGTGACGCCGTTAGAACAGATCAGTGAAGAAACATATCTAGAAACTAGGAGATCAGTGACGCCGCTAGAACAGATCAGTAAACACACATGTATAGAAACTATGAGATCAATGACGCCGTTAGAACAGATCAGTAAACAAACATATCTAGAAACTAGGAAATCAGTGACGCCGTTAGAACAGATCAGTAAACAAACATATCTAGAAACTAGAAGATCAGTGACGCAGTTAGAACAGATCAGTAAAGAAACATATCTGGAAACTAGACAATCAGGGATGTTGTTGCAACAGATCAGCGAAGAAACATGTCTAGAAGCTAGAAGATCAGTGACGCCGTTAGAACAGATCAGTAAAGAACATATCTAGAAACATTGAGATCAGTGACGCCGTTATACCAGATCAGCGAAGAACATATCTAGAAACTAGAAGATCAAGGATGTTGTTACAACAGATCAGTGAAGAAACATATCTAGAAACAAGGAGATCAGTGACGCCGTTAGACCAGATCAGTGTAGAATATATCTTGAAACTAGAAGATCAAGGATGTTGTTACAACAGATCAGTGAAGAAACATATATAGAAACAAGGAGATCAGTGACGCCGTTAGAACAGATCAGTGAAGAAACATATCTAGAATCTAGAAGATCAGTGACGCCGTTAGAACAGATCAGTGTGGAAACATATCTAGAAACCAGGAGATGAAGGACGTTGTTAGAACATATCAGTGAACATAAATATCTAAGAACAAGGAGTTCAGGGATGTTGTTACAACAGATCAGTGAAGAAACATATAAAGAAACTCGAAGATCAGTGACCCCGTTAGAACAGATCAATGATGAGATGTATCTGTGACAAAACGGGGCGGCCCCTATCGATCTTTGTTTCTCTCCAGCAGTATCGGTGCATTTAGGTTACTGATTTTTATTATATGCTGTCAATTTTCGCACTTTTTTTTCTTTTTTTTTTCTTGTTCTGCTTGTGTGGCAAATATTTTGTAGGTGCAAACATTTGTTGGCACTCTTCTCTGTGATGTCACCTGTTTGTTACCCGGTCATCCTGGCTGCGGTGAGCAACTGAGATAAGATAGTCGCCGGTGTGTTTAGATTAAACTGCTGATAAGACGACTCGTTTGGTAACCAAGATGGGCAGACACGGAGTTTTTGCGTACTCATACGACAGATAACGAGATTACTGTCTGTGTGACACATGTGGGCAGACAAGTGTGACATAAGCGCTTCCGGGCCGACTTGTTATGACAACATTACTTTCTAATAAAGTAATAAGTATTACAGTTTACCCATGTTGTCATGTGTGTCTACCGATCTGCCTGTGAAAGTGTATGCAAGGTATCAGATGTAATACGTGACGTAATATACAGAGGTCCAAAAAGGTAAGTAAAAGTGCTTCATTGACTATAAGAAGGCTTTTGACAGAGTCCATCACGAGAAAATAATTGAATGCCTTGACGACATTGGTATTAGTGGAAAAGACATAAGAATACTCAGTAACCTTTATTGGGAGCAAACTGCTACAGTAGGATCTGGCAGGAATTACATATCATACACAGACATAAAAAGAGGTGTCAGACAAGGTTGCGTTCTGTTCCCGTGCCTATTTAATCAATACACAGAATAATTTTTCAGACAGATACAGGAAATGCTAGGACTGAACATCAGAGGAAGGTCAATAAACAACCTTAGATATGCAGTTGATACCGCGTTGTTAGCTGAAAGTGAACAGAATTTACAAGAACTAGTGAAGCAGCTTGTCACATAATTGGGTTCGCTCTCTTTTCCTCTCCGGCAGTATTGTTATTTTAGAGTCATTGTTGGCACATCTTCTACGTAATAATTCGCCATGTCTGTTTACCTGACCGTCACTGCTGAGAGAGTAGACAGATGATAGAATATTGACCGACGGTCATGTTGGTAAAATTCTCGTGTATCAAACATTGGGCGCAACGGATTAACACGACGTACGCCCAGCATGTTTATTTAGCGCTGATATGGCTATTGTGATTCACTAATTAATGTCGTGAAGAGTCACAGCCCAGATGGTTAAACGAGTGTCTGTGTTTGTACAAGGACGGGGAGATAAATTATCCGTCTGCGGATATATTACAGACATGCAACGGACAGAAGTGTTACGAAGACATTATTTGTGATTATGTAGGGAGTTGTAGTGCAATCATTACCTCGAATCGACGGATATACCAATTCCATATTTGGAAAGTGACCTTTTAAATAACATGCAGAATTTTCCTATGAAGAAATTTTTTGAATAGACGCCATCAAACCACGTATGATTGTAACTATTGGCCGGCATTCGAGATGTAAACATAACAACATTTCTTATTGGAGCCTGGTCTAAAAGTACACAACAACGTGCGTGGGACTTCTTTTTTTTCTTCTTCTTCTTCTTCCTCGTTCACCCTGAAAAGGACGGTGGTTGCGTTGTGTCTGTTTACGCCTAAGCTGTGATATCTGCACCTTTCGGTCGACACATCCGACTTCAGCACGGCATTTCTTAGGGACCGGGTTTGCCTTCCCATTGCGATCCGCACTCGCGCAGCCAGACTGCACTGCTGCAGACTGTTTCCAGGACCACCACGTGGAGGTGGAGTGCGGTCTTGACCAGCTCTGGTTCGCTGGTCCTGATGCAAGCAGTACAGCTATGGATCGCTGACTGCATTCACTATTGCTGCATCTTGGGGTCCCATCTTGGGGTGCGTGGGACGAAAGTTGCAATATAACCTAACACTTTAGTCGGTTGAAAGCACTGTGAAATTCAACTCGTCAAGAGACCAGCCAGACAGCTAGAGTAAAGAATAAGATAAGAATTCCATTTATCGGACCGGACCTTGTTTGAGCCTCTTGAGGACTTATTTATATGTCCCAGGAAGACTCTACCTTTATTAACACGGAAAACCGGAATCTGAGGAATCTGAACACGAAGTCAGAGTGGGAGCTTATTGTAAAGTGACACCCCAGAACACGTGGAAGGGGCATCTTAAACAAGTTGCTTAAACTGTTTCTCTGAGACAGGAGTATGTGATCCTAAAGACAATTTTGGGGTGAGTTGTACATTTATAATTCTATATTTTACATTATTAATACGTGTAATGTAATAAAAGTTTTCTACTCACTGGGATTAAGATCAATTCTCAGAGAGGGTAAAGTTCTGAGGTAGATGGGATGGTGGAATGAAAAGACGTGACAGATGAGGATGTGTCAGGAAAACGCAAAACTCAAGAGGTATTTGTTCTCTTCTTTTGTGACACTAGTCGGTGGTACCAATTGAGGGTACTATCTCTGGAACAAGTGAGAGTATAAGTGGCCTGAAGTCGACGCTAGACACCATCATCAGACGGGTCTTAAGAGACGCTGGGCCAGCTTTGTGATTACTCCCTGATACTTCTTGGAACGTGTCACAACTTTCAGACTTGACCAGTGACAATTGAACCAGTCATCTATCTGCAAAGAACCAAACATTAGCGGGAGCAGAAACCATCAAACTATTGGCATCTAAGTAAAACTTAAAAGCTGCCAAGTGAACTGTTCATGTTTCGAAAGCAATAACATCACCCTGTGATGAGTACTTTTAAAAAAGAATTATTCATTTTTTACAGTTAAACATAATTGATTATTAAATTTGTTATTTGTGTATATACAAATTTAACGTTGATTTAATCATTTTGACTGTACTGCACTCGTATATCTCAGTCATCTTAAATACACTAAGAAAAGAGCTACTAAATTAAGATTTCACTGAATTAAATCAGCTGGGGGCTTGAACGAGCTAATTATAAGACAATCCTTCACAACAGCTGACGGCAGATACTACAGTTAACATTGCTGGGACTCATTCAGCATTGTTCTTGCTTTCTGAATATCTTGTGATACTGCCTCGAGGTAGAAGCATCATTACCCTTCTATCTACAACTCTGCCAAGAGTAATCTTGTGCGAAGGTAGACGCCTTTGAAGACCCACTTCAGATACTCTAGGTTTTGGCCACTGTTTGGCCACTACTGCAGAGCAAAGGAGAGGCAACCCGTGACACAAGTAAACATCAGACGTCACGAATATGGATTGGACATTAACCTAGAGGAAACTATGATAATTATAATTAGCAAACAGACAATAAGCCCACATTAAGCATAAATGGGAAAATCCCGGAACAAGTCATGAGCTACTCATATCTTGGTCATTTAATAACAGAAGATGGCAGATGTGAAACAGAAATCAAGAAGAGAATAGGAATGGCCAAAGCTAAATTCAACAACATCAGACAAATACAGACATCTAAACAGTTAACTCACAAATTAAAAGTGAGAATCATAAAATATTTTATATTTATTCTTCATTACTGTATGGTGCAGAAACATGGACAATGAATAAGAAATTGAAAGACACAATTCAGCTCTCATGATGTGGATATTTAGATGAATGAGGAGCATCTCATGGAAAGCGAAGAAAACAAATGAGGTTCTAGAAAACCTACATATGAAAAAGAAGTAACGAAGGAGCTCAAAATTAAGTTGCTAAAATATTTTAGCCACATAAAAAGACATAACACCTTGCAGAAGACCATTGTCGCAAAATTGGTTTCAAGTCATTGCAAACGTTATCAGTTAGATTTATAAACCCGTCTACGATCGAACGACCGCTTTCAAAATGGCGGCGTATCAGCGAAATGTGTATCGGACAGAGGAAATCGCCAACGATAAATAACAACAGAAGGGAATCCGTATGAAAAGGATTTTACATTTCAGTACAGGGAAGGATGGTGTATACTGCATATAAGATGGAACGGTAGGAAGTTCTCATTTACGGAGATATATGCGTATTTCGGCTGCTCACAGTTACGCTAAAAGCATGTAAACCCACTTCTGTTCTAAATATTAAAAGCAACAAATAACAGTTTGGGAATTTACATGGATAGGAAGATAGAGTTTTATCAGCTGTATAAAACTAGATAAGAGGGAACAATATGGATATTATATATGCCGAGAATGATAAAGGCAAAATTTCAGTCGACGCACAGATCGGCCGAAATCACTGTTCGGGAAGGATTTTTCAGGTTAGGTTTAGGCTGTGACGTCGGTACTCTCCGATACGTCCGCGCTTTGCGTATAAGTAGCGGATCGGTAAACTGAGAGAGATACACAACGAAAGAGGTTTGAGCCAGACTGGAGGCCGAGTTCGCCACTATCCATGAATTGTGAGCGGATCGCCAGAAACATTTTTAAGTCCAGTATCTGAAGTCTGAGGGTAAGCGAAATTATGATAACTACCGTGTATAATATTTGTTATTTCAGGTTCATATAGAATTCACAAAATATGCCTGTATAATAGTCATTGATATAATGTATTGCATTTAATATGATCTAAACATGTACATTGTGGAAAATTAATCACAAATAGCCCCACAGCCAAATGAAGATATATTTATCATATTGCTTTATCGATTACGAAGATAAAGGCAGTCCCATGGCAGAGAGTGTCATAGGGAAATGAAGTGTTAGAAACTTCAGCATGGAAGATCCCAGTTACGAGGCTAAGGTGACTAGTCCCCTTCCTCGCTGCCTTTGCCTTCCCTAGTTCGAGCGCACAACTTTGTACCCATTTACAGCTGGTAAACTGGAGTGTTCTATAGCCAGTTTCAGTAGAAAGCAACCTGATCACGTGGTCACTCACTTTCTTTATTTATGTATTACTTTTGTGTAGATGCTAAGGATAGCATCAGTATTTGAATTTGTACTTGATATGATTTGGAAGGATCAAGTTATAGCATATGAAGGGATGTATAGGAGCGGAATAAACCAGATGATGTTTATTACTGATATGTTAATATTAATTCTGTATCATTGAAATGATGTTACTTGCTATGACTGTATAACTTTGACACCTGATGACTGACTTGTCTGACTTATGTGCTAGTCAGTTACACTTAATTGACATGTTAATATTAATGCTATATCACTGCAATGATGTCCTTGCTTACTATGATTGTATAACGGTGACATCTGATGACTGACTGGTCTGACATCTGTGCTAGTCAGCTACAAGTCTAGCCAGATACTAGCCAAGGCTGATATGTTGCAGGTTCCATGAAATAACTCAAACCAGACTGTCCAGTATCAGAAGCCGGTGCAGTTCATCCGAGGCAATCCCACAAAAGTGCAGGACCCCAAAGAGTGAACTTCAACTGGTCATTGGCATCCCTACTGTTGGGCCTACCAAGTCTGATATCAGCAAAGGACAGTTTCAGCAGTACCAAGTTGGAAAGATAAGTGTCCTGTTTGACACTGACCACCTATACATGTGAAACAGCCAATAGTTCAAAACAATAATTAACCATACAGAAATTCAGTCAACTGATGACAGTTATCCTTAAATTCAAAGGACTAATAACAGTGATTTCAGTAAATTTATTATTTAAGATCTTGAAGTCTAAACAGACAATAATAGTAATTGTGTGAATATTTTTATATATATATGTGTATACTCTTTTCCAACTAGTAGAAATAGAATAATAGTGCAATTATTAAACTATTTTAACTGTACCTGAGGATTTATTCACTTCTTCCATTTTGTGGGTTCAGTGAATGTACATTTTACTTATCCCCTAGCATATAAGTAATCATAAGATAGTCACAGGGAGGAGACACCTTAAATCCTGGTACTACTTCTTACCAACTGGGCCAGGGTTTTCACAGTCTGACTATTTTTATGATAACAATACACCAGTGCTTATTTCTAAGACTGGGGTATTACTTGTAAGGTCAGAACTCTTTACTGGCATACTCTTACATAATAAATAATTTTAAATAACCTCCCGCTACAACCATAATAGTAGGCAGAGTTGAAGGTAAACATGCAAGTGGAAGACAGTGTTATAAGTGGTAAGATAACATCAAGAGATGGACAGGAAAGAGTCTATCAGAGTGTACAATCAAGTCAAGAGACAGAAGAATTTGGAGATCAATTGCAGCAGACCTTCTTCTTCTTCTTCTTCCGTCCTTAGCCACTGACCGTCAAAGCAGTCAGTGGCCATTACGCCTAGTGGCGTCTTAGGGCAACAGCAGATAGGTTTTCTTTGCCATTGTTTCCCATCACGCCTATTGGCGTCTTTAGGGCAACGGCAAATCAATCCATTTGCTGTTGTTTCCGTAATCGAAGTGACTGGCAAACGGGTGATCAGCCCGTTGGTAGCAGACCTTCGTTTCGCGGTAATGGCTGCTGATGATGATGATCCAATTATCCCCATACAGATTTTAAATATTACATTTAAGGAATGCAACATTGTAAAATTAGCATTAAAGTATTCTCTCTCTCTCTCTCTCTCTCTCTCTCTCTCTCTCTCTCTCTCTCTCTCTCTCTCTCTCTCTCTCCCTCTCTCTCTCTCTCTCTCTCTCTCTCTCTCTCTCTCTCTCTCTCTCTCTCTCTCTCTCTCTCTCTCTCTCTCTCTCTCTCTCTCTCTCTCTCTCTCTCTCTCTCTCTCTCTCTCACACTCTCTCTCTCTTACTCTCTCTCTCTCACTCTCTCTCACACTCTCTCTCTCTCACTCTCTCTCACTCTCTCTCACTCTCTCTCTCACTCTCTCTCACTCTCTCTTTCTTTCTTTCTCTCACTCTCTCTCACTCTCTCTCACTCTCACTCTCTCTCACACTCTCTCTTTCTCTCTCACACTCTCTCTCTCACTCTCTCTCTCTCACTCTCTCTCTCACTCTCTCTCACTCTCTCTCTCCCTCTCTCTCTCTCACTCTCTTTCTCTCACTCTCTCTCACTCTCTCTCTCACTCTCTCTTTCTCTCACTCTCTCTCACTCTCTCTCACTCTCTCTTTCTCTCACTCTCTCTCTCTCTCACTCTCTCTCACTCTCTCTCTCTCACTCTCTCTCTCTCTCACTCTCTCGTTCTCTCTGTCAATCATCATCAAGGTGATATAATAGATAATGGTTCGAAAACAAAAGTAGATTAAGGATAAATATTATCAGCACTGATCCAATATTCGAAAAGGCAGTGACTCCAAGAGTAGGGACTGAGCGTATGTTTCAGATCATATAAAGAATGTTCCAAAGATCAGCAGCCAGAGTAAGCAAAGCTTTTATGTGAAAAAAAGTCAAAACTAAGCGTAGGCACCTGTAATCTGTTTGATCATTGACTACGTCTTCCATATATTTGAATAACGGATATAATCATAGGATGATGATGACGCAGCATGTTTAAAATATCTCAGTAATTTGTTAATGATTCTTAATGGATGCCACTGTTTGGTTCTGGCGCCTTTGTACTGGTATTAAAAATGTGTTATTTATTTCGACTTGATGACCTTCATGTGTTTTAAAATTTCGGATGCTCGTGCATCGCCTCGTTGGTTTGTTTATTCCTGGTGTAAAAATAAAAAAAGAGGAAGGTAGCCCTATGGACGTTACTTTGCAGCAGGGGGTTAAGGGCTTGAATCTTTATTAAATCCAACTTTATGAGGGGGAGGGGTGACTTGCTCCTTTGCTCGCTACCTTTGTCTTCCCTAAGCCACGAGCAGGGTCAAATACCCAATAACAGCTGGATAGACAAGAGTGACGCAACTGGGTTTTGAACCAAGTTATTTAGCCACAAGATGCAAGCGCTTTAACCCCTGTGCCACTGGACGTTTGATTTCAGAAGTAAGTTTCTAAATCTAATTTTTTTTTTAACTTCTGCCTTTGGAAAAAAATATATATTATCAAAGGACATGAACTGTATGCATTTAGTAAGTGTGATTTAAAAACAAATTGTCCGGTCATTTATGGATTTACTTGTCTTCACTTTCAAACAAAAACAAGACTGCCTAAAGTGTTCTTGGTTATATTGAGGCACATGTTGTTTTTTTAATTATTTATTTTTAAAAATTTTGTTATCATGAAATATATTGTTTTTGTCAATGTATTATTGGTTGATTGTTTCCTTCATTTCAACTTTCACTTGCGGGCTTATTTATCTCTGTTTTAATTGAGGCTATTTTATGGTTTTGGTTATTTTGATTTCTAATTTCTTTGTGTTTTGATGAACGGTGACTGACTAAAGGCTTAAACATTTTTATGAATTGCGTGATAAAATGTCATTGATTTTTATCGTCTGCAATCATTACTCTGTGCCAAAATTTCTTCCTTTCTTTATCACACTCTTTCTTTGTATTTTTCACCCTTGTTTTATCTTTCTAAACATACTACGGACTGATGTTATGCTCAGAAAGAGACACGTGTGGAAACGCATATCTGAAGATATTCTCAATTATTGTTATAGAATCATTATGCCTACATCAAATAGCCTACGCCACTAGCGCTTAACAAAGACGAGTACTAAATACCTATTTGATCTACAGCGGCCAACTGTGTGTGTGTGTTTACTGAATGTAGTTATGCCATTGTTTAGGCTAATATATTCCTCTACAGATGTAGATAGCCTTAAAAATTCATCAGTACAGTTTTTTATGAGAATACTTATTTTTATACGGAGCTCTTTTTTGTTTCTTCCATTCTCCCTCCTCCTCTCTCTTTTACTGTTATGGGTGTTCCATTTTCTGTGATCTATAAGATATTGTCTCTCTTTCCCCTCTTTCTGTGCACCATGCTCTTATTTCTTTCTTCGCCAAATTGGAAGTCGTTATTTAAAAAATAAAGAAAACAACATGCAATCACTGCTGATGTTCAGAAAAAAAACTCACATTTCCCCTGAGTTAATGTATAAAAAGCTTCGTGTATGTGTCGGAATAACCTCGAACGTCACATTTACCTGTGCCCTCCAATAATTTATTCTGTGCTCTTCACTTTAGTTTTTCACACCTCTGACAGTATTTGGTATTTTCGATTCATTGTTTACACTGCCTTCCCTTAGTTATTGTTATGTCGAGACTTCAGCGACCATCTTTTGCTAATTAAGGTAATCAAGCCCTTTTGTTTGAACCCATATTGACACCTGGGATCGGCAGAGAGAAGTGTGGTTTCAATGTGTAACACATTTTCCAGCCGATTAATAAGTAAACAACCTTGGGATGGCCACAGTCGATTATCTTATCAACTGGTAATAGTCCTGTCTGACCAGGTTGTCAATGTTGACTAGACTGGGGTAAATGAGATAATCGTTTCCGGACAAGTCCTTCTGGAAGAATAATTATCCATCTTGAAAGAGATTACCTGTGATAAATTTTGAAGTTGTGAGTGTAAATATGATCGATAATAGACGAAAGCTGGCATTCCATATATGGCGATTGTAAACAACACATTTATTTTCGCATTTGTTATGTAGGAATTTTTTTCGTGAGGGAAGAAGAAATATACGCTCTTGCATGATATTGGCTTGGCCTTTGAAATGTAAAAGTACAACATTTCTGAATGGAGCTTTGTCATATTGTAGCAATCTGGACGTGGGCCGAATGTTGCCTTATAATTTAGCGCCTTGTGAGTTTACCGCACTGTGAAATTCAACTCGTCAAGACGACAGCCAGAAAAGCCAGAGAAAAGAATAGGATCATCATTCCACTTTAAAGGACCGGAGAACGTGTTTGAGCATCTTGTGGACTTGTATCCCAGGAAAACTCTAATTTCATTAACACGGAAAGCCCGGAATCCTAGGAACCGGAACACTAAGACATAGTGGGATTCTATGTGCAAAGCAATACCCCAGACCACGTGTACGAGGCATCTTAAACAAGTTGACTTAACTATTTCTCTGAGCCAGAAGTCGGTATTCCCAAAAGGTATTATGGGGAACGTTTTACACATAAAATTCTATATTTTGCATTTATTAACATGTTAAAGGTGCCAATTGTTGTCGTAGCCAGGAGTGGAATTGAGGACGAGCTCTCAATATCTGACCAAATGCTCCTAAGGCGTGCGTAACACATAGCCTCTGACACCAAAAGTCCAACTCCTGATCTTCTCGTGGCGGCACCGTTTAATACTAACAGGAGAAGGGGAGAAGGACGAGTGTCTGGCGCCTTAAAACCAGATTGCTCCAGGTACATTTTTGTATGTACCTTCCAGGGTAACTTGGAGAGGAGATGGGCACAGCCAAGCAAACCTCTTGCCCGCTGAAATGCTATGATGGAAAGTCAACTCAGTAATAATATGCCGGATCGGCCGAGGCCCGGATTAACAACGACCGCGTTCTCATTGCCCCTTGAGAGTGATAAGTCAGCGAATGGGGTACAAATACCTGTTTTGAAACTTCCTAGAGAAAGTTTTGTTGTTGGAACGTGGAATGTACGCACGCTATATGCGTGTGGAAAAGTCAGAGAACTAACACATGAACTTATTAGATACTCGTGGGACATCCTGGGCCTAGCAGAAGTCAGATAGACAGGATTAGGTGAATCAATAACGGATGATGGTCACAAAATTTGATTTAGTGGAGATGAGTCCAAACATCAGCATGGAGTAGGTTTTATTGTACATAAAGATAGATTGAACTCTGTCATCAGCTGCATCCCAATAAATAGCAGGCTTATCACCATACGTATTGCAGCACATCCAAAGAACATCTCCATCATACAGGTATATGCCCCCACTACTGACTATGAGGATGAAGCAATTGATACATTTTATGAAAATCTGGATGAAACAATTAAGAAAATTCCAAAGGTAAAAATCTTCTCATCGTGTTAGGTGATTGGAATGCTAAAATAGGGTCAGATGCATACGGTCAGTGGGCTGGCGCAGTGGGGAAATTTGGGACAGGAGAAACCAACGATCGAGGACTAAGGCTACTAGAATTTGCCAGCAACTATAAACTAACCCTTGCAAATACACTATTTCCTCATAAGTTATCAAGAAGAACAACGTGACATGCCCCGAAAACTGAGATGCATGGCCAAATTGATTTTATTCTTGTATCCAAAAGATTCAAGTCCAGTATTAATAAAGCCAAGACTTGGACTTTTCCTGGCGCCGACATTGGTAGTGATCACGACATGGTATTGATGACGCTCAAGCTTAAACTCAAAAAGAACTATAATCAAAACAGATGTTCTCAGTTAAGATTCAATTTAGACAAACTGAAAGATCCAGAAATCGCGGGAATCTTTGAGGCAACGGTTGGAGGAAAATTCGCAGCTCTCAACTTTCTGGAGGATGATATCAACTCAATCACAGAGAACATGAAAGACGTGCTCATTGAATCAGCAACAGAAATACTTGGTAAAAGAAAGAAAATAAACAAACCATGGGTTACAGATGACATTCTGAAGTTATTTGATACACGGCGGGAAATGAAAAAGGTTAAGAAAGAGGTTCCTGAAGCAGCATGGCAATACAGTATGGTGAATACAAATATTAGAAAGAAAATGAAACAGGCCAAAGAAAAATGGGTAGCTGATCAATGTGAGTCCATTAATACGGGGCTAATAAAAGGTAACAGCAAGGCAGCTTTTGACACATTAAGAAGACTATCAAAACCCCAACAGCCCAGGGTAACTGACAAAGAAGATAGCAATGGGCCTCTGCTCAATGAAAAAACAGCTGTAATGAGAAGGTGGACAGAATATTGTAAAGAATTATATAACTGTAAACTCGACACTGACTATAGCATTTAAAACAGCATTAAGTGCGAAAACAGGGAACTCGGAAATGCAGCAATATTACGGGAAGAAGTGGAAGAGACTATATGTTCGATGAAAGGAGGGAAGTCACCGGGTGTGGATAATATCCTTGCAGAGCTCTTGAAATATGGAGGACCAGATATAGTAAAAATCATGACAACGATTTGCCAGAAGATATGGAGTTAAAAAAAGGGCAAAAAGAGTGGACGCAGTCATTTGTAATACCGCTTCCAAAGAAAGGAAATCTAAAAATGTGCAGAACTACAGAACCATTAGCCTTATTAGTCATCCAAGTAAGGTGATGTTAAGGATAATTGTGAACAGAATAAAACAGAAATCATAAGAAATCTTGTCCGAGGAACATGCTGGCTTTAGACCAAAAAGAAGTACCTCAGAACAAATCTTCAATATTAGATTACTGATCGAAAACATCTCCAGCATCAACACGATTTATACCATAACTTCATCGATTTCACAAAAGCCTTCGATCGGGTCTGGCATGAAGGCTTATGGCAAATAATGAGAACATTAAATTTTGATACCAACATCATAGATATCATTGAAGCACTATACAAGGACGCAAGCAGTGCTGTTTTTGCAAGCAATGACATTGGAGAATTTTTCAAAACAACTGTAGGAGTTCGCCAGGGATGTATCCTGTCCCCAGTGCTCTTTAATATATATATATATATATATATATATATATATATATATATATATATATATATATATATATATATATATATATAGAACATATTATGCAGGAGGCTCTCTACGATTATAAAACAACCATATCGATTGGAGGCCGACCTCTTTGCAATCTACGTTTTGCTGATGATTGTGGTAAAGTGGGATGTTATAAATATTTATAGGGGACTTAGTGTACTGACTGAGATCAGCTGTGAAGGTATCTGTATCTAATAAGTGTGGTGTATTACAGATGACCTTACTTGCTACCACATTTATGCCTCAGTCAGAATTATTCTGGAATATTGTGATGACTACGTTAAATGTCTAGGGTTATGAAAATGATGAAGTGTAAGTCACAACAACAACATACAGATAAACAATTTAATTTATTCTACAACACTTTACAACACTGTGACACTCACACACATATAACACTCTATAAGACTATCTTAAATGAGTCAAGTGATTAAGGTTAAAAAATATATGTATTAATTCTTGTCAATAATGGATATCCTGATTCAACTACACAGTGAACCAGGAATCACAATCTAATGTAATTACAAGTATTATTTACACAGTTTATATATATGAACTTTGTATTGACATAGTTTATTATTATTATTCTATGTGTATAATTTGTGCAGTAGTAATATGAGGTAATACTGGTTTTGTTCAAGCTTGGTTGTTGTTTTTCATCATGACTTCAAGTGTTTGATTTTCGGGGGAAATAGTATTGGGAAACTTTCACAGTTCCTGTCATTTGAACCCATTAATTGTCCCTCTGTGGTTAACAAGATGTCACTTTTTGAGGGGGCACATAATGTTGAGCTACTCTGGCCACAGAAGCTTAACTTTCGTGATGGCGGCAGGAAAAGACTCCTCTGCTCGATTGCTTCACTGTGTTCTGGAGACACCTCACTGGTCGCTATCTGGACCCAGGAGTATGCTGTCAGCCTCTGGATTCAGCAAAACCAGACCAGGTGCTGCTTCAATAACTAGGACCACAGTCCCTGAAACAAGAAGGTTGTACCTCCTACTTCAGATCTAATTTATAATCTATTTCTACACTGAACACAATACAGAACAAACACTGAGTTCAGAGCGGTAGGCCAACTGCTATCTTCATCTGAAACAATTTACACCAGTATTCTCCTCCTAAATGGTTACTACGCCTCTGCAATTCCAGCCTTAGTTCCTTCTAGTCAATAAGATAGGTGTCAGTGTACTGTTTGGCAATTCCATGCAGTTTTACTTTTCTCCGACACCTCCTGTTCAGGTTGGAGCAATATTTAGGCCTTGCCTCATGTTTGCTACTGAACCACACACATATACAGGCATAAATTATCAATTTACATTCAATTTTCATTAAAAAGATATCGAATATATCTAGCTTACCACAATTCATGGAAATAATACACAGATACGTTGACTGGCGATGAATAATGGCACAAATTCCGATCTGCCTCTGTCCCAGACTTTTATTTAGAAAAATATGATCTGGCTCTCAACGCACTGTTTCTTAGTAAGTTTATTTTAACATGTGGCACTGACCTGACGCTCCTAATTGACTATATTGGCGGGTCTAACCAATCGGGCCATGTTTACCCAGCTTTTCAAAAAAAAAGTACCCTTACTACCGTTTCCCTAACAACAAAGAATTAGTATTTATAGTCCGACTAATCGTGTTTAGCCTTACATTTATTTCTATCCAATTGTGGCGTTAAAAGTTTATATTCTTCAGTTGATTGTTTGTGCTCGTTTTCACACTGTGTCTAGGTTTATATATCATAGGTCCACAAGATTCAGGACAGCCACAATAGTTCATTAACGATACTTTCTATGACTCGAAGATTCCACACAACGATCAATATAACAGCTGGATATTTTAGTAACATTCCATTTATTATTCACGTAGACAATACATCATTACACAGCATGCATAATTAGGTAGATTCAGCAACTCCTATAATCCGTAGGTCCATATAAACATTACCCCATTCCTATTCCTACCTTTAGTTGTATTTAATAAACATTAATATGTTTCAAGACACTTCTATTTTAACATTTCCCATATTTCTACCATTGGGTAGAATACACACACAAGTCGCCCATTCAGGGTCAAAACACGCTCTGTCCATTTTTCCTCCACACTGCTCACGTCATGTGCGCAATACACATATCGACAAATTACTATCGTGCTGCGCTCATCAGCACCAAAATCCTATACATTTTCTAGCGTGTGGCGTGCAATAGCCAGCGCCACATTACCCCCCCCCCCCCCTCGAACAACTGAAAACTTAGTTTTCAGTCAGGCAATTATAATGATAAGCGAGATTAAATCATTCATCTTATCCCTAATGCCTTATGATTACCTATCATTTATTAAATGATATCTATCTAGATTTTGAAGGAAAAAAAATAATGTCAGTAATAACAATATGAACAAATAAGTAATTATTGTCCACTTCCGTATTCGATTTATTACATAACTCTAGAGAGGGTGTCAGCTAGGACATTGTCCTTTCCTGCTATTGGTAAAACGTCAAAATCATACCCTTGCATTTGTAGCGCCCATCGGGTGAGACGTGCATTAGTCGATTTAAAAGTCTGTAAATATGTGAGGGCTTTTTGATCAGTGTATAATTTAAAATGTGTACCCACCAAGAACTTCTGTAGTTTATGTAATGTCCATACCAATGACAAAAGTTCCCTTTCCACAATTGGATACCTGGATTCTGTCTCTGAAAGTTTTCTGCTGAGGTAGAATATCGGGTGGCACTCGCCATCAAAGGTCTGCATTAAACATCCCCCGATTCCTTTCAGAGATGCGTCTGTAACCACGAGAAAAGGTCGTCGTAAGTCTGGTAGTCTTAGTATTGGACTTTTTGTTGAAAATTGTGTTTTGATGTTCTGTAAGGCATGGTCACACTCTTTGTTCCATATTATTTTGTCAGGCATACCCTTTTTTGTCAGAGCAGATAGAACATAAGTTAAAAGGGAAAATCGTGGTATAAACCTGTGGTAAAAGTTTATGAGTCCCAGCAAACTACGAACTTGTTTCTTAGTAGTTGGTATGGCAAGATCCAGTACCCTTTTTAGTGTAGACTCATCAGGTTGTATTGTATGTCGGCCAATCTTATGACCCAGAAATGAAATCTCAGTAAACCCAATTTCGACTTTGGAAGGTCGAGCTGTGAGGTTATGTACTCTGAGAGTTTGGAGCAACGACTGTATCCCAGCGATATGCTGTTCCCAAGTATCATGAAAAATGCAAATATCGTCCATATACGAAATGAGATCGGTGCGATTACCTAAAACGTGACGCATCATGCGTACAAATGTCGCTGGAGCATTCCGTAAACCAAAACACATGACATTGTAATGAAACAATCCACGAGAAGTGGCAAAAGCAGTCAAAGGTTTTGATACATCAGCCAGAGGAATCTGCCAGTAACCTTTAGATAGGTCAAACTTGCTGAAGAAAGTGGCGGATGATAGGCGTGGCAACAAATCCTCCAGCAAAGGCATTGGTTCAGAATCGGATATGGTCACCTTGTTAAGGCGACGAAAGTCAATACAAATACGAATTGACTTGTCTTTCTTTCGTACTGCCACCATAGGAAAACAGAAAGGTGAATCAGACGGTGAAATAATACCCAGTTTTAACATACCATCTACTTCACTTTTCCACCTGATCTCTAACATGTAGAGGAACGGCGTATGGTCGTAATGAAATCGGGGTGTAATCTGACAATTTGATTTCGTGTGTGATAACGTTAGTACGTCCCGGAAGATCAGACAAAACATCCTGAAAGGATACCAACATAGAACGAATTTGATCCCCATGATCTGCAGGTAAATCAGTACAAATTATAACATCATTCCATGTTTCCGAAGACTTAATAGGTGCTACCGGAAACGTGGAAGGTACATCAGCGAAATTGGTTTGCACCTCATCCACCAACGCGATAGATGCATGATGGGTAGGTTGGTTCATGATAGCATCACAAATGAATTGTAACTGAGGAGGACGAGTGATGTATGGTAGGAGCATGTTAACATGGAATGTTTTTTCTTTACCCCGCATATTGATGACGTAGTCCACGTCCGTTCTCTTTGCAACCACTTTAAACGGACCTTGCCATGTTACTAACAAGTGATCTACTTTGAGTGGCAGGAGAATAAAAACATCGTCATTGATTGAGAAAGACGTTAGTCGTCTATCTCTGTTAATGCGAGATCTGGTCTTATATTTTGCCATCTCAGATGCTTCAGTCGCCACCTGACATGCATCCACGAGATGTTGGCGTAAATCTGTAACGTATTGATAAGTCGATTTCTTCTTATTATTATTATTCACATCAGATTCCATCAACAAATCATTTAAGAGAGACATTGGACCTCTTGGGTTCGCACCAAATACTAACTGAAAAGGCGAAAAACCAGTATGATTAGGAACCTCTCTGTACGCAAGCAGTACAGCAGGAATAAAACGATCCCATTCTTGAGCTAGGGTGAAATATAGCACTAAGAGAGTGACGGATACGAAGTGTGTTGAAAACATCTGACATCATACCTGACACGAACTGAGATCCATGATCAGAGAGGATTTCTTCCGGAAACCCGATGCGTGAAAATATAGACAGCAACGCATCTGTTACCGACACTGTGGTAATATTTTTTAAAGGAATGGCTCCTGGCCATCTCGTACACAGGTCAATACATGTTAATATGTATTGATAACCTCTGGTAGACCTTACAGACAGTGGTCCTATGATATCAATAGCCAATTTGAAAAAAGGGCGTACAGCAATATCCGTGACCTGTAAAGGTGCTGATTGATGTGCACCCTTACGTGCAACACTTCGACATTCAGCGCAAGATTTACAATAAGTTGAAATGTCTTTAGTTACCCCAGGCCAATAAAAGTGTTTTAGTAATCTATAAGCCGTACGGGAAATTCCCATATGTCCAGCAAATGGTACGTCATGCGCATTTGACAAGACTAGTGCGCGAAATAACGTAGGTACTATAACTTGTTTGAGAATGAAAGAGTAATTATCAAAACATCGTATCATGATATTATCCTGCATTTGAAACCAATGTCTTGAATTTTTAGAATGTTTAATAGTTCGAGCAATAGCTAATGTGAATAAATGTCCCAAAGATGGATCCATTTGTTGTTTTGCTATAAATATATTTTTGTCAATGTAATGACAAGTTGTAATGTGTTGAGTGTGTATAGAAGAATTTAATTCATTTGTCTCTGCAGCTTGTTGTGCTCTGGTTGTGATCGCGTTAGCAAAGGAGGGATGATTTCTCTCCCAATCAATAATATCCTGTTCAGAACACTCTTTAACCCCCTTTATGTTACCAATAAGTAAATCACAACAAGGTCGATCGAGAGCACACACTCTTACTTTTCCCGAAAAGAACGGAGTATCTATTACCACATCTGCCAGCGGATAAGATTCAACAGTTCCACCGAAAGTTACGCACTTTATAGAGGTTCCCGTAAAGCAAGAAGAAGGAATTAGTGCCTTCCTTATGCCAATGGTGGTGCAACCGCTGTCACGTAAAATAGAAACAGGTGTGTCAAAAACAAAACGTCTATGGATCACGAGTGAGCCAACCCCATCATTTAAAGACAAAACTGGCAGAGCATGTCCACATCTCAGACGTGGAATAGATCCAGGTTGAAATAGAGTCATACATTCTTTGCAATTACCACTATTTTCCAGATCAAAACTACATGCATTGGCATGAGTATTATTCTCATTATTGGAAATATTATCATTACCAACGTTAATCTGACAAGCGTGAGCTTGTGATCTTCCTCTACTTTGACTCCTAGAAAAATGTGTTCCTCTCCGATCCACTGGACAGTCAGACCGATAGTGCTCCTTTTTGTCCGTGCGAGAAGAATCATCACGAGATGGTGGTGAGACATGATGTTTGTTATTGTAATTACTGTTATTGTAATCATAACGTGAGGGTGCCGAAAAATGATGTTTGTGAGTGTAATTATTATTGGAGTATTGATTATTTCTTTGCCATGACTTTTTATTATTATGGTTAAAGTTGCGTCTCTCTATACCCCGTGAGGGCGAATGATTATGAGGGAAATTATATCTACCTCTATAGGAATTTTGATAGTCATCCCTATACCGTCGGTCCATGCTGCGAGTGCGTGATCTATCATGAGTGACCGCACAAGCTGGCAGAGTTTCTAGGACCTTCGTCTTACCTAAAGGTAAGTTTGGGTGTGCGACCGAAAATTGTTGAGCCAATTTTTCCATTTCTCCTATATTTGTGGGCTTCCTTTCTTGAAGGAATGAGAAAATTTCAGTATTTACCGAAGATAAAATTTTGTCTCTTAAGAAGAGATCATAAAGACCTTCGAAAGATTTAGTAATATTAGACAGTTCAATCCATCTGTTTAGACACATCTTCACTGAAGACACAAAGTCTTCGACATCCTTACCTTCCACAGGACCCATCGATTTAAATTTTAAACGATATCCCTCCTCATCTAAACAATATTTGCGAAGAAATACTGATTTTATGGATTCATAGTCGTTCCTTTTATCATCGGCAATGTTAAAAAAAGTTTGTAAACTTTCACCAGTAAGTAACCCGACAAAATGTTCAGGCCATGAGGCCTTAGGTAAATTTAAAGCCGTAACTCTTGATTCAAATCTCAAAAGAAAGAATCCTATATCGTCATGTAATGAAGAAAAATTTGGTAATTTTAAATTAATGATCTTAGACGATCCTGTACCAGACGATTCTCTAGAAGAAGAAGATTGTAAACGCAATTTTTCTAACTCAAAAGTTTTTTCGCTTTCAAATTTCGCTTGTTCTGCAGCAATTTCTGCTAAACGAATTCTTTCCCTTTTCTCATGTTCCCTCTCTTCTTTCTCTCTTTCTTCTCTTTTTTCTTCTCTCTCTCTTTCTTTCTCTTGTCTTTTTTCTTCTCTTTCTTTCTCTTCTTTGTATTCCGCTATTTCTTTATTTACATAGGCTATAAGATCATCACCCGAGAAATTCAAGTCCTTCCCATTCTGTATAAATCCCGCCTTAACTTTTACAAAGTCAGCCATAATATACTTAAAGAGTAATGGGATATAGATGCAAAATGAATATCTATCCCAATTGTAGTTAAATGACTGTACTTAGTCGTAAGGTAATTCAAACCTTTTCAAAACCAACTGTATATACAGTACTTCTTCGTTATGTGTGATATATTTGTCTCTGAAGTATATGATACTTATCAACTAATCTCACAGTGTATCCGTAATCATCGTATATATTAACATATCAGCAATTAACAATATACTATAATCCAGTACTAAATATCGCCTTTACTACCTATTTAAAAGCATGCCATACTATCACATTAGACAAAAGATTAACTGACAACACTGGAAACAAATCAGGAAAAAGACAACAATGTAAAAAGTCATAAAATCTTACCATATAATAAAACAGTTGTTTCCACCGTCAATAAACAGTACAGGACGAGATACAATCACATAGAACTGCTGTACATATTAAAGAGAAAGTCACAGAAGAACTACAGGTACGAACATAATCATACTGAACTAAATAAGAATTCCACGACAATATGTTACTCGACAGCATAGCTAAACAAATAAGAAAATATTAATCTCAGTCAGAGCGGAAATACGACAGCACTAAATGCTGAATCCCTGAAAGAGATCAATACAATCAAAATCTATAGAACGACGACAACTAAATTCATCCAAAGATATAATTGAGTGTCGCCCACAAGAAAACATAAAACATAAAAGATACACAAAAATAAGATGTGCCTGACATTTTTAGGACCGGAGACCATGACCCTACAAACATATATTCGCTTATATGATTAAAATCCACGACCGCCAATCCTCGTTGTAAACAAAAAGCATCAACCTCGCAAAGTGGCCTTGAATCTATGCAATAAACACGGGTCAAGAAAAGAATGTAAAGTCTGGGTTGCACAACGCGTATAAGTGTCCTGTACAAGACGTTCCCTGTTCCTACTTAGGAAATCCAAGTGGTCAGCAAATCTGTTTGGAGACGTACGTAAAAGATTAAATCATCCTTCCTGACCATTGCAGACAAACGAAATGATTTCTCGGACATCAGGGTTGAAAGACTTGTCAGACTTGAAAGACCCAAAAGATTGGTTCTGGATACCGTCATGCTTCTCACGATTCATATTATTGGTATAATAAATGTCCACTGGTAAGTTTATTTTAGGATTTACAAGTCCGTTCAGGTGACCTTGATGTAATGGTTCACTACACCGATTCAACGTGAAATGGCCTCGAGGTGACAATATTCTTCATAGTAACCTGTGACCGCAGTATATTGTGTCGAAATTTCATATCTGTTCGTAGGCAGTCAAATGTCTGTTCAGCGACTTTAATAGAATATATGTTGTTTGGTATTAATGTCTTCCCAACAGTCCAAGGTCTTGGCATGACCTCGTACGAAAAATTGCAATTTCTATTGATTCCACAAATTCGTGTGCTTGATATCTTGCGTACTTTCCACAGTACAGCATTGTACAAATTCCAAACAATTAATTCCTCTCCAACGGAACGAGCCTCCCATATCTGTGGCGTTAAAAGTTTATATTCTTCAGTTGATTGTTTGTGCTCGTTTTCACACTGTGTCTAGGTTTATATATCATAGGTCCACAAGATTCAGGACAGCCACAATAGTTCATTAACGATACTTTCTATGACTCGAAGATTCCACACAACGATCAATATAACAGCTGGATATTTTAGTAACATTCCATTTATTATTCACGTAGACAATACATCATTACACAGCATGCATAATTAGGTAGATTCAGCAACTCCTATAATCCGTAGTTCCATATAAACATTACCTCATTCCTATTCCTACCTTTAGTTGTATTTAATAAACATTAATATGTTTCAAGACACTTCTATTTTAACATTTCCCATATTTCTACCATTGGGTAGAATACACACACAAGTCGCCCATTCAGGGTCAAAACACGCTCTGTCCATTTTTCCTCCACACTGCTCACGTCATGTGCGCAATACACATATCGACAAATTACTATCGTGCTGCGCTCATCAGCACCAAAATCCTATACATTTTCTAGCGTGTGGCGTGCAATAGCCAGCGCCACACCAATCAAATAGGATTTTACATGGTAGCCCATTTCCCGTAAAATAGTGGGTTCAAAACATGCCACTGTGCGATTATTTGTTGGTGTTGTCTGACACCCTCACTATTTTCTTTTGGCTATAATTTGTTAATTCCTAGACTATTTGCGTAACACTTAACATATTCTTTGTTAGCAAGTCCTAAGGAACCCAATTATATAAATTTAAGGGAGCTAGGTGGCTGCGTTCAAAATGTGCATTTTCTTCTACCTCCTGTTCACTTCGATACGATGTGGTGTCTGGGTACTGTCAGGCTTTCAAACGTAAACCAGTATAATGTCATGTTTCCCAATAAGCGTTTTTCAGGTTTTTAAACCTAACTCTCGTATGGGTAGTGTTTTTTATCACTGTCTATCAAAAAAAAAAGTTATTGCTTCTGGCCTTTCGCTTGGGGAGGGTGGCATTAATTGTATATCGCGAGACGCGTGTTAGGGTTGCATGCGTTCCTGCTTTCAGCCCTCACTCTCTCTTTCTATCCTAAGTCCATCTGTCCTTTCGTTTATGTTAACGTAGTGTAATTAATGCTAGTATTAATTTAGGTCATTAATCAGCTTGCGTATCTCAAGGTTTTCTTAGAAATGCAGTACACATTTTATTGTAGAAAGCGTGTAGTGATGCAGTAGGCTTTACTATCAACGTGAAACGTTACAATTTGCAGACGAAGTAGAAAACAAGGGTTTTTATTGTTCAACTAGCATGACGTTCTATTAACACAGGCGTACGCTATTGGAAAGCACGGGTCTTTAACCATTTCTCTTTCCTTTTATTGAATTTATGTGTTAGGCTTTACATTTACCTTTTAATTTATATATGTGGATTTAGAATGTTTCACGACAAATTCTCCCCTCTTAAAACAGACGTTATATGTCAGTCTATAATTCTATATACACATAGAGAAATTTATTATTATTTCTGGGGCTTACGGTGATTCTCATCACACGGATGGCGGCTTAAAAAATCCGCTCCCAGATTTTCTTTCCAGATATATACTATATGCAAAACTCAAATGGCTGCATCAGTAATGACCAACGGAGTAATCTAGAATTTTCATGTCTAGCCTGCGCTAGAAACGACAAGGGTTTGTGATCCGTTTGCAACTTAAATGCCTTCCCATACAGATAAATATTGAATTTCTTTATCGCCCATATTACTGCAAGACATTCTTTTTCGCTAGTTGAGTAATTGATTTCAGCTTTATTCAACTTTCTGCTAGCATATGCCACTGGGCTTAATTCCCCATCCAATGCATCTGATTTCTGTAGCAGTGTCGCACCTAACCCAATATTACTGGCATCCGTCCTTACAATGAATTCTTGACTTAAGTCAGGTAGTTTCAAAATAGGTTTGCTTGTGAGCTTTTCCTTCAATTCCTGGTAAGCTAATTCACATTGTGGTGTCCATGTAATTCGATCTGGATTTCCTTTACGTGTCAAATCAGTTAACGGTGCACATATGGAATTAAAGTTTTTGATATACTTTTGGTAGAAACCACATAATGAGACAAAGGATCTCACGTCTTTCTTGGTTTGTGGTCTCGGGGCTTTCTTTAGTTTCTCTAAATTCTTGGGGTCAGGGGTCATGTTTCCCTGATGGATTGTGTGTCCCAAAAATTCTAATTCTTTACATCCAACGCAACATTTGGTTGGTCGGGCTGTTAAATTCGCTTCTCTAAGTCGATTAAACAGCATGTTCAGAGAGTCAATGTGTTCCTCAAATGTTTCTGTTGCTATAAGGATATCATCCATGAAATTTGTGATGCATGGATTATTCAGAGGGTCCAATAATTTTCTCATCATTCTAGAGAAGACACTAGGCGCATTCTTCAATCCAAATGGCAATCTGTTAAACTCATAGTGTCCCTCTGAGGTACTAAAAGCTAGGTATGGTCTAACCTCAGGCTTTACTGGAATCTGATAGTATCCTTTACTCAGTTCCACTTTTGAGAAATATTTAGCTTTATTTAGCCTGACAAACAACTGATTTGTATCCGGCAATGGATCCACCTGTCCTTCTGTAATAGCATTCAGTCTCCTGTAATCTATACAGAGTCTATGTTCTCCAGAGGATTTCCTTAAGAGTACAACACTGGAACTATACGAAGATTCACTGTGTGAAATAATTCCTTCCTTCAACAAATAGTCTATCTCTTCCTTCAAAGCTTTCTCCTTAGCAAAAGGAATCGAATAGGGTTTCATACAGACAGGTGTGGGGTCTGTCAGTTTCATATCATATTCCAATAAGTTTGTATGCCCCGGTCGGTCCGTTAACACCTCTGCATGATTATCTAGAACCTGTTGCACTCTCTCTTTCTGATTTTTCGTTAAGTGTGTACTGATTTTCACCTGTGCCGCTGTCTCACATGGATGTAATGGATATTCAAATGATGAAAGTGGTTCCTTTTTCATCTCCATGGCAATTGACAAGGTCAACAAGTGTGTATCTTCCTGATGTTCTCTTTCCAAATATTTCTTCAGGAGATTCACATGATAGATTTTTTCTTTCCCCTTCTTATCTATCTTATAATTGGTTCTAGACACCTTCTCTAGAACTGTATATGGACCTTGCCATCCAATTTGTAACTTATTCTGACTACCGGGTAGAAGAAGCAGTACCTTCTCTCCCACAGCCAAATCTCGGTCTTTAGCCTTCCTGTTGAAATAGGCAGCATGTTTCTTCCTGGCTTGTCTCAAATTTTCATTGGCAAGTTTCCAGCCAGTTTTTAAACGAGTGGTCAGCTCATTCACATATTGGTATGAGGATGTAATATTTTCCTCTGCCTTTTCATCAGTCCACGTTCTTAACAGCGTTACATATGGACCTTTAATTTTGTGGACCTATTTGTCCATGCACCGGTATGGTCTCGTCCACTCGAAGCGCTATAGTGATGATTTTTCTTCCCAGAATTATCATGCACAAAACGACCGCTACCAATTCTTTTCTTGGGGCTTTCTCCCCACTTAGAATTCTTGATGAGAGATTTCCTCTCTACATCCTCTTCCTCCAGTTTGTTTAAGTCCGATTGAGGGATTTTCGGCTTATCCTGGGGTAAGACATCTTTTTGCACTCGCTGCATAGTGGCCATTGTAAAACAGTTAATTGAAGCTTGTCCGTGAAAAGGGGCTTCCCATTCCATTTGGTCCACTTTATCAAATTTACATTTCTTTCTATTGTCAGACCTACTTTTGCCCCGTGGCGTGTGGAGGTCCTGATCAATGTTCCCACTTGTGGGTGTTCCCTCATGTGCTATGCTACATCTTTCAACAAAATTCTCAATGTCCCACCTTGCCTTGGGCCAATAATAATTGTGAGCCACCTTTTGGATGATGGTACCTATTTTCTCATGGTCCCCATCTTGTTTCACATGTAGGCTCCTTATTAAGTCTGCCCTATATGCCTTTGGAAGAACCAACTGTCCGTGACCATTGGATCTAATTCCGGCCTTCCTGTAAATCAACTTGTTTTTCATGTAAAAATCTCCCTTGCCTGGAGTTGTATGACAAGTTGACAATTTCCTGAAACAAGGCTTGAGGGTCTTATCCCTAGCCTGTGCCTTCCTCATCTCATCTGGAGTGGTATTTAACATAATATCCTCCTCCTGTCTTGAGGTCGACCTGACCTGAAGGGTGGCCATAACTATAGGGTTCCTTCTGCAACGGTCAGTGTCATGATTGTTCATCTTACAATTTTTAAACCACCTCCTTCCTTGGTTGAAAGATTTTCTTTCATCATATTTCCTTTCATCGAATTGTGGGGTTTTATTTTTATTGTCATACCGTGGCCTATCAAACTGGTGTTTACCTTTGTTTTGATCTCTAGGATCAAATTTATTAAAGTTCTGTGGTGCCCTAAAATTTTCTACCTGTTTCTTTTTATTACCTGATACCTCTGCCTGAGCTGCTTGATACCTTTCTGCAACATTTAGTAACTCACCCAGCCTCTGTGCACCTTGTTCCATGAGAAACTTTCTCAGGTCTGGAGCCATGGACTCTCTTAATTGTTCTATAAGGATCATTTCCTTAAGATCTTGGGTTTTCCCCAGAGAAGTCCATTTCTCCAAGTATGTCTCTATCCGTGCAGAGAACTGGTGATAGGTTTCACCTGACAGTAGTTTAGCATTCCTAAATTTTTTCCTATAAAATTCTGCGTTCTTTTCATATCTTAACAAAAGAGCCTGCTTTAACATGTCATAATTTTCCTGATCATCTC